>OU015766.1:15138266-15269289 GCA_907173295.1 Fagus sylvatica | reverse complement strand
TGTTGCATCCAGGAATTTTGGATAGATGAAAAAGAATCATGGTGTATGGGGTATAATCAAATCTATTTCTTCCTATTAAGGCAATTTTCCTAAGATACTACAAGCTCCATCAATGGAGCATGAGAGAGAGAGAGAGAGAGAGAGAGAGAGAGAGAGAGAGAGAGAGAGAGAGAAACTACCACCATCACCATTCTATTGCCTTCTAGTTTGCGTCTTCAAAATCAATCTTGAAGAAGCTTTACACCCCACCACCGCTAGCACCATGATCCCCAAAATCAAACTCCAAACACATTTTTCTAGTCTACTAAACTCATTGTGTCAACACCATCATCTCAGGGGACCTATGAAACTCACCTTCAGTCCAACCACTTGAAACTCACCTTAGGCTCAATTGAACCACTATGGCACCTCCGCCTCCAGTCTTCACCCACATGACCTTAAATGAGTCCATCCTTGAGAATGCCGATAGACCTTCTACCTCATTGCCTGTCACATTACCCAATGGTGATTCACTTCCTGTTTCAAGTATAGGACAAACTTCCTTATCCCCAAATATTGCTCTTGATGATTTTTTTAAAAAAACAATTTATGCCTAGTTTTTCATGCAATTTACTATCCGTGAGCAAAATCACTCAACAATTAAATTGCTATGTGATGTTTTTCTTTACCTTTTGTGTATTTCAGGACCTCACCTCGAGGAAGCTGATTAGAATGGGTGAATTGAGAGATGGGTAAGTAAGCCCACTTCCCCTTCGTTTGCATTTCTTGCTGCTCATGTCCTTCCAAGTTCTCTTTGGCATTGAAGACTTGGTCATTTATATTTTAGGTTAAAATATTGTTTTCGTCCTTAAACTATACATGAGTTTTGTTTTTCATTTCTGAACTTTGAAAAGTTCGTTTTTCGTCCCTAAACTTTAAAAAAATTCATTTTTACACATGAATTTCATCTCTAAACTTTCTTATAAAATGAAGAAATTCATATGTAAAAATGAGACGAAATTCATGTGTAAAAATGAATTTTTTCAAAGTTCAGGGATGAAAAACGAAATTCATGTGTATAGTTTAGAGATGAAAACAATATTTTGGCCTATATGTTAAATGTTTATCTCTTATTCCAACTATCTCTATGTCTGCTATGCCTAAAACTGATGAATGTTGTGATGTTTGTCATTATGCTAAACAGACATGAGATCCTTTTCCATTGAGTAGTAATAAAAGTACTTTACCATTTGCCTTGATTCATTGTGATCTTTGGGGTCCATATAGGACTTCTTCTCATTCTGGTGCTTATTCTTTTCTCGCTATTGTGGATGATCATACACGGGCTACTTGGGTTTATTTAATGCGTTATAAATCTAAAACTCATCATTATTTAACTCGTTTTCATGCCATGGTTAGAACTCAGTTTAATTACTCAGTTCAACAAATACGTAGTGATAATGGTCTTGAATTTTTCTCCAATCCCATGCAAGATTTTTTCAATCACAATGGCATTGTTCATCAACATTCCTGTGTCAATACACCACAACAAAATGGTGTTGTAGAGCGTAAGCATCGCCATTTGTTAAATTTTGCTTGTGCACTTCGTTTTCAAGCTCATCTTCCCATCTCTTTTTGGGGTGTGTGTGTTCTAACTGTAGCATATTTAATTAACTACACACCAACTCCTCTTTTATCTGGTAAGTCTCCCTATGAGGTTTTGTTTCATAGAACACCATTCTACTTTCATTTACGTGTGTTTGGTTGCCTTTGTTATGCTCATGATAATCACAAGCATAAGGACAAATTTTTTGCTTGTACTCAACGTTGTGTTTTTGTAGGTTATCCATTTGGCCAAAAAGGTTATCGTTTATTTAACCTCCATACCAAACGCATTTTCACATCTCGAGATGTTTCCTTCTATGAAAATCAATTTCATTTTCAACAAACTTCAGGTCCTCCTAACCCGAGCACCTCATATGTAGTCCCTCTACCCATAAGTGAACCTACTTCGTGTTCTCCATCACCTATCAGTCCTTCTTCAACTTTAGTGTCTTCTAGTGATGCAGATTAGTCTATCTCATCTCCTTCTTGCATCACTCCAGCTTCATGCACCGACTCTTTGTGGCTCGTTTAAAACCTACCTTGATAAATGTTTTCATATTAAGGATCTTGGTGCACTCAAATACTTCCTTGGCATTGAAGTGGCCTGTTCTCTTACCGGTATTTTTCTTTGCCAAAGGAAGTACACCTTGGACATCTTAACTGAATGTGGTATGTTGGGTACCAAACCTTGCTTATTTCCTATGGAACAACAACATCACTTGACCAATGATTTTGGTCAACCGATTGAAGATCCTTCTCAATACAAGTGTCGACATCGGAGAAATTTCCCTTTCACTTACTTGCTTTGGGAAAATAATCTTATCTCGACCCCCATTTGGTGAGTTTATGAATGTATATGTGTTGTGTGTGTGGGTGTGAAAGGAACACGTATATGTGTGGGTGGGGGTGTGAAAGGAACACGGTGTGTGTGGGTGTGAGGGGACATGTGTGTGTGTGTGCAAGTGAGCACAAATTTGAAGTCGCCACCAATCATGAGAAATTTAAGGTGTGATTGGACATCTATGTCTAATAGATTTTATCTTGTTTAGACATATATAAAAAAAAAATGGTCTCGAACCAGAAATGGGTTCGGGGGTTTGATTATGCGTGGGGAAGGTGTTAGGCATCCCACGATATCCGTTAAAAGAAATGGTTACCTCCCTTCTAGTGTTCCTTTGAGTTTGCTTAGCATGGATGTTGGTTTAAATTAGACACAAATGTCCCAATTTCCGTCAAGTAATATACCAAGAATAACAAATGCAATTCGACGTCATTTGATTTTGATTAGACTCTTTGTTTCACTTTCCTTTATCTTTGTATCTTTTATAGGTCCAGGCAATTCAATGGTAGGATGCACTTGAAATCCTAACATCGAGTGCCGGGACAAACAATTATGTTTTTGGTGCTATATTCAGGATCCCTTTACTCTTGATTTCCAAGAATAAAGTGGTCCGTTAAATAGTGGGCTTTGGATGATTAATTCTCACTTTGGGGAATTTTATGCCATAATATTATGGGTATTATAACATGTAGAATCCCTTATAACGTGTCAACGGCAAGCCATATCGATGCATAAAGGACTCATAGCATGGTATCCCAAGACTAGGTCGAGCCATAGAACTTAGGATGAACCAATCTCGTTTGTAACGCCCATATTACCATGTTTTCTCTTTTTAAAGTTTTCATGACAAATGTACATATTTAAACCACATTTATATCAAAGCGAATAAATATTCAAGCAAGTGATTATGGCATGTTTGCAACACTTTAATTACAAAGAAGAAGTAGGGAATGAATATGACATAATTGCAACACTTAATCAAAATGACGAGTATGGAGGATTATGACATAATGGAAATAATCAAAATGACAAGTATAGAATGATCATGACGTAATTAAAGTACTTAATAAAAAATGACAAGTATGGAATGGAGATGGGATGACAATATGAAATGGATTAGGGAAATGGTCAATACCTCATGGAATTGGAAACTAATGCTATTGAAAGACTTACATGATTTCCAATACCACCTTAGGATTTATATGAATAAAAAAGGGGGAAAGTGTAGAGAAGAGTTCAACACCTCACGGGATTACATGAAGGATTAGTGCTATTGAAAGGCTTACCTAATCCTCCGAGATCAAATAGGATTTATATGAACAATAAAAGGGAAAATGTAGAGAAAAGTTCAACACCTCATGGGATTACATGAAGGAGTAGTGCTATTAAAAGGCTTACCTAATCCTCCAAGACTAAATAGGATTTACATGAATAAATAAGGGGAAAATGTAGAGAAGAGTTCAACACCTCATGGGATTATATGAAAGATTAGTGCTATTGAAATGCTTACCTAATCCTCCAAGACCAATCTAGGATTTACATGAATGATAAAAGGGAAAATGTAAAGAAGAGTTCAATACCTCATGGGATTATATGAAGGATTAATACTATTGAAAGACTTACCTAATCCTCCAAGACCAAATAGGATTTATATGAACAAGCAAGTATTCAAGATTAATCAAAGGGAAAAATCAATCAAAATAATGACAAGAATCTTGAGGGTCCAATACCTTATGGGATTACATGGAGGTTAATGCTATTGAAAGTCTTACATAAACCTCCAAGACCAATTAGGATTTTCATACCCAAATCAAAGAGGGAAATGGGATAATAAGCACAATAACGTAGTAAATAATGAAATTGACGGAATTAAAGCAAGAGGGATTCTCATGAGTCCAATGCCTTATGGGATTACATGGAGGTTAATACTATTGAAAGTCTTACATAAACCTCCAAGACCAATTATGATTTTCATGCCTAAATCAGAGGGGGAAATGGGATAATAAACACAATAACGTAGTAAAATAATGAAATTGATGGAATTAAATCATGGGGGATTCTCATGGGTCCAATGCCTTATGGGATTACATAGAGGTTAATGCTATTGAAAGTCTTACATAAACCTCCAAGACCAATTAGGATTTTCATACCAAATCACAAAAGGGAAAGTGGATAATAATCACAATAATGTAGTAAATAATGTAAATGACGTGAAAGGAAAGAGCAAATAAACCACATAGTGAAAGCATTAAATACATAATGAAAACTATAAAGGTATTTAAAGCATAATGAAAGCAATAAAGGTATTTAAAGCATAATGAAAGCCATAAAGGTATTTAAAGCATATGAAAGCAATAAAGGTAATTTAAAGCATAATGCACATAGTAAAAGCAATAAAGGTATTTAAAGCATAATGAAAGCAATAAATGTATTTAAAGCATAATAAAATCAATAAATGTATTTAAGCATAATAAACATGGATCATTGTGAATCCTTTCCCATCGTAGGATCATCACCAATCATCTCCACAAAAATGAAAAAAAAAAAAATGGGTATGGGAGAGTGTATGAGTGAAGAGAGGGATGAGAAGAGCTTGGAGGGGTAGAGAGAGAGAGATTACCTAAGTAGGATCTCCTAATCTCTAACCAAAAACTAGTCTAAACCCAAAGAGAAAGCCCCATTCCCGGGTTTCTGCCCAAAAACGCCCAAAATCTCTATGGGAACTCGAGCCAAGCTTTTAGAAATGAGGGACAGAGGGGTCCTATTTATAGCCAGGTGCCACGCAGGGTCATGCTGTGTGCCACAACACCATGCTGCGTGACATGTGGCGTTCTTATCTACCTCGTGTCACCTCTAGCCAGTTTCCCTCAATCTGGGTGTCTGTATAGTTTTTTACTTCTCTATTTGAGGTAGCTTTTGGGGATCCTTCTGGTGTCCAAAATGGGTCATGCGTGGTACCGTTGGAAAGCTTGAGAAGTATACTTTCCAACGATATCAAGTTCACGCAAATTGGAGTTCGGTCGGAAAAGTTATGGCTCCTTGGAAGTCGACGGCGTCCAAGTTATTTTTTTGCGTTTTTTCGATCGAGATTACAGCCAAACCCGGAGATGTTATTGGTGAACCGAGAGTTGCACGTCGTAGTCGGAGTTGCACTCTTTCTTAAACTTCTGAACTTGCGGATCAACTTGTAGCGAGTTGGGAAGACTCTGCGCGTGAAGGCAGTCCCCTAGGAGGAAAAACGCGTCAGATTTCTAGCATGCCTTTCTTACTTTCGTCAGTTTTCCCATGCACGGTTGACGTAGTTCCCGATGTCGGTTTTCGATGATCTTGGTGTCCCTAGAAAGCTTGCGATACCTTTTTCCTTAAAGTTTTGAACTTGTGAGAAGTCGAGTTTGGGTTCGAGAGATATAGTCCCGCGAACAGAGGCCGCTGGAGTGTTTTTCCATGCCGGAGGGCCATTTTCCAATCGAGATTCCGGTCAAATTGGGGAAGATCTTGGCGATCCGAGAGTTGCACGTTGTGGCTGAACGTGTTCTCCTTCTTAAAGTTCCGGACTTGCGGATCAAATTGTAGCGAGTAGGGAAGACTCTATGCGTGAAAGTGACCTCTCCAGGAGGAAAAACGTGCCGGATTTCCAGCATAATTTCCTTGCTTTCCTCAGTTTTCCCTCACACGGTCGACATACCTCCCGATGTCAGTTTTCGATGATCTTGGTGTCCCTGGAAAGCTTACGATACCTTCTTCCTTAAAATTTAGGACTTGCGAGAAGTCAAGCTTGGGTTCGAGAGATACAGCCTCGTGAACAGAGGCCGTTGGAGTGTTTTTCCATGACAGGGGGTCATTTTCAGATCGAGATTCCGGCTTGACCAGGGAAGCTCTTGGTGATCTGAGAGTTGTACATTGTAGCTGAAGTTACCCTTTTCCTTAAAGTTTTGAACTTGTGGACCAACTTGTCACGAGTCGGAAAGACTTTATGCGCGAACAATGCCCCCAAAATGGGCCAGTTTTGGTCAATAAATTTTGCTAAATGTCGGACCATTTTTCACGATTTTGCCCATAACTTTTTCGTTTCTCGTCTGTTTTCAACCCGAAAAATATCAAATCGAAGATCTTGATATGCTCTATTCAATGGTCAGAGGGTGGTTAATCAAATCTTTCTTTTGGCCCGGTCAAGGTCTTGGTCAAACTTGGTCAACTCCGGTCAACTCTGGTCAACATTGGTCAAACCTTCCCAAACCTTGAGAAATGAGCTCCCGAATATGTTTTGAGAGCCCTTGAGTGCAACTGGATCTTTTTCAGGTCATCTAAGGCTCAGTCCGAGTTACCTCGTTTTACGTGTCAACACCCGAGAAAATCTTGGGGGTAAAAATAGGGTTATGACAACAGGTGGCTTGTAAGGTGTCTCATTTATCTCTCCTCATCTAGTGAGCTTACTCTTTAGGCTTATTGTGATTCAGATTAGGCTGGTTGCCCCATGAACCACCGGTCTACCATTGGGTATTTCACCATGCTAGGTTCTTCCCTAATTTCATGGAAGACTAAGAAACAACATATTGTCTCTCGCTTTTCAATAGAGGCCAAGTACAGGTTTATGGTTGCTACAACAAGTGAGCTTCTTTGGTTACATAGCTTGCTATCTTCCCTTGGTATTACTCATTCTTCGCCCATGACATTGCATTGTGACAACCAAGCTGCACTCCACATTGCTACCAATCCCATGTTCCATGAACGCACTAAACACATTGAAATAGATTGTCATTTTGTTCGCAAAAGAATTCAGTCCAACGACATTATCACTTCTTATGTTCCAAGGACACTTCAGTTGGCTGATATCTTCACCAAGGCCTTGGGTTGATAGTCCTTTCAATCCATTTTGTGCAAGTTGGGTGTGAGATGCCGTGTTGGTCACCTCTTTCTTCTTTTGGGGGTCGTTCGTATTCTCAAACCTTTTTAGGGTTAGGAATAGAGGAACAAGGAGTCGCCACTTGGTTTATTGGTCCAAGAACCATAAATATGACTTCATGCACAAAAGGACTAGTCTTGAGCTTGGTCCGGAGCTAAGGTACGTCTTGGGAAGGTGTTAGGCACCCAAGAACGCCCAACCTAATGGTTGGCCTTCCTCTATATTACTTGATATCTTTGAAAAGAGTTTATTAAAGAATTTCTAATAGGCAAAAGCACTTAAAGCTAATTCTAACACAATCAAGAGACAAACAAAGCATGGCATAATGTTCATATTGAATTTGAAGAAGGAATCTCACCTTGAATATAGCTATCACCAAGTCATGGGATTTATCCCCATAACAGCATAGGTTGTAATTTTGACCTAGAACACCTGGCAATATAGGGAGCTATTCTAGTAAACAAGCAAACATGGCATAACTCATTGGAGCGTGATTAAACATGCAAGACAATGTAAAGATTTAGTTATTCTAACTAAACCTAAAAAGCAATGTAACAATTAAACATTCATGAAGGTTGGTAGGGCCTATTGAGGAGATCCATACCTACCCTCTAAAAAGCTTGTTGCAATCTAGCAATTTACCGGTCTCTCAGACTTGATCTCTTTGATGAGGTTTGTGTTGACCTTCAACTGGAAAGGCTTTGAACACCTAGGTTTGTGATTGGATTTTCGTGAGAAAGGGGTTATCCTTCTAGTACTTCAAATAAAGATGAACTACTTGCTCAAGAACTCTTACGCACTACCTTCTTCTACGTAGGGCTTCGCTCCTCTAAGACTACTTCTTCTCTCTTCTACTCTAAACTTCTCCTTCAGTAGAGCTTCGCTACTCTAGGACTACTTCTTCCTACTTCTCTCTATTTTACTATACTAGTGTTTCTTGGTATTTTCAGTGTTTCAGTGGAGACTTTTTAAAATGATTTGTTTGTGAGGTATGGGGCTCCTTTTATAGTGATAAAAGGGCTAGAGTTTGCTTAAAAAAGGGGTAAACTGACCTATTCCTGCAGGAAACAACTAGTCTCCACAAATTAGGGTTTCTATCTGGCGGCATTGGCACACGCCTCTTCATTACAGACGTGCGCCACATCCAATCGGGCGCACTCCTCTTAGGTTAAAAGGAAACTTCTCGAACTCGTTTTCTAGAACTTTCCCGGTGGTTTTTAGCACACATTCGCCTTATTAGAGATCTTAAATTAGCATCACTAAGACCGGGGACCATGAGTATCAATCGGTACAAATTGGGGTGTCTACAGTACCCCTCTTTTCGACTTAGTTGCTTTTAAGTATCAAAGATCGAAAGCCAATAGACGAAACCATTTGTAGGTTGATGCTTATGAGTCCACATACTCACGCATCACAAAAAATGAAAGAAAATGTCCTTTGGAGGACAAAACTGTTGGAGATTTAAATTAAAAGGAAAACCACTGAGGGTAGAACCTGTGAAAGTTCTCTTTGAGGAGACACAATGTAAATCCGCTGAGGGATGAAAATGAAAGGCCACTAAGGGCAAAATCCGTGATAGTTCTCTCTGAGGAGACATGGTATAAATCCGCTGAGGGATAAAAATGAAAGGCCACTGAGGGCAAAGTCCATGAAAATTCTCTCTGAGGAGACATGGTATAAATTCGCTGAGGGATGAAAATGTAAAGCCATTGAGGGCAAAATCCGTGAAAGTTCTCTCTGAGGAGACACGGTACAAATCCTTTAAGGGATGAAAATGTAAAGCCACTGAGGGCAAAGTCCATGAAAATTCTTTCTGAGGAGACATGGTATAAATCCGTTAAGAGATCAAAATGTAAAGCCACTAAGAGCAAAATCAGTGGAAGTTCTCTCTGAAGAGACACGGTACAAATCCTTTGAGGGATGAAAATGTAAAGCCATTAAGGGAAAAATCTGTGATAGTTTCTCTCTGAGGAGAAACGGTATAAATTTGCGGAGGGATGAAAATGTAAAGCCACTGAGGGAAATATCTGTGATAGTTCTCTTTGAGGAGACATGGTATAAATCCTCTGAGGGATGAAAATGTAAAGCCATTGAGGGCAAAATCCGTGATAGTTCTCTCTGAGGAGACACGGTATAAATCTGCTGAAGGATGAAAATGTAAAGCCAATGAGGGCAAAATTCGTGATAGTTCTCTCTGAGGAGACACAGTATAAATCCGCTGAGGGATGAAAATAGAAAGAAAGCCACTGAGGGCAAAATCTGCGAAAATTCTCTCTAAGGAGACACGGTGCTTGCATGCTACCGACAAGATGAAACATGTACCTCTCCCTTACCATTACTGATGTGGAACGTTGGTACCTTCGTACTATTTACTTGAGACTTCTTCTCAAGATGCTTCTATGTTTGGTACCTTTTACCAAGAATCATAAAATTTCTTCTCTTCAATACACTTCTGTTGTGGCACTTCTTGTTGATTGTTCCAAGACTTCTTCTTAATATACTTCTATCTAGACTTTTGGTTGACTATTTTGAGACTTCTTCTCAAGATGCTTCTATCTATAAACTTTGGGTTTAATTGTTCTAAGACGCTTCTGGCTTGAGACGCTTCTGGCTAGAAGAAGCTTTTATCTAGTCTATTTGGGATGCTTCTATCGAGGTTCATTTGAAGATGCTTCTATCTTGAGACGTTTCTGGCTCGATCTATTTGGGACACTTCTGTCGATTTTCTTTTGAAGATGTTTCTATCTTGAGACGCTTCTGCCTCGATCTATTTGGGACACTTCTGTCGATTTTCTTTTGAAGATGCTTCTATCTTGAGACGCTTCTGGCTCGATTTATTTTACGACGCTTCTGTCGATTTTCATTTGAAGATGCTTTTATTTTGAGACGCTTTTGTCGATTTTCATTTGAAGATGCTTTTATCTTTAGATCCTTCTGTCTCGATCTATTTGGGACGCTTCTATCTATTTTCATTTGAAGATGCTTTTATCTTGAAACACTTCTGGCTCGGAGATGCTTTTATCTGATTTATTTGAGACACTTCTGTCTTGAAGATGCTTCTATCTTGATTTTATGGAGACGCTTTTGCCCTAAAGATGCTTCTATCTTGATTTCATGGAGACGCTTCTGTCTTGAAGATGCTTCTATCTTGATTCATTTGAAATGCTTCTATCTTTATTTCATGGAGACGTTTCTGTCCTAAAAATGCTTCTATCTTGATTTCATTGAAACACTTCTGTCTTGATTTCTTGGAGACGATTCTGTCTAAATTTCCTCGAGACACTTCCGTCTAATTCATTTGTGACACTTCCATCTAATTCATTCGGATGTCTCCATCTACTTCAATCTAGACGTTTCCTTTTTCTGCATTCTAGATGTCTCCATCCACTTCAATCTAGACATTTTCGTCTTCTTCATTCCAAATGTCTCCATCTACTTCAATCTAGACGTCTCTGTCTTCTTCATTCTAGATGTCTCCATCCACTTCAATCTAGACATTTTCGCCTTCTTCATTCTAGATGTCTCCATCTACTTCAATCTAGATGTCTCCATCTTCTTCATTCTAGATGTCTCCATCCACTTGAATCTAGACATTTTTGTCTTCTTCACTCTAGATGTCTCCATCTACTTCAATCTAGACGTTTTCATCTTCTTTTTTATCATAATTGTGGTGCTCATGTTGCCTGTACCTTGTCCTCGAAGACTTGGTCTAACATAATTCCATCATTGCTGAATATTTGCAAAACAAATGAGAACAAAGATCTCCCTTTCACATGCATGTCAAAGCTTTATCAAAACAAACAAGCTAAAGAGATAACACGTTTGCAAAAAGTGTTTTGTCCTTTATGAATTTCTGACAACTGCTTTCAATTTCGAGCTTAGTCGACTTAGGGTGATAGAGGAGACCCCTAGTCAGATCTGCATGATGATTTCAAAATGAGTTTATTCATGAGAATTTCTTGTTTTGAAATGCATTGATTTTGTTTAAAAACTTGTGGAGAAGAAAAACCAGTTTTTTGCATTATGGTGCTTCGGAAAAATCTTCTGATATGAACCCGCAGGAATGGAATCCCTTGAACCCACAATCAGTTTGAAAACTCATCCAAGAAAGCCAAGATCAAGTCAATGAATGGAGAATCTAGACCCGCTGAGAACTCGTTTCAAGAACCTAGATTATATTAAAATCTAAACCCGTTGAAGAACATGCCTCAAGAACCCAAATTACAAGGAGGAACGCCACAAAGGTTGTGATTTACCCTTTGATAAGTTCAAAAGTTCAATCAAGAACAAGAGGAGAAAACTCAACTCACAATGAAAATTCAATATATTGTCTGCCTTCAAATGAGGCTACAAAGAGTATTTAAACTAAAAACTTAATTAAAACCTTAAACAAAATAAAACCCATTCTTCCAAAAATACCCCTGCGTGAACAGTGTCACGCTACAGTTTCGGCTACAAGGCCTTCCTCAAGCCCACTTATTCTAAACTAATAAAATAAATCTTTTAATAAATTGAAAGCCTTGAATAGCAATAGGCCCAAACTTTCCTAAGTCATGTCTTCCACAGCTTGTATCAAGTGGATCAAAATTGGTTCTCCTTCTTTCAAACCCACTTTGATTGTTGGGCTCTTGCTAGCTTCATCCCAAGTGGATTGCACTAATCCTTGTATTGCTTCCTTGATCTTCTTGGCTTTTGATCTTGTAATTGGCCCATCTGAAACTTGCAAAGGATCTTTAAGGCTAGGCCCACCTTGGTTCCTATCATTCCCCCTCTCCTCAAAAGGATTCGATCTCGAATCTTCACCTACATCAAATGGAGAAAGATCAGAAACATTGAAAGTAGCAGAAACTTTATACTCACCTGGAAGGTCCACTTTATAGGCATTGTCATTAATTTTCTCAAGAATTTGGAAAGGTCCATCTCCTCGAGGATGCAACTTAGTCTTTCTATGGGCTGGGAATCTTTCTTTGCGCATGTGAACCCAAACCCAATCTCCTGGTTCAAAGATGACACGTCTTCGCCCTTTATTGGCTTGGGCAACAACCCTTTCATTCTTTTGGGCAATTTGAAGCCGTACCCTTTCATGAAGTGACTTCACCAACTCCGTCTTCTTTTGTCCATCCAAGCTACTCCTTCCATCAACAAGGTAAAGGCATCAAATCTAAAGGAGTAAGTGGATTAAAACCATAAACAATTTCAAAAGGAGAATATGAAGTAGTAGTATGCATGGCCCTATTATATTCAAACTCTATAAATGGCAAACAATCCTCCCAAGTTTTTAAATTCTTATGAACAACAGTGCGTAAAAGCTGAGTTAAAGTCCTATTAACTACTTCAGTCTGACCATCTGTCTGCGGATGACAAGTAGTGGAAAATAAGAGCTCAGTACCCAATTTACCCCACAAAACCTTCCAAAAGTAGCTAAGAAATTTAACATCCCTATCAGAAACAATACTCCGAGGTACACCATGGAGTTGCACTATCTCCCTGAAAAAACAAGTCAGCTATGTTTGTGGCATCATCTGTTTTATGACATGGAATGAAATGTGCCATCTTACTAAATCTATCCACAACCACAAAAATAGAATCTCTACCCCTTTTTGTCCTAGGCAGCCCCAAAACAAAGTCCATAGATATGTCTACCCATGGCTCACTAGGAACGGGTAAGGGTGTATACAATCCATGTGGCAAAACCTTAGATTTGGCCTTTCTACATGTAATGCACCTGCCACAAATGCGATTCACATCTTTCTTCATCTTAGGCCAAAAGAAATGTTCATGCAAGATGTCTAAAGTTTTCTTGACACCAAAGTGTCCCATTAATCCCCCACCATGTGCCTCACGCACCAATAACTCACGCATAGAACAACTTGGCACACAGAGTTTGCTTTCTTTAAACAAATAACCATCGTGCTTGTAAAACTTACCGAATGCCGTCTTATCACATGCCTTATACACATCAGAAAAGTCAGCGTCATCAGCATATATGTCTTTCACATATTCAAACCCAAGTATCTTAGTACTCATAGAAGTAAGAAGTACATACCTCCAGGATAAAGCATTAGCAACAATGTTCTCCTTACCTTGCTTGTAACGGATGACATATGGAAAGGTCTCAATGTATTTCAGCCATCTAGCATGCCTTTGATTCAACTTACCTTGACCCTTGAGATGCTTCAATGATTCATGATCAGTGTGGATCACAAATTCCCTAGGCCATAAGTAGTGCTGCCAAGTCTCTAATGCACGAACAAGAGCATAAAGCTCTTTTTCATAAGTAGGGTACTTCAGGGACGCCCCACTTAGCTTCTCACTGAAGAAGGCTATGGGTCCGCCTATCCTGCATCAAAACAGCTCCAATCCCTATTCCTGAGGCATCACATTCAATCTCAAAAGTTTTGTTAAAATTAGGTAATGCTAACACAGGTGCAGAGCACAACCTTTCTTTAATAGTGGCAAAAGCATTCTCTTGATCAGCTCCCCAATGAAACTCAACATTCTTTTTAATTACCTCAGTGAGTGGTGCAGCCAGGGTTGCTAAAGTCTTTAACAAAATGCCGATAAAAGCTAGCTAAGCCATGAAAGCTTCTTACCTCAGTGATGCTCTTTGGCGTTGGCCACTCCTTGATGGCCTTGACTTTCTCTTCATCCACCTCAATACCTGTTGTAGTAACAACATAACCAAAAAAAACAACTTTTTCCATGCAAAAGTTACATTTCTTGAAATTAGCATTCAACTTTTCACATTTCAACACATCAAACACATATCTCAAATGCTCAATATGTTCATTTAAGTCCTTACTGTATACTAGGATGTCATCAAAGTACACAACCACAAACTTGCCTATGAACGTACGTAGGACGTGGTTCATTAATCTTATGAAAGTACTGGGTGCATTAGTAAGGCCAAATGGCATAACCAACCATTCATAAAGCCCATACTTAGTCTTAAAAACAGTTTTCCATTCATCACCCTCTTTCATTCTAATTTGATGATACCCACTTTTAAGATCAATTTTACTGAAAATACATGAGCCATGCAATTCATCAAGCATATCATCTAATCTAGGAATGGGATGGCGATACTTTACCGTGATATTGTTGATCGCCCTGCAATCAACGCACATCCTCCATGTCCCATCCTTCTTTGGCACTAGTAACACTGGTACTGCACATGGGCTCATGCTCTCCCTCACGTATCCCTTGCTCATCAAATCCTCAACTTGCCTCTGAAACTCCTTTGTCTCCTCTGGATTACTCCTATAGGCTGGTCGGTTTGGAATAGCAGCTCCGGGCACAAAATCAATCTGGTGCTCAATGCCTCTAATAGGTGGCAACTCATTAGGCATCTCCTCTGGGAATACATCCTCAAACTCCTGCAACAAAGAAACAACCAAACTTGGAAGGGACTGGTTAGTTTCATCAAGATTAAGATAAGACTCTTTATAGACAAGAAAAATCATAGGGCGATCTGCGAAGAAAGCCCTCTTAACGTCACTCTCTCTTACATAGAAACTCACTTTTGTCTTTCCTTTTCTCTCTGCAGACTCTCTTTCTTTTTTCTCATTTTCACTCTCACTCTTTCTTTTTTGCTCAATCTCTTTTTCACTCTTTCTTTTTTGCTCATTTTCACTCACACACTTTCTTTTATGAGCAATCCTCACTTTTCAGTTTCAATTGGTCCTCATAGACCTGGCTTGGAGTTAAAGGAGCAAGCTTGATTGTTTTGCCCCCCTTTACAAAGCTGTACATGTTCTTGAACCCATCATGTGTCACCCTCCTATCATACTGCCACGGCCTCCCCAACAAAATATGGCCAGCATGCATAGGCACAACATCACAAAGCACCTCATTCCAGATACTTCCCAATTGAAAAAGTAACTAACACTTGCCTATCCACCCTAACCTCTCCATAATCATTCAACCACTGCAATTTGTATGGTCTAGAGTGTTTTAAGGTTGGTAAATTCAATTTCTCAACCAAAATAGTGCTAGCCACATTAGTATAACTCCCCCCATCAATGATCATACTACATACCTTATTGTTGACGTGGCATTTAGTATGAAAAATGTTCTCTCTCTGTTGCTCTGCATCATCCACCTTAATGTGTGTATTGAGAGCACGCCTGGCAACAAGAGACTCACCTGTCACGGGGTATACCACTCCATCATCATCACTAGCATCAACCAACTCGGGCATCCCATCACTATCATCCTCACTCTCAGTCATCACCTCCCCATTGTCGCGCATAATCATCACCCGCCTGTTTGGACATTGAGAAGCGATGTGCCCTGAACCCAAACACTTAAAGCATTTAATATCTCTATTCCGTGAAGGTTGAGATTCTACCTTGGGTTTGTTGCTAGTTCCCTCATCTTTTCCCTTAGGTGGTTCGGTCTTTCTCTTTGCTTCAGCTGGATCATTCCTATCCCACTTTGATTTCCAAGTAGTGTTAGAAACCGAAGTGTACCTTGCTGTCCCTTTTCTCTTTAACTGCCTCTCCACCTTCATAGCCATGTGCACCATGTCCTCTATCTCCACATAATGCTGCAATTCAATTACATTGGCTATGTCCCTATTCAAACCACTTAAAAATCTAGCCATGGTGGCCTCCCGATCCTCCTCTACATTACCCCGAATCATCGCCACCTCCATCTCTTTATGGTAATCCTCCACACTCCTAGACCCCTATGTAAGATTTTGGAGCTTTTGGTAAAGGTCCCTATAGAAGTGGCTAGGTACAAATCTCCACCTCATGAGAGCTTTCAACTCTCCCCACGTCTCTACAAGCCTCTCATTATTCCTCCTTCTATTGGTCACATTTAATTGATCCCACCAACTAATAGCATAATCAGTGAACTCTATTACCGCCAACTTTACTTTCTTCTCTTCAGAGTAATTATGACAATAAAACACGAGGTCTATTTTTTTCTCCCACTCTAGATAAACTTCAGGGTCAATTCTACCTTGGAAAAATGGTATTTTCATTTTGATGCTCCCAAGGTTTCGATCTAAACCATCTCCGACCCCCTCGGTTCCCCTCATGTCCTCTTTCACGCCTAAATCGTCTATGTCTACCCGATCCCAACTTCAGATGCTAAGTCTTCCTCATCCTCACTATCTCCTTCATTCTCATACTCATTTTCAACCCTAGCCTCACGTCGCCTCCTATCTCTCCCACCTTGCAGATTTCTAATCACTGCTTCTTGATGATCCATCCTATCCCTCACTTCACCCAACACAAAGTTCAACCGCTCAAACTGTTGTTGCATGGCTTGCAACACAAAGGATGAGTTATCTGCCTTCCCCTTAGGTGATGAGTCACTCCTATGAGACATCGTAATGTGCTGCAAAAAAAAAATGTTAGTGGAAAACCTCACACACTCCTTTAACGTGTTTACTCTTGAAGAATGGCACTCCATTCGTATTTCACTCTTAATTGGCTATTTTTTTTATTTTTTTATAATAGTCTCACACTCTCTTGCCTTTTACCTCAAGAGTTTTCCCATTCAAGTTATTTAAGAACTAATTGAACTCAATCAAGACAATGCAACCTTGTTTTATCCCAACTAGTTATTAGGTCCAAGAAACAAGAACAAGAACAAGAGTCAGAACCAGAATAAGAACAAGAAGAAGGGAATGAAAACGAATGAAAGAGTAACTATAATGATGTATGTAGCCCCGTTGATGATAAGGCTCATAAAAAAATTTCGGATTTTTTTTTTGGACGGATTTTTTTTTTTTTTTTCAGCAACTGATTTGATCACAATCAAACGAATAAGCAATTGACAAAACCTGAACAATAACTCAAAAACCCTAGAATAAGAGATTTGAGCCAACACAAACTCTAGAACAAGAAGTTTCAGCCAACACAAACTCTTGAATAAGAGGTTTCAGCCAACACAAACACTAGAACAATGCAATTCGGCAGCCACCTTCCTTTTTTTTTTTTTTTTTTTTTGTAACCCTAGAACAATGAAGCCCTAGAATCAAATACGCAAGAAACAAAAGATAGAATTAGACCTGATTGGAAACCTTGCTCTGATACCAAATGATATGAATCCGCAGGAATGGAATTCCTTGAACCCACAATCAGTTTGAAAACTCACCCAAGAAAGCCAAGATCAAGTCAATGTATGGAGAATCTAGACCCACTGAGAACTCGTTTCAAGAACCTAGATTATATTAAAATCTAGACCCGTTGAAGAACCTGCTTCAAGAACCCAAATTACAAGGAGGAACACCACAAAGGTTGTGATTTACCTTTGATAAGTTCAAAAGTTCAATCAAGAATAAGAGGAGAAAACTCAACTCACAATAAAAATTCAATATATTGTCTGCCTTCAAATGAGGCTACAAAGAGTATTTAAACTAAAAACCTAATTAAAACCTTAAACAAAATAAAACCCATTCTTCCAAAAATACCCCTGGATGAACAGTGCCACGCTACAGTAATTCGGCTACAAGGCCTTCCTCAAGCCCACTTATTCTAAACTAATAAAATAAATCTTTTAATAAATTGAAAGCCTTGAATAGCAATAGGCCCAAACTTCCCTAAGTCATGTCTTCCACAGCTTGTATCAAGTGGATCAAAATTGGTTCTCCTTCTTTCAAACCCACTTTGATTGTTGGGCTCTTGCTAGCTTCATCCCAAGTGGATTGCACCAATCCTTGCATTGCTTCCTTGATCTTCTTGGCTCTTGATCTTGTAATTGGCCCATCTGGAACTTGCAAAGGATCTTTAAGGCTAGGCCCACCTTGGTTCCCATCATCTTCTTTCTTTATCAAGTGAGAAACATTTTAGAAAATCATGTTATTTAAATGTCAAACCATTCTCCTAAGATCATCAAATTCTTGTAACCAAATTTTCTTCTTGTTGCATGCATCATGAAATTGGATCTTTGAATTTTCTATATTCTTCTTCTTTATGCTTCTATTGATGAGCAATAATCTTCACATGAATTATATGAAATCAATCACATTAACATTTGCAAAGATTTTTCTTCAAAGGAATTCTTTTAAGTGCAACTTGAAAAGACTTTTAAAATTTTCTGAAAAGCAATTTTCCAAAAACATTAAGCACAAATTCTTCTTTTTGGCTTTGAAACACACCGTGCTATCCCTAGAGTTCAATGATTGAAGTAGAATTGATTTAGACCTTGAGTCTTTTGCATTTATGTATGTGGGAACACTTATTTACCCAAGTTATTTTCATTCATGATCTTTATCTTTCTGATTTTTCTTTTTATCACCCTTGCCTTGGGATAGCCAACAATTCATCATGACTCATAGGAAAATCAATCAAGTGAGCCAAAAGAAGTTACGAGTATGATCGAATTTAGACACATCAGTATATCTAGAGTAAAATGAAGCATTTGAAAATGTTCAAGTGAATGGTTAGGAAACAAGGGATTGCTTCGACCTAGAAGAATTTGTGTTTGACAGGATTTTAATGAATGATTGACAAACAAGGGATTGCTTCGACCCAGAAGAATTTGTTTTTGACAGGATTTGAATGAATGATTGACAAACAAGGGATCGCTTCGACTCAGATGACTTCATGTGTCAACATGTCTTCTATTTGAATTAACCTCATATGAATTTTCTAATTTTCTCATTGGTTACCTAGAATAAGAAACCTAGAACTCAACTGTCATTCGTAGACCAAATCGTCAGCTTTGACCGACCATGCATGTCTTCTTCTCATTCCAGATCTTCTTGTGTCCTCAATTGTCAATCTTGTCATACCCCTAGGGTTATGAAAATTGCTCTACATAGCTTAGCCCTTTGATGGCGTAGTCATTCTTCACTTCGTGGTCACCCCTAGTTTGGAGTTGAGCTTGTCTTCTTCCTTTTCATTACTATTTCTTCATCTCTTCTACTTGCAATCTCTTTCTAGGTCACCGCTAGTTTATGGCTAATTCCATGTCTTCCTTGCACTTTCTTCTGTTTTGCTTAGATCACCCTTCTTGAATTTATCCTCATTTGCTTCTTTATTCTTTTTATTTGCCCTAACTTTTGCCTAGGCTACCCTTGCGGGTTTCCACCTACCAGGCCCTTTTATCTTCTTTTTGTCAATATTTCTTTCTTTGCACACTAAGGTGGACTGATTAAAGTTTGTTAGGCTAAACAATTTTGACTGATCAGAGAGGTCTTTATTATGGACCGAAACGAGGCTTAGGTTTCTAAGGCTTAAGAAAGAAAGGATATTTAAAGGCTCAAAATTTATTTCATTGTCAAGGTGTCCTAATTGCCAAGGATTACTTCTCATCTTATTATTCTTGTATTCTTCTTTTCCTTTTTCAACTCCTTCCTTGATTTTTTCACTTTCATCATTTTTTTTTTCTTTACATACCTCTAGTGTATTTTCTTTTCCAAATGCTCTTCACATTTTCTTTTCATTTCAAAGCACACCTCTAGTGTAGGGTGAAAACATAAAAAATTATTACCCCTAGTATGAGCAATCTAGAATAGTATTTTTTTTTTTTTCCAGAGTATGCCCCCAGTGTAGGAGTTAATCCTTGGCAAGGGTATATGAAGAAAATTAATTTTCAGGCTCAAAGGGTTAACAATGGGAGATAATTTTCTCGAGAAAACAAAGGTAGTAGAAATGATGGCCTCTCATCTTCTCAGCCTTAACTGCTTAGCCTTTCCAAATTTAGGTTAGTCATAATACCTTATTGAGTGTTCATTTTTTAAGTTCCGGGCAGTTCGATAGTAGGATGTACTTGAAATCCTAACACCTAGTGCCAGGACAAACAATTAATGTTTTTGGTGCCATATTCGGGATCTCTTTACCCTTGATTTCCAAGAATAAAGCGGTCCGTCAAATGGCAGGGTTTTGGATAATTAATTCACACTTTGGGGAATTTTAGACCATGATCTTATGAGAATTAGAACGTGTAGAATCTCTTACAACGTAAGCATGTACCAGCCACGCCCACGTGTAAAGGACTCATACCATGGTGTCCCAATGCCAGGGCGAGCCGTAGCTCTTGGGTTGCACCAACTTCGTTTATAATGCCCACATTACCATGTTTACTCTTTTTAAAGTTTTCATGGCAAAGTGTATTTTAATCACATTTTATATCAAAGCATGTAAACAATCAAACAAGTAATCACGGCATGTTTGCAACACATAAATTACTAAAAATAATCCTAGCAAGTGTGGAATGATCATGGCATGTTTGCAGCGCATTAATCATAAAAAGCAAATCAAATGACACGACATGTTTGCAGCACATAAATTACTAAAACACGAGTATGGGATGATCATGGCATGTTTGCAGCACATAAATCATGAGTATGCATTATAGCAGAAATGACAAGTATGGGATGACATAAATGTAACGCTTAATCGCAATGACAAAGTGTAATTTATGACAAATATTAAGGAAAGAGTCAAGACCTCGTGGGATCGGAATTCGATGCCATCGAAAGATTTACTTAATTTCCGATACCACCATAGGATTTACATGAATAAAATAAAGCAATTAGAAGGGAGTTCAACGTCTTTCGGGTTTACACGAAGAATTAGTGCTATTGAAAGACTTACCTAAACCTTTGAGGCCGAATGGGACTTATATGAGTCAAAAAATCATTTTAAAAGGGAGTTCAACGCCTCTCGGGCTTACACGAAGGATTAGTGCTATTGAAAGACTTACCTAATCCTTGGAGGCCGAATAGAACTTCTATGAGTTAAAAAATCGTTTTAAAAGTGATTTAGAAGGGAATTCAATGCCTCTCGGGCTTACACAAACGATTAGTGCTATTGAAAGACTTATCTAATCCCTTGAAGCTGAATAGGACTTATATGAGTAAAAAAAGTCATTTGAAAAGAACATTGGAAAATTTACAGGTCCAACGCCTCATGGATTTACATGCGGTTTAGCACTATTGAAAGACTTATTTAAACCTCCAATACCATTCGGTATTTTTATGCCCAAATCAAAGTGGAAAAATGGACAGTATTTACAACAACGTAGTAAATAATTGAAATAACGGAGTTTAAGACAGAATTTTCGTGGGTCCAATGCCTTATGGAATTACGTGGTTGTTAATGCCTCATTAAGGTCTTACATAATCCGCCACGACCAATCGGGATTATCACGCCCAAATCAAAAGGGAAAAGGGGATATTCACAATATAATATTCACAAGTACATAGTAAATGTAAATGAAAGCGATAAATATATTTAAAGCATTGCGGAAAGCGATAAATAATTTAAAGCATAAATGAATCTAAAGTAAGGGATTTTGTGGATCCAATGCCTTATAGAATTACGTGGTTGTTAATGCCTCGCTGAGGTCTCACATAATCCACCACGACCAGTCGGGATTTTCACGCCCAAATCACAATAGAAAAAGGGGGAGAAAATAATAATATTCACAACGTAGTAAATAATGGAATAAAGCAATAAATATATTTAAAGCATGACGGAAAGCAATAAATCTATTTAAGCATAAATGAATTTAGAGTAAGGGATTTTTGTGGGTCCAATGCCTTATGGAATTACGTGGTTGTTAATGCCCCCGTCTCCACCACGACCAATCAGGATTTTCACGCCTAAATCACAAGGGAAAAAGGGGGAGAAAATAACAATATTCACAACGTAGTAAATAATGGAATAAAGCAATAAATATATTTAAAGCATAATGGAAAATAATAAATGTATTTAAGCATAAATGAATTTAGAGCAAGGGATTTTTGTGGGTCCAATGCCTTATGGAAATACGTGGTTGTTAATGCCCCTGTGGAGGTCTTACATAATCCACCACGACCAATCAGGATTTTCACGCCCAAATCACAAGGGAAAAAAGGGGAGAAAATAACAATATTCACAACGTAGTAAATAATGGAATAAAGCAATAAATATATTTAAAGCATAACGAAAAGCAATAAATGTATTTAAGCATAAATGAATTTAGAGCAAGGGATTTTTGTGGATCCAATGCCTTATGGAATTACGTGGTTGTTAATGCCCCCGTGGAGGTCTTATATAATCCACCACGACCAATCGGGATTTTCACGCCCAAATCACAAGGGAAAAAGGGGGAGAAAATAACAATATTCACAACGTAGTAAATAATAGAATAAAACAATAAATATATTTAAAGCATGACGGAAAGTAATAAATGTATTTAAGCATAAATGAATTTAGAGCATGGGATTTTTGTGGGTCCAATGCCTTATGGAATTACGTGGTTGTTAATGCCTCGTTAAGGTCTTACATAATCCACCACGACCAATTGAGATTTTAACGCCCAAATCACAAAAGAAAAAGGGGGAGGAAATAAATAATATTCACAACGTAGTAAATGCAGAAATAATAACGAAATTTAATCAAAGGGGGGTGCCCATGGATCCAATGCCTTGCGGGTTTACATGGTTGTTAATGCCTCATAAAGGGCTTACATAATCCGCCAAAACCGCTAAGGATTTTCACACCCAAATCACACGGGGGAAAGGGGATAATCACAATAAATAATATTCACAAAGTAGTAAATATAATCGAAAGCGATAAATGTATTTAAAGCGTTGCAGAAAGCGATAAATAATTTAAGGCACTAATAGAAAGCAATAAATAAATTTAAAGTATAAAGCATTAAATGAACTTAAAGCACATAAATAAAGCAATAAATGAACTCAAAGAACATAAATAGAGCAATAAATGAACTTGAAGAACATAAATAAAGCATTAAATGAACTTAAAGAACATAAATAAAGCATTAAATGAACTTAAAGAATATAAATAAAGCATTAAATGAACATGGATCCTTGTGAATCCCTTCCCATTTTGGGATCATCACTAGTCACTTCCATAAAAAAAAAAAGGAAAAGAGAGTGAAGAGAGGGATGAGAGGAGGTTAGAGAGAGAAATCACCTAGGTAGGTGTCTCTCACTCTAACTAAAACTACCCAAAAAAACCCCAAAGGAGGACCCCAAACCCCTATTTTCTGCCTAAAAACTACCCCAAAACTACCTAGGAACCTCAAAAATGGCCTAAAAAATTCGGACCAGCGTTCAGGGGAGGGGGCGCAATTTATAGCTGAAGTTCGCGCATCTCGCGCATCACCGTGGCGCGCGGTACTGTAGCTCGATCTTATCCGCCACGTGGAAATTCGCGCACGCGCACAGTTTTTTTACTCAATTTTTGAAGGCGATTTTGGAGGCCTTCTGGTACTCAAAACGGGTCATGCAGCATATCGTTGGAAATCCCCAGATGTCTACTTTCCAACGACATAAAGTTTGACGAATCGGAGTTCGGACGGAAAAGTTATGGCTCCCGGAAGTTGGGTCGTCTGAGCTGTTTTTTTGCATTTTTCCGGCGAAGATTCCGGCCAAACGGGGGAAGCCACCGGCGAACCGAGAGTTGCACATTGTAGCTGGAGTTGCAATATTTATAATGCACCCGGGCTCGCAGATCAAATCGTATCGAGCTGGAAAGAATCCGCGCGCGAAGGCGGTTGTCCGGGAGGAAAAACACGTCAGATTTTCAGCGTGTTTTTCTTACTTTTTTACTGTGTTTGCGCGCATGTTTGACCTAGCTCCCGATGTCGGTTTTCAACGTTCTTGATACCGTTGGAAAGCTTGCGCTACCCTCTTTCTTAAAGTTTTAGACTTACGGGAAACTGAGCTAGGGCTGGAGAGATATGATCCCGCGAGCAGAGGCCACCAGAGTGTTTTTGGTTCATCAGAGGGCATTTTTCCGATCGAGATTCCGGCTAGACCGGGGAAAATGTTGACGATCCGAGAGTTCCACGTTGTGTCTGAACATGTCCTCTTTCCTACGCACCCGGGCTCGCGGATCAAATCATTGTGAGTCAAAAAGAATCTCTGCGCAAGTGCAGCATTGTCGGGGAGAAAATTATGAAATTTTCAGCATAGCCGTAGCTCCCGATGTTGGATTTCGACGATCTTGGTGTCGCCGAAAGCTTGCGTTACCTTCTTTCTAAAAGTATGGGCCTTGCACAGAGGTGAACTTGGGTTCGCGAGATATGATCTCGCAAATAGAGGCCTTTGGAATGTTCCTCATGCCGGGGGGTCATTTTCTGATCGAGATTCTGGCTTAACTGGAGGAGCTCTTGACGATCCGAGAGTTGCACATTGTAGCTGAAGTAACCCTCTTCCTCAAAGGTTTCAATTCGAAAATCAAATCGCTGCAGGTTGGAAAGAATCTATGCGCAAACACTGCCTCCCAAATCGGCTGTTTTGTCAACAACACTTAGCAAAATTTGGCTAAGTGTTGGACCGATTTTCACGGTTTTGCCCATAACTCTCTCGTTTCTCATACGTTTTCAACCCGTAAAGTACCAAATCAAAGCTCTCAATATGCTCTATCCAATGGTTAAGGGGCGGTCAGCCCAATCCAGCTTTTGGTCTGGTCAACGGCTTGGTCAAACCTCGGTCAAACTTGGTCAACCCTAGTCAAAGTTGGTCAAACCTCCCCGAACTCCGGGAAATGTGCTCCGGGCCCCGTTTCAAGGTTCTTTTGGTCTGGTGGGCCCCTGCCGGGTCAGAAAGGCTTGGTCAAACCTCGGTCAAAGTTGGTCAACCCTGGTTAAACTTGGTCAAAGTTGGTCAAACCTCCCCGAAATCCAGGAAATGTGCTCAGGCCCTGTCTCGAGGTTCTTTTGATGTGGTGGGTCCCTGTCGGGTCTGACTGGCTGGGTCCGGGCTACCTGGTTTTGCGTGCTGACACCCGAGAAAATCCTGGGGGTAAAAATAGGGTTATGACAACATGTTTAAAATGTGCAAAACTGATATTTTTTTCAAAATTATTTGATTGTTTTCTTTATTTTTCAATAATTTTTATTGTTCTTGGTATAAAATTAAAAATTGTTGAAAATTGAAAAAGATGTGAGAAAAATATTGGTTGATGAACTGGTATGTTAATATATACACAGAGAACAAAACTACGAATTTTCATGATTTTTTATGAGATACATAATTTTCTATCATTTTTATTTTCTCTTGAAATTGAATAAAAAATTTATAGAAAATTATTAAAAATCTGAAAATTGTGTATGGATGGACCATTCTGTGTATAGACATGGGAAGCATCAAATTTTAATTTTTCCAGATTTTTGGGATGCATTTTGAATTTTTCCATGATATTCATTGTATTTAATGAATGATTAAAATATTATAGAAAATTATTAAAAGTTTAGAATATTATGGGAAAATGAAAATAGGTATCATGCAATATTATGATGTTAATGGGAACCATGGTGGAGAGGTTAGACCCTCCAATGAAGATTTTTGTGCAACAAATAAATTAATCATGGTAGTGTAACACTTGTGCATGAAAGATGATTCTGAGCATAGCGATGTCTCGATTTTATGTTCTTGTGTGAAATGCTATGTTTGATTTAGTTTGATGCTACAAAAATGATTGTGTGTATATTTTTCTTATGCTTGCCTGAATACAATGTCCTGAACCATGTGTGTGTGAATGTAGTGATGGCATCAACGACTGTTGTTGCTGACTTGAACCGAGGAGAGAGAATTGGATGGCAAGAACTATGATATCTGGCACCATAAGATCCAGTACCTCCTCGATGAGTTAGAAGTCTTGGAGACTTTGACCAACTCAATGGAAGAGCCTGAGCAAGGTGTCATAACCCCATTTTTACCCACGGGATTTTCTCGGGTGTCGGCACGCAAAACGAGACAGCCCGAACCAAGCCGGCCTGATCTGACGAAGATCCGCCACACCAAATAACCTTAAAACGGGGTCCGGGGCACGTTTCCCGAAACTCGACCAAGTTTGACCAAGGTTGACCGAGTGTTGACCAGGGTTTGATCGAGCCGTTCCTGATCCGAATAGGGTCCACCATGCTGAGAAACCCTCAAAATGTGGTCTAGGATACATTTCCAGAGCTTGGAGAGTTTTGACCAAATTTGACCAAGTTTGACCAAGGTTTGACCGGACCGTTGACCAGACCGAAAGCTGAATCGAACCAACCTCTCCTTGACCATTCTGAAGGGCATGATGAGAGCTTCGATTCGGCACTTTACGGGCAAAAAACGGACGAGAAATGAGGGAGTTATGATCAAAACTGTGAAAAAACGGTCCAACACTTAGCCAAATTTTGCTAAGTATCGTTGACAAAACAACCTATTTGGGAGGCAACGTTCGCACGTAGATTCTCTCTGACCCGCAGCATCTTGGTCCGCGAGCCGAGACCCTTAAGCAAGAGGTTTGCTTCAGCTATCACGCACAACTTCCGGATCGTCAAGAGCTCCTCCGGTCAAGCCGGAATCTCAGTCAGAAGATGACCCCTTTGCGTAAGGAACATTCCAACGGCCTCCGTTCGCAAGATCATTTCTTACGAACCCAAGCTCGCCTCTGTGCAAGGCCTGTACCTTTGGAAAATAGGTAGCACAAGCTTTCCGACGATACCAAGATTGTCGAGATCCGATATCGGGAACTACGTCTACCACGCACATAAAAACAGGCCGACGAAATAAGGCTGTGCTGAAAATTCCGGAACTTTCCCACCGACGTTGCCGCGCTTGCGCGCAGAGTCTTCTTGACTCGCAACAAGTTGATCCGCAAGCCCAGGCACGTTGGAAAGAAGACACATTCATGCACGACGTGGAACTCTCGGATCGCCAAGATTTTCCTGGGTCTAGCCGGAATCCCGATCGGAAAACTATCCTCAAACGGACCAAAAACACTCCGGCGGCCCCTGTTCGCGGAACCGTATCTCGCGAACCCAAGCTCGGATTCCTGCAAATCCGGAACCTTGCAAAAGTAGGCAGCGCAAGCTTTCCGACGGTACCAAGAACGTCGAAATCCGACATCAGGAGCTAGGTCAAATACGCGCGCGAACTGGGACAAGATTTAAGAAAAAACACGCTGGGAATAAAACGCGTTTTTCCTCCCGGACAGCCGCCTTCGCGCGCAGAGTCTTTCCGACTCGCTGCAAGTTGACCCGCGAGCCTGGGTGCGTTGGAAAGATAACGACTCCGGCTATGACGTGCAACTCTCGGTTCGCCGGTAGCATCCCCCATTCGACCGGAATCTTCACCGGAAAAACACACAAAAACAGCTCCGGCACCCCGACTTCCGGGAGCCATAACTCTCTCGTCCGAACTCCGATTTGTGCAAAATGTATACCGTTGGAAAGTCGATGTCGAGAGATTTTCGAAGATATGCTGCATGACCCATTTTGAGCACCAGAAGGCCTCCAAAACTGCCCTCGAAAATCGGGTCAGAAAAGGGTACGCACGCGAAAATCGAGGAAGATTCAGTGGGGGGCTGGCGTGGAGGATAAGAACGCCACGTGGCACTCGCGCGGGACCATACTGCACGGCGCGTGATGGACCCGCGCGAGGCGTGCACGCCGTTCTATAAAACTAGCCTCCCCCCCCTCACTTCAGTACAATTTTTGCTCGGCTCTAGGCCTCTTTGAGCGTTAGTTTAGGCAGAGATAGGGGTTTTTAGGGTCTTTAGAGGAGGTTTTGGGTAGTCTTAGAGTGAGAGACTCCTCTCTAGGTACTCTCTCTCTCTAAGCTCTTTCTCTCTCCTCTTCTCTCTCTTTTTTTTCCTTTTCTTAGTGGAAGTGACTAGTGATGATCCCTAAAATGGGAAAGGATTCACAAGGATCCACTTTAGTTTATGATTATTAGTTTATTTATGTGCTATTTTATGCTTTCTTTGTTCATGTTAGTTCATTCTTGCTCTTTTAGTTCATTTATTGTCTTGTTATTACTATATATGCTTTGAGTTATTTATTACTCTTACTTGTTTAAATAATGTCATTTATCGCTTTATTTACATTTACTACGTACTTGTGAATATATATTGTGTTGTGATTATCCCTCTCCCGTGTGTTTTAGTACGGCAAAACCCGAGTGGCTTTGGTGGATTATGTAAGTCCTCTATGAGGCCTTAACAGCCATGTTAGCCCACGAGGTGCTTGACCCGAAAAATACACTCCCCCATGTTTTAAATAATGTCATTTATCGCTTTATTTACATTTACTACGTACTTGTGAATATATATTGTGTTGTGATTATCCCTCTCCCGTGTGTTTTAGTACGGCAAAACCCGAGTGGCTTTGGTGGATTATGTAAGTCCTCTATGAGGCCTTAACAGCCATGTTAGCCCACGAGGTGCTTGACCCGAAAAATACACTCCCCCATGTTTTAAATAATGTCATTTATCGCTTTATTTACATTTATTACATACTTGTGAATATTGTCATCTCCTCCCCCTTTCTCTTTTGTGATTTGGGCGTGATAATCTCCGATTGGTCGTGATGGATTATGTGAGACCTCAATGAGGCATTAACCATCACGTAATTCCATAAGGCATTGGACCCACAAAAACACTTTTCCTTAAACCTCGTTATTTTCGTCATTTACATTATTGTTGTAATTATTGTCCATTCTTCTATTTTGATTTGGGCATGAAAATACCGAACGGTATTGGTGGTTTTAGGTAAATCTTTCAAATAGTACTAAAACCTCCATGTAAATCCATGAGGCGTTGGACCCATAAGATTTCCAATGCATTTTCGAAAAAATGATTTTTTGTCATTTAAATCCTATTCGGCTTCGCGGGTTTAGGTAAATCTTTCAAATAGTACTAAACCCCCGTGTAAGCCCGAGAGGCATTGAAAACCCATTTTCAAAACGATTTTTCTCATTTAAGTCCTATTCGGCTTCGCGGGTTTAGGTAAATCTTTCAAATAGTACTAAACCCCCGTGTAAGCTCGAGAGGCATTGAAAACCCATTTTCAAAACGATTTTTCTCATTTAAGTCCTATTCGGCTTCGCGGGTTTAGGTAAATCTTTCAAATAGTACTAAACCCCCGTGTAAGCCCGAGAGGCATTGAAAACCCATTTTCAAAACGATTTTTCTCATTTAAGTCCTATTCGGCTTCGCGGGTTTAGGTAAATCTTTCAAATAGTACTAAACCCCCGTGTAAGCCCGAGAGGCATTGAAACCCCCCTTTTAAAATGATTTTTCATCATATAAGTCCTATTCGGCTTCACGGGTTTAGGTAAATCTTTCAAATAGTACTAAACCCCCGTGTAAGCCCGAGAGGCATTGAAACCCATTTTCAAAACGATTTTTCTCATCTAAGTCCTATTCGGCTTCGCGGGTTTAGGTAAATCTTTCAAATAGTACTAAACCCCCGTGTAAGCCCGAGAGGCATTGAAAACGATTTTTCTCATCTAAGTCCTATTCGGCTTCGCGGGTTTAGGTAAATCTTTCAAATAGTACTAAACCCCCGTGTAAGCTCGAGCGGCATTGAAAACCCATTTTCAAAACGATTTTTCTCATTTAAGTCCTATTCGGCTTCGCGGGTTTAGGTAAATCTTTCAAATAGTACTAAACCCCCGTGTAAGCCCGAGAGGCATTGAAAACCCATTTTCAAAACGATTTTTCTCATTTAAGTCCTATTCGGCTTCGCGGGTTTAGGTAAATCTTTCAAATAGTACTAAACCCCCGTGTAAGCCCGAGAGGCATTGAAACCCCCCTTTTAAAATGATTTTTTATCATATAAGTCCTATTCGGCTTCACAGGTTTAGGTAAATCTTTCAAATAGTACTAAACCCCCGTGTAAGCCCGAGAGGCATTGACTCTCGTATTTTATTCATGTAAATCCTAAGGTGGTGTCGAGATTCGAATAAGCTTTTCAAATAGCATCGAATCCCAACCTCACGAGGTCTTGACCCTTTCCCTAAAAATTCTCATAAATCACACTTTGCCATTTCAATTAGGTGTTGCATTTATGTCATTCCATGTTTATGATTAATGTGCCGCGATCATGCCATGATCATTCCATGCTTGTCATTTTAGTAATTTATGTTCTGCAACCATGCCGTGATTACTCATTTGGTTTCCATATTTATGATTCATGTACCATGATCATTCCACACTCATTCATTCTTGTGATTCATGTGTTGCGACCATGCCATGATTATTTGCTTGAATGTTTTACCATCTTGATGCTATGACTACTTGCTTGTTTGTTTACCGCTTTGATATAAAAATGTGATTAAAATACACTTTGCCATGAAAACTTTAAAAAGAGTAAACATGGTAATGTGGGCGTTAGAAACGAAATTGGTGTGACCCAAGGGCTACGGCTCGCCCTGGCTTTTGGACACCATGGTATGAGTCCTTTACACGGGGGCGTGGCTGGTACGTGCTTTCGTGTAAGGGATTCTACACGTTCTAACTCCCATAGGATCATGGTCTAAAATTCCCCAAAGTGTGAATTAATCATCCCAAAACCCCGCCATTTGACGGACCGCTTTATCTCTTGGAAATCAAGGGTAAAGAGATCCCGAATATGGCACCAAAAACATTAATTGTTTGTCCCGGCACTAGGTGTTAGGATTTCAAGTACATCCTACCACCGAAATGCCCGGAACCTAAAAAATACAAAGATGAGGGACGGTGAAATAAAGAGTCTAATCAAAACCAAATGAGGTCAAAATTGCATTTGCCATTTTTGGTATATTGCTCGACCAAATTTAGGACATTTGTACATAATTAAAACCAACAAACCTAGGCTTAGCAAATAAAAGGGAACACTAGAAGGGAGGTAACCGTTTTCTTAAACGGATGTCGTGGGGTGCCTAACACCTTCCCCACGCATAAGCAAACCCCCGAACCCATCTCTGGTTCAAGACCATTTTTGTTATAGATGTCTAAACAAGATAAAATCTATTAGACATAGGTGCCCAATCACACCTTAAAATTTCCCATGATTGGTGGCGACTCCAAATTTGTGCTCACACGCACACATGTACACATGTTCCCACACACACACAACTCATATGTCGAAACGGAAAAAAGATAGAAATCACACACAACACTCGCCAAATGGGGGTCGGTATCTAGGAAAAATAAATAAAAAAAGATAAGATTTTTCCGCCGGTGTCGACAGCTTGGCGACTCCACTGGGGACTTAGAGGGTTTAAGCCTATAGTCTTTCGGTGTTTTCTTTGCTAAGCATGTGTATATATTTGTTGGTATTCATTGTTTGATTTATCCTCTTTATTTCATCTTGTATAGTGTTTTGATTTTAGCATGTCTATATTCTTGTACATATAAACTGCGAACATAGGATAGAGATTTATTTTATGCAACACATATTGTATATTGTGCTTTGTACAAAAAAAAAGTCTTTTCCCTTTTTGTTTTCAAAATCATGACATTTACACTCATTGGACTTTTGGGTCGAACCCGGACTCAGGTGGGGCTGGGCTGGTACAGGCTCCACCACGAACCCTTTTATATCTAGGACATGGAACACGAGAATCCACCCTTCTCCCTTCCACACCCGTGGAGATCGAGGGGGGCGTGCAAGTGCTTCCCCGGTGATCCAATACCCTTTTGACTTCCTTCGGGAGGACGAAATGGGCATGATCATCGGCCCCTTTAGGAAACAGAATTCCAAACCGTGTCATACCATGTTGCATATAGTAAGCTATAGAGTAGAAAACTTACCTGTGAGGGCTCTGGTAAAAGCCAACCGAGTGAACATCCAACCTAAGATAGGATACCCAAAAATAGGATGTGTCTTTTCAAAATGAGTCAAGGGAAAAGCGTTGTGCTATTTTCCAGGTGGTGATAAAATAAATGGAGCCGAGCCAGGTTCTATCTATCTAAACCTTTGTTTGCATGTCATTGTTTGATAAAGGGATAGGATGAACCACGTTGTCCATACCCGTTGCAAACCACTCAAACCCTAAGAGTTCCGAACTCTACATGGGAAATGTATAGAGTCGTATCGTACCCAACCAAAAGTACGACCCTCACATTAACCGACATCGGTTCCCAAAAATCTTTCAAAATGGAACCGAACGCCGAAAGGCTCGTCAAATTTTCAGTAATGTGAGAGTCTAGCTTTTCGTTAGTACGTTCGTATCCGTCGTGTACATAGAGTCGTATCGTACCCAACCAAAAGTACGACCCTCACATTAACCGACATCGGTTCCCCAAAAATCTTTCAAAATGGAACCGAACGCCGAAAGGCTCGTCAAATTTTCCGTAATGTGAGAGTCTAGCTTTTCGTTAGTACGTTCGTATCCGTCGTGTACATAGAGTCGTATCGTACCCAACCAAAAGTACGACCCTCACATTAACCGACATCGGTTCCCCAAAAATCTTTCAAAAATGGAACCGAACGCCGAAAGGCTCGTCGAATTTTAGTAATGTGAGAGTCTATCTTTTCGTTGATACGCGTGTAACCATTATGTACATAGTCTTGTCGTACCCAACCAAAAGTATGACCCTCACATTAACCGACATCGGTTCCCAAAAATCTTTCAAAAATGGAACCGAACGCCGAAAGGCTCGTCGAATTTTAGTAATGTGAGAGTCTACCTTTTCGTTAATACGCGTGTAACCATTGTGTACATAGTCTTGTCGTATCCAACCAAAAGTACGACCCTCACATTAACCGACATCGGTTCCCAAAAATCTTTCAAAAATTGAACCGAACGCCGAAAGGCTCGTCGAATTTTAGTAATGTGAGAGTCCATCTTTTCGTTGATACGTTTGTAACCATTGTGTATAGAGTCATGTCGTCCTCAACCAAAAGTACGACCCTCACATTAACCGACGCGGTTTCCCTCACAAAATTTTTTCAAAATGGAACCGAGTGCCAAAAGGCCCGTCAATTTTCAGTGATGTGAGAGTCCATCTCTTCGTTGACTTGTCCATCGTGTACATACATGTAAACCCTGAGAGTTTCCAACTCTAGGTGGGGATGTAGATATCCACCCATGTCATCTCGACCCTTACATCGACCGATGACTGTTACCCTGAGTTTCAAAATGAAACCGTGAGCCGAAAGGCTCGCCAAATCTTGGCGACCCAATGGGAGAATCCATCTGTTTGTCAATGCATATTGCATTCATGCATACCATGCATACGCATACATACTTAGCCATGGTTTACCCACAAAGTAAGCCAAGGTCATGCACTCAACTGTGAATTCAAAATCTAACTTGACGTTGTTTACCTCTCGAGGCTTTACCTACATTCACAATCAAATGGCGGAAGAAGCAAGCAAACTTCGAGGATTAGGAGGCTCGGGTAGGCAGCGCTAGAGACGAAGTTTAACTTCCTTGCTACAGTTCATACGTCGGATTGACTGAACGAGAGGAAGGAAAAGAAGAAGGCGATGATCAGCAAAAGACAGGAGGAGATCTGCCCAGCCCTCAGCCCGTCGAAAGTAGCGCAGACTCTACCAACTCCAAGAAGGCTAGCCTTCCATGTCCCTAGGCCATCCCGGACAGAGCCTCGGCAGTTCCAACCATTGCCGATTCCAGTCTCACAATTGTATACGCTTGCTGGTCAAGAAGAAGATGATTACGCCTGTCGGCCCTAGGACGCGTATCGGACCGCAACCCAAAGATTACGAACAAGGATTTGACCTGTGACTACCATCAAGGAGAAGTCGGGCACACAGTAGGGAATTGCAGGGTCTTAAGGCACCGCATCCAAGACTTACTAGACCAAGGGGTGTTGAAGTTTCGAATAGAAGGAATCATAAACGCAATTGGGGCAGAGAAGAGCGATGAAGTTGACATCACCTCCTCAAAGATCCCATGGGAACCATTCCCCACACCAAGGGCACAGAAAGAATTAGCGGAAGCAGGTATATACAAGTATTATTCCGAAGCTCAAGGCCGCAACCCACAGAGTTTTAAAGAAGTCAAGAAAGAGGTCACCAGCCTAATAATGGGAGGTCTGGTAAAAAGAAGGAGAGAACAACCAGAGGAATACTTGCATGACGATTGACCAGCTGAGACTTAGCCCTTATGAGAGAACAAACTTCCAAGCAAGAATGGATAGAATTAAAGAGGACTTCGAGGAATTTTGTGAGAAGAAGAAAGAAGAATTGGGGAAACTCTCACCAGCCACATCACCAGAGACGTCCAAGCTCGACCCAGTGGTCATCCAATATGCTACCAAAGAAAAGATCATGCTTCAGACAGCTTCAGTATCTACAATTCAGTCTTCGGAGAAAGTTTCGAGCGTTGTGATCCAAGTCCCGCAACCTTTCCCTTACCAAGACAGCAAGAGGATTCCTTGGAATTATGGGATGAAAGTAATATCAATACGGGAAGGCAAGCCCAAGACGGAGGAGGAGGCAGTCGGGAACCTCACATCTGGACTTGGTGGGATCACTAGGAGTGGTAGGTGCTACACCCCAGAGGAATTAGAGAAGAGAAGGAAAGAAATAGGAAAGACAGTGGAGGACCCCACAAAAACGAAAGCGGCAGAAGAAGAGGCAGCAGATTTCCTTAGAATAATCAAGAGCAGTGAATACAGCGTAGTGAAGCAACTAAGCAAGATGCCCTCTCATATATCGGTACTATCACTACTACTTGCATCAGAGTCCCACAGGAAGGCCCTGCTGAAGGTGCTAAATGAGGCATATGTACCGGAAGACATTACTGGGCCGTCTTTCGAAAATATGGTGACCTCCATACTAGTCACCAACCAACTAACTTTCTCTGACGACGAATTGCCTCCGGAGGGGAGGGGTCACACCAAAGCCTTGTACATTTCGGTCAAGACCAACAACCTCATAGTGTCGAAAGTGCTGATTGACAATGGGTCTGCCTTGAATGTGTGCCCGATGACGACCTTGGAAAAACTAGACATCGACCCTACTCGTGTAAGGGCAACCAGCATGGTCGTACGAGCCTTCGACGGAACCCGTAGGGAGGTGATAGGAGAGATAGACTTGCCAATAGAGATTGGCCCGTAGGTCTATGACATCAATTTCCAAGTGCTGAGAATCGACTCTCCTTACAACCTGCTATTGGGAAGGCCGTGGTTGCATACCGCCGGAGCAGTACCCTCTTCCCTACACCAAAAGATGAAGTTCATAATTGGAAATCAGTTGGTCACCATCCTAGCCGAAGAGCCTATATCCATCTACAATGACGGCGCGGTCCCTTACATTGACAGAGGAGCATCCGAAGAAGCATCATTCCACAGTTTCGAGTTCGTCACTGTCATTCACAAAGTGGCAGCCGTGGAACCAAAACTGTCTAAAGCTGGAATGATGGTAGCTAAAGAATTCATCAAGGCAGGGTTCCAACCAGGACAGGGCCTGGGCTGCGCAAACCAAGGGAGAACCGCGATCGTGGCTCTCAAAGGAAACAGGGATAGATACGGACTTGGGTACACCCCCACTAGAAAGGATCGCCAATTCGCCTATGAAGTCCGAAGATGGAGAGCCGTGGCAAGGCTCAGAGGGGAGAAATGGCCGGAGGAGAAAATGATTATCCCTCACATCCGCACCACTTTCCCCGCATCAGCAATGTTTCAAGTTGACGGAGGTGATGAGGATGAGTTGGCACTGCTTTTTGCCGAGGATCTAAGCATCAACGCCATAGAAGAGGATTCCACCGCACCTCTAATCTACCCCGGCCAATGCGAAAGAGTAGATCTCGAAGACTTTCTAGATGAAGAGGACCTCAGGGGGTATTATATAGAGGAGAGGACACTTGATGAAGACACCTGGGAAAGATGTTGACTTCCCCAATCTACTCCCACATTTGATGGCTCCACGCGGACTCGAGACCCTGGAATTCGAGATATTCTGCGAGAATGAAGACCCAGAGTCCCATCTGCGGAGATACCGTGAGAAGTTGACCCTGTATACGGACGATGAGCTCTTAATGATCTCGATGTTCCATGAGAGTCTACCGGAATGTGCAGTCACCTGGTTCTATCAGCTGAAGAATATTGCCTGTTGGAAGGACTTGGCAGAAGCTTTCCTGGACCGGTACAGCTACAAAGTCAAACCACCAGTCAAGAGCTTAGGCAACAGCACCACCACCACCACTGAAGAAGCACGTGCTGGCCCCATGATAGGAGGAATGAGCATCGATGCCATCACTACCAAGGGAAATCCCATCTCCGATTTGCCACTGCCAGCAGAGGGAGATATAGGCCGGCGTGACATTACTACAGCCTATCCAAAGTAGCAAAGAGTAAACGGTATCCCAGTCATGAATGGCTTGGGTTTTGAGATCATGGCTTGGGAATTTTCGTATCGAACAATTTCGGGTTTCTATGTTTATTACATGCTTTTAAGACATCATGTCACAATCATCGTCATCATATCATTGTAATATTTCCACTTTTATATTTTCAATAATATGTACATTTCATGAAACCCATGCGCCTTAAATAACCATGAAAGACAAAACATGAAAAGACCCTCGGGATTCGACCATGGTCCCACAAATTTTCCAAAAAAATTGCGAAAAGATTTATCTGAAGTGCATGCATCCATGAGAGGGACGAGTCAACACCATAATTCCGCTCATGGAAAATGAGGTGTCTAAGTAAAATTACTATCCAGAAGCGTCATGTGTTCTCTAATCATCCGCACCCGAAACACTTTTTCTCAAACACATGAAGCACTTTTGCACACGATTCCTACTTTTCACGACCAATGTTGGTGTGATCCTAAACCAGTAGGCGACTAAAAGTTCTAGCTTCACTGACCAATTGGTTGGATATGAAACGATGGAGGCATTGTTTCTACTATCCAAACAATTATACCGCTTGTAAACCCCGCTGATCCAAAAGATATATTTTTGAAGAAAATTCACCCGAATTTACGAAATGGCACTTAAGCTCTCTAGGCTAAGAAGTTAGTACTCAGGATGACGGAAAAGGCCTCCGTTCAACTATCCTCCCACTTGTAGAAAAATGCCACTTGCTAACCAAGTTGAGCCTGTTCGTTTTTCTCCTATAAAAAACCAGTCAAGGATTACCCCCCCACACGGGGGCGGGATTAAATAGTTGTGAAAGTCTCATGTTAGGCTAAAAGCGAACAAAGTGAGTAAATGAGATTTCCGAAGGAAACAAAGTCAATCAAGTGAATTCCCAAAAAAGAAAGGGGAAAAGAAGTCCGAAAACTGAAGAGAAAGTCAACCCGAAGGAAAGCTAAACAGAGTGAATAGGAGAATTTAGTGAAATGTTCGAAATTGAGGACGAGGGTAGTGCTTAATGAAGTGAAATTCAAATGAAGAGTAATCCTTAACTTTAGGAAAACCCCTCAAGTAATTTCAAAGCCAAAATTATCCTCCCATAAGCCTAGGAAATCCAAAGCCTTACATTACGGTCCTTTGAAAGTCCTTCCTAACTAGGAGCGACTGCTTAGCCTAAGGAGCTTGCGCCAAGGAAACATCATGAAGTAATTTTGAGCCTTATATCCTTCGTTTCAAGCACCCTTTTAACCCCAAGGCCACGTTACAAGCCAACAAAGACCTCACTGATCATCGATGATCGGTTGGTCATGTAGCAACGAACTTTTGGTCAAAAACTGGTAATGATGGAATCTAGATCACGCACCTTCAAGAGGTCGTATCTCATAAAGGGCACCGTCCACTTTGCACCATGGCCTTTGGGCCAAACAAGAGTGACTTCAATGTTTGAAGCCTCACCCCAATTCAAAAGAAATAAAAGAAGAGCTCACTCAGAAAGCTCACAGGATAATGCCGAAACAGATTAACCCGAGGGACCATGCTTTCCATTCTCGGTAAGGGATGGTTGTTGAACAGAGGCACCCATTAACTGTAAAGGAAGCAGGACCTTGCCTAGTCCCTCTCAGATGGTGCATGTATTCAAAGGAATCTTCAAGAGATTGATCTCTTCAGTAATTTCCCAAGGACACAAGGAACCTAAACCCTTTTCAAATCTGTAAATTCTCATATTCATTTCCACAACAACATTCAATTTTTACCATTGGTTCATAAAAAGCCAAACTTTGCCAAATTCATAAATTCTTGTACAAATAATCATAGACAAAATTCGTGTTTTCATTCATTCATGCCTGATTCATAAATACATACATTGATTTTCCATGATGTCTTGAAAGCATATCTAAATATATCAACTTAGAAGTTAAAAATGGGAGCCATACATGATCCGACTCGGATTTATGAATGACTCACCATTTAAATACAAAAACTACCGACTACTCACTGCTACATGAGGTATGCTATCTAATGACCAAGACGTATGCAGGTCTCTCTGCAGAATCTCCCCAAGGCAGTGGAAAGGGCCGGATCTCCCCTCATCATGCTCCTCCAAGACGGCGCGAGCCCTGGCGCCCAAAGAATCCATCACCTGGTTAACCTGATGAAGAGCCGTGACCACGGGGAAACCCTCCTGGTTGAGCCAAGAAGCATTGGACTCAAGAGCATCATGCACCAAGTCCACTTCAGTCTGCAAGACCCCATTGTCACCCTGAAGAACGCTGATCTGGACTCGCATGGCCCCTATGGAAGTACGTGCAGATGTAAGTGCCACCTCGCTCTCATCTAGTGCTCGCCGGAGAGCCACAATGTCATGAGGACGACCTGTGGAAGGATCAACCAGAGCCTGGGTGTATGAACGAAGAGAGTCAAGCTCATCCTGGACTCGAGTCCTCTCAACCTGCTCAGTCTCTAACTGCCCCTGGGTCTCAGTCAGGGTCTCCTCCATATGATCCTTAGCTGCCTCGGAAATCTCGAGTTGCTCGCGAATGAAGTCATTCATCGTTCGGAGAGTGGAGACATTCCCTCTCTGAACCTCCAAGTCGCGGCGAAGATTCGCCACCGCCACACTGTTGTGATGCAAGGAGCTCCGCATAGACTCCACACGGGCCGCAGACTGCTCTCTCTCAGATGCCCTGGCAAGGCGTAGTGATGACAGCTCGGTTGAGCCTCTTCAAGCTCCCTCTCCAAAACAGCGACCCTCTCGGACTGACCAGTAGGAGCTGAGGCCCGAAGAGAGCGAGACACCGAAGAATATGATGCACCTGGCCGTACGGTAGGCCTGAGAGTAAAAGAAGGACTCCACCCCTCTCTCCACTCAACAAAATCAGGAGTAACAGAGCTATCTCCATGCAGACCACCCTCGATGAGGACCATCTCCGAAAGGCGGCCTCCCCAGATATCCTCAATCCTGAAGAGGAGCCTCCACATATCCTCACCAGGAATGTAATCGAAAGTCACCGCATCCAAGTCACCTAGACGAGGTGGGTACTGAACACCGCCAAACTGACGAAGGGCAAGGCTGGGATAATAGCCTGTACAACCCCACACCCCAGGAAGAGGCACTCCATCAAAGAGAGCACAATGAGTCCATGGCATCCACACTGCGGGCCCCCAAGTGACCTTCCAAGACCACTCACTCAAAGGCAAGTCAAGGAGATATAACGCCCAGTCACGGCTGTTGCCGGTGAAAGGAAGTGCTACATTGACGGTCTGTCTCACCGTATACCTCTCGAAATGATGAGGAGTCTGGAGGCGGTAGAAATGCTGCAGGTGACTGCAGAACCAAAGCTGAAGGAGCTGTATGCAGAACATCGGGACCCCCTCTCCCCGTCTCCTGCAATAAGACAAAGACCGCACGGTCTCGCACAATATGGCAGGGATGATAGACCTGCCCTCACTAAACAACAGAGGAATGACACCCAGATCTATCCTACCAGCAGAAGTAGGAAAGAGAAAAATACCTGCAAAGGCGATCTTGAAGGCAATGATTCGGAACTTCTTCCATCCCCTCTTGCCTGCAATGAAGTCCCCTACAAGCTCCGATGGAAAGACACTCCGAGAGAAGTACTTCGTCAGCAGATCCAAAGAAATGTTGGCTTTCCGCCAAGTCTCCTCCGGTCGGATGATCTCGGGACGCAAAACTGCAGAGGTCAAACCCAAATACTTCTCCAAAACTCGGTTTGACCGAGGGCTCTGAATGGGTATGACCGGAGTCTCACTGAAAGGGCTGTCCAGCTGAAGAAGCCCAGCATACTCCTCCAAGGTGGGAACAAGGTCCACCTCCCCGATGGAAAAACAACAGTAGGTCGGATCCCAGAAGGAAGCAAGAGCCTCAAGCAAGCCACGGTCAACTCGCAGCCGCATGAGAGGGGGAAACTTGCCGAAGACTCCCACGATGTCGGCATGATCATCCTCCCCAAGAAGAGTCCACCAATGTCTCATCCGCTCAACGCGGAAGTCGTGGAAGCGAAGCGTCACCAAGGAGTCGGGATCATTACTTGAGGAGGCCATGGACCCAAAAAACTCAAAAATGGGAAAAACGGAGAGTTTTTAGTGAAGAAAGGGGAGAAAAACTCGAGAAATGGTTGCTGGCTCGAAGGAGGATCGAGCTTTAAAAAGGAAAAACTCGCGCGCAACCATCACGCGCCGCGCGTGATGGTCACGCGCCGCGCGTGACGGTCACACGCGAGTCCCGTTGGGAATCCCAACGGCTCTTTTTCCCATATCACGAGAATTTGAACTTGTTCGCCCACTCCCAAGGGCCCGTTTTGCACTACATAAGGGCCATTTTGCAAGAAATCACCTATGGGAAAGTTTTGGGCGGTCCGATGATCGAAGATTTTGGACCGACGGCCGGAGACCGGCCCAAAACCCTAAAACCGGCTCGGAGGTCAAAAATTGAATCAAAGCCGATCTTATAAGGAAGCATTTGATGCGACATAACCAGGATTGGTCTTCCACCAGCGGGGTGGCCCGAGAGCCAAGAACCAGGCCCGGCGGTCAAGAACCGTCCCCGAAACCCTAGCTCGGCCCGAAAATCGAGAAATGCAAAGATGACCCAGAAATGTCGCACAGGTGAATCCCATGGTACACTGGGGCAAAATTTTTCAAAAGGGTTTTGAAAAATTTTGAAAGAAAGTAGTTCGACCCTCAAGAAGCTATCGCAGCCTGACGCAAGGGAAATAGAGAAAGAAATCCGGAACTCCGCATCAGCGTGCATTGCTCTACACTGGGGCAAAATTTTTCTATCTTCAAGAAGCTAGAAAAATTCATTCGACACTGCATACTGGGGCAAATTTTTCCATTTTTGTCAGAGAAAAATCGGAAAAATTCGAAGAGTCATCCAAATGGGCCTCGTGGAAGAGTAAGTCCCAAAATTTGCCGAAATGGGCCTCGTGGAGGAGTAAGTCCCAAAAATTTGCTGAAATGGGCCTCATGGAGTAAGGAGTAAGTCCCAAAATCTGCCGAAATGGGCCCCGTGGAGGAGTAAGGCCCCCAATGAATGACGAAACGGGCGAGGAGAGTCCCCAAGCCAAATAAGCCCCGATATAGGCCTGTTGAACCAGGCCCCGATATTTGTTGAACGGCCTCGCGGAAGGATCGAGACCCGATACCCATACACATAGCCATAAATGTAAATCCAAACACATACCCAAATACATCCATAAACATACATCCATACTCATGTCCATACACATAACCATAAAAGTAAACCAAAGTGATAACCATAAACCACAAATGTCATATATACAATAATCAATGTCTGTACATCCCATGTAAATACAAAATGTCTGGCCAGAATACAAGGCCCCAAAAGAAGACAAAAGAAAACAGAAAATACATCATGAGGAAGGAGGGTCGTCAAAGAACCAGTCTCGAGAAACGGGATCAGGAGGTGGCGGAGAAGAAGTCTGACCAAAACCAGACGAGCCGGCTCCGGTAACAGGAGGAATGCCTACACCCTGAAGCTGATCCTCTAATCTCCGTATGGTGGCAGCCCGAATAGCCAGTCTGCATCTCCGGGATCTATCGGGAATCCAAATCCCTCTGCCTCTGGGCCAAGTCAGCTCGCATCTGAGCCATCTCTCCCTCTCGCTGCGCCGCCTCCTCCTGTAGTCGATCCACATCGGCCTTATAGCGATCCTCGCAGACTGACAGCTCAAGCTGGAGACGCAGTATCTCACTCTGAAGCCTCTCGATCTGCCCGGAAGACCGAATATGATGACTGTCCATGGCCATCCCACACATGACACGGCCACCCTCGACCTCGTGAAGAGACATCAGGGACCCCAAAGAAACCTGCTCAAACCACTCCTGGTATGGCACATCCTCTCGAACCAGACCCGGATAAGCACTCACCCCTGCCACATAGGGATCACTCGGATCCCGTGGAATGTAGCCCTCGATAGTCATCAAAGGAGGAGGGTCTACAGGAACAGTGGCCTCGCCACCCCACTGCCGTAAAGTCCGCTCAGCCAGCAGAAGCTCCCAAGACCGAGGGGATCGGATCCATATCCTCAGACGGGATAACTCGACAGCCCTAAATACCTCAGGGCGTTGAACCAAGGATGAAGGATAGGGCTGGAAGATAATCTCAGCATCCCTGATACAATCCACCATCATGCGGAAATCAAGAAGTGTGCGACTGGTCAATCTCCGAATCCGAGCAGAATCCCAACGCCTGGCAAGAGGAAAGTCAGGATCAGAGGCCAACGGAAGCCGGCTGGGGGCAAAAGTGGGAAAGTGCTCGAAGGCCCAGAAAATGGTAAACTGCCAGAAGCCGAGAAAGCTGATCGACTCCCGACGAGAAAAGCGACGCAGGCCCCGGATGTAAAATCCATACGTCAATGCTCCCCAATCATACTCCCTCAAGGCGTCGACGTCTCGAAACATGCCGACGATGGGCGTGGGAACGGTGGACTTGTCATTCCCAAGGAAGCAGCTGAAGATGAAATATGCTGCTCACTGGCGATATCGTAGCTCAGTAGGAGGCTCCTCCCTATCCCTCCTCAAGATGTCCGCCAGCTATCGGACCCTCACAGAAGGAAGCCTGGTGCCATCTATAGCATCAGAATCATCGAGACCCAAAATCTCCATAGCCTCGGGGCCAAATATAGGCTCACTAGGGGGAGCCCTACCCAAAACGAATGCCCAGGATGGCACTCCAGTCTACGGGAAGCACCGCCATCTCACAGGTGCTAAGGTGGAAGGTCCCGGTGTGATGAAAGAACCTCTCCACAAAACACCCCACTGACGGGTGGTACACCGATACGTAGGGGATGCCGAGGAAAGGGCCGAAGCCCAGCTCTGTCAGAAACTCCCTATACTCCCGACGAGAAACCGCTAGGAGTCTGCTAAAATCGGACCATCTGCCTCGACCAACACTCTCGGGAGGATCCTGCACAAAATCCAAAAGAAGAATGTCAGTACAGGGGATTGCGAAGAGCCAAGAGAAAAAGAGACATATGAAAGTATGCAGGTACCTGACAGTGGCGGACCAGAGAAGACGGATGGGCAAGGAGGTTCGTCAGAAGAGGCGTGTCAGATATCTCGACAATGACAGGATAACATGGTCGGATACCCCTCTGGGAGGATATTTGAATCCCGGCGCGACGAAATCCTTGGGAATGGCGCCTGCAGAGTAGGGAAGCCCCTCAGCCCTCTGCCTCTTCGATCTCGTGGGAGGAGCGCCCGTCGACCTGGTACTGGGACGACGAGGTGCGTCAGAAGGGGTATCACTACGGCCAGTGGTAACTCTAGGCTGTGAAGAAGGACAGGTCGCCTCAGAAGGCCTAGCGCTACGACCAATGACAACTCCAGGTCGAGAAGAAGGCCGGGCCGCACCAGAAACAAGACCAGCAGCCTCGGCATCGAGCTCCTCCTACAGGTTCCTGGCGATGGAAGCATCACCACGAGTACGAACGTCCTCCAAGGCGTCGTACTCATCATCTGTATCAGGAGAACTCTCAGGAGCATAAATCACAGCCTTGCCTTTCGCAAGGCGATTAGACCGGCGATGGCCCCCACTGCCGCTACCTCGATTAGACATCTGCAAAAAAGAACAACAAACAATCCAAGAGTCAGAGAAATCAGGTATATCTCATTCTCAAAAATATAGAAAGCATACAATGGTCAAAATCATACAAAAAAAAAAAAAACAACAACAATCAAACAAACAATTTTGTCCCTGACCGTTTGGACGAATTTCCAGACTGAGTCTAACCATTAAATTGCGATTTGACAAAATATTGAATCATCCGATTTGAGACTTGAACAAATTTGAAGTCTCAAATTAACCTCCCCAACGTGTTTGGATTCAAATGCCAAGCCGTTGGACCACTCAATTTGAGACTTGGGTAGTCCCCAAGCCAAATCATCCCTCAACGTGTTTGGATTCAAATGCCAAACCGTTGAACCACCCAATTTGAGACTTGAACAGATTTGAAGTCTCAAATTAACCTCCCCAACGTGTTTGGATTCAAATGCCAAGCCGTTGGACCACTCGATTTGAGACTTGGGTAGTCCCCAAGCCAAATCACCCCCCAACGTGTTTGGATTCAAATGCCAAGCCGTTGGACCACTCGATTTGAGACTTGGGTAGTCCCCAAGCCAAATCACCCCCCCAACGTGTTTGGATTCAAATGCCAAGCCGTTGGACCACTCGATTTGAGACTTGGGTAGTCCCCAAGCCAAATCACCCCCCAACGTGTTTGGATTCAAATGCCAAGCCGTTGGACCACTCGATTTGAGACTTGGGTAGTCCCCAAGCCAAATCCCCCCCAACGTGTTTGGATTCAAATGCCAAGCCGTTGGACCACTCGATTTGAGACTTGGGTAGTCCCCAAGCCAAATCACCCCCCAACGTGTTTGGATTCAAATGCCAAGCCGTTGGACCACTCGATTTGAGACTTGGGTAGTCCCCAAGCCAAATCACCCCCCAACGTGTTTGGATTCAAATGCCAAACCGTTGGACCACTCGATTTGAGACTTGGGTAGTCCCCAAGCCAAATCACACCCCAACGTGTTTGGATTCAAATGCCAAGCCGTTGGACCACTCGATTTGAGACTTGGGTAGTCCCCAAGCCAAATCTCCCCCAACGCGTTTGGATTCAAATGCCAAGCCGTTGGACCACTCGATTTGAGACTTGGGTAGTCCCCAAGCCAAATCACCCCCCAACGTGTTTGGATTCAAATGCCAAGCCGTTGGACCACTCGATTTGAGACTTGGGTAGTCCCCAAGCCAAATCCCCCCCCAACGTGTTTGGATTCAAATGCCAAGCCGTTGGACCACTCGATTTGAGACTTGGGTAGTCCCCAAGCCAAATCACCCCCCAACGTGTTTGGATTCAAATGCCAAGCCGTTGGACCACTCGATTTGAGACTTGGGTAGTCCCCAAGCCAAATCACCCCCCAACGTGTTTGGATTCAAATGCCAAGCCGTTGGACCACTCGATTTGAGACTTGGGTAGTCCCCAAGCCAAATCACCCCCCAACGTGTTTGGATTCAAATGCCAAACCGTTGGAACCACTCGATTTGAGACTTGGGTAGTCCCCAAGCCAAATTAACACCCCCCAACGTGTTTGGATTCAAATGCCAAGCCGTTGGACCACTCGATTTGAGACTTGGGTAGTCCCCAAGCCAAATCACCCTCAACGTGTTTGGATTCAAATGCCAAACCGTTGAACCACCCAATTTGAGACTTGAACAAATTTGAAGTCTCAAATTAACCTCCTCAACGTGTTTGGATTCAAATGCCAAACCGTTGAACCACCCGATTTGAGACTTGAACAAATTTGAAGTCTCAAATTAACATCCCCAACGTGTTTGGATTCAAATGCCAAGCCGTTGGACCACTCGATTTGAGACTTGGGTAGTCCCCAAGCCAAATCATCCCTCAACGTGTTTGGATTCAAATGCCAAACCGTTGAACCACCCAATTTGAGACTTGAACAGATTTGAAGTCTCAAATTAACATCCCCAACGTGTTTGGATTCAAATGCCAAGCCGTTGGACCACTCGATTTGAGAGACTTGGGTAGTCCCCAAGCCAAATCATCCCTCAACGTGTTTGGATTCAAATGCCAAACCGTTGAACCACCCAATTTGAGACTTGAACAGATTTGAAGTCTCAAATTAACATCCCCAACGTGTTTGGATTCAAATGCCAAGCCGTTGGACCACTCGATTTGAGACTTGGGTAGTCCCCAAGCCAAATCATCCCTCAACGTGTTTGGATTCAAATGCCAAACCGTTGAACCACCCAATTTGAGACTTGAACAGATTTGAAGTCTCAAATTAACATCCCCAACGTGTTTTCAAATGCCGAGCCGTTGGACCACTCGATTTGAGACTTGGGTAGTCCCCAAGCCAAATCATCCCTCAACGTGTTTGGATTCAAATGCCAAACCGTTGAACCACCCAATTTGAGACTTGAACAGATTTGAAGTCTCAAATTAACATCCCCAACGTGTTTGGATTCAAATGCCAAGCCGTTGGACCACTCGATTTGAGACTTGGGTAGTCCCCAAGCCAAATCATCCCTCAACATGTTTGGATTCAAATGCCAAACCGTTGAACCACCCAATTTGAGACTTGGACAAGTTTGAAGTCTCAAATTATTCCCCCCTCGACGTGCTTGGACTCAAATGCCAAACCGTCAAACCACCCGATTTGAGACTCGAACAAATTTCAAGTCTCAAATTATCAACCTCCTCAACGTGTTTGGATCCAGCATTCCAAACCATTGAACCACCCAATTCGAAATTTGAACAAATTTCGAATCCCAAAAAAAAAAAATATATAATTCCTAAGTTTGTGTAAATCCCGAACTTAGCCCTTAATTTTCAGAATATTTGCCTCACAAAAAAAATAATTAAAAAATAATAAAATAATAAATACACTACATAGTGCACCAAAAAATAATATACATCACAATAAATATTGTGTCCCAAGATTTTTTCATATCTCTCATCTCTTGTGCTTCCAAGCACATGTGTGTGTGCATGTGTGCCTACAAAGGTTCATTTGTACATGCGCATATTTCTATACATAAATACATTTTTGTGCACAAACATGTTTGCTAAGTGTGTGATGCATCCCAAAACATACAATGGGACAAAAGGAAATAAAACAGAAGTGCACAAAGCAAAAGCATGGGATATAAAAAAGGAAGCAATCAATCCGACCGTTCAAAACTGAAAAGAAGGGTAGGGATGGAAAGGTGCTTACCTGTAGGACGTGTAGGCAGAGAAGGATCGTCGATCAGAGTCCTAGCTCATAAGAAAAAGACAAAAAGACATAAAAAAGAGAATAACCAAATCAGCACATTTCGACCGTTTAAAGCTGAAATAAATGATAGGGATGGGAAGATGCTTACTCGTGGAGCGCGTAGGCGAAAACGGCGCGTCAATCGGAGTCCCGGATGGCAAGATATGAGTAAAAGAGTAGAAAAGGCGAAGTGGGGTCCAGAGAGCGAAAAGGGAAAGAAAAGGACGGAATGAAGGGGAAAGGTCGCGCGGCGCAATATATGGTGGGACCTCGCGCGGGTCCATCACGCGCCGCGCGTAATGGTCACGCGCGAGTTCCCAAACACGCGCCACTCTGCCATTTCGAACCACGAGCCGTCTTTTCGCATCCCGTCCGATCTTCTCCAAGCCCTGGAATGCCCATTAAGACCCCAGAAGGGCTGGCACGCAAACCGAGACGAACTGCGCAGCAACCATAACCAAGCACGGAAACCGAGAAAATCCGAGCGGGCAAAAATCGAGTCATTTATTCTTTGTCCGACGTTCCTTGTGCCAAGGAACGCCAAACAAAGAAGGGGCAACTGTCATAACCCCATTTTTACCCACGGGATTTTCTCGGCTGTCGGCACGCAAAACGAGACAGCCTAAACCAAGCCGGCCTTATCTGACGAAGATCCGCCACACCAAATAACCTCAAAACAAGGTCCGGGGCACGTTTCCCGAAACCCGACCAAGGTTGACCAAGTTTGACCAAGGTTGACCGAGTGTTGACCAGGGTTTGACCGAGCCATTCCTGATCCGAATAGGGTCCACCATGCTGAGAAACCCTCAAAATGTGGTCTAGGATACATTTCCAGAGCTTGGAGAGTTTTGACCAAATTTGACCAAGTTTGACCGGACCGTTGACCAGACCGAAAGCTGAATCGAACCGACCTCTCCTTGACCATTCTGAAGGGCATGATGAGAGCTTCGATTCGGCACTTTACAGGCCAAAAACGGACGAGAAATGAGGGAGTTATGATCAAAACTTTGCTAAGTGTTGTTGACAAAACAGCCTATTTGGGAGGCAACGTTCGCACGTAGATTCTCTCCGACCCGCTGCATCTTGGTCCGCGAGCCGAGACCCTTAAGCAAGAGGTTTGCTTCAGCTATCACGCACAACTTCCGGATCGTCAAGAGCTCCTCCGGTCAAGCCGGAATCTCAGTCAGAAGATGACCCCTTTGCGTAAGGAACATTCCAACGGCCTCCGTTCGCAAGATCATATCTTACGAACCCAAGCTCGCCTCTGTGCAAGGCCTGTACCTTTGGAAAATAGGTAGCACAAGCTTTCCGACGATACCAAGATCGTCGAGATCCGATATCGGGAACTACGTCTACCACGCACATGAAAACAGGCCGACGAAATAAGGCTGTGCTGAAAATTCCGGAACTTTCCCACCGACGTTGCCGCGCTTGCGCGCAGAGTCTTCCTGACTCGCAACAAGTTGATCCGCAAGCCCGGGCACGTTGGAAAGAAGACACATTCATGCACGACGTGGAACTCTCGGATCGCCAAGATTTTCCTGGGTCTAGCCGGAATCCCGATCGGAAAACTGTCCTCAAACGAACCAAAAACACTCCGGCGGCCCCTGTTCGCGGAACCGAATCTCGCGAACCCAAGCTCGGATTCCCGCAAATCTGGAACCTTGAAAAAGTAGGCAGCGCAAGCTTTCCGACGGTACCAGGAATGTCGAAATCCGACATCAGGAGCTAGGTCAAATACGCACGCGAATTGGGACAAGATTTAAGAAAAAACACGCTAGGAATAAAACGCATTTTTCCTCCCGGACAGCCGCCTTCGCGCGCAGAGTCTTTCCGACTCGCTGTAAGTTGACCCGCGAGCCTGGGTGCATTGGAAAGATAACGACTCTGGCTACGACGTGCAACTCTCGATTTGCCGGTAGCATCCCCCATTCGACCGGAATCTTCACCGAAAAAACACACAAAAACAGCTCCGGCACCCCGACTTCCGGGAGCCATAACTCTCTCGTCCAAACTCAGATTCATGCAAAATTTATACCGTTGGAAAGTAGACATCGAGAGCTTTCTGAAGATATGCTGCATGACCCATTTTGAGCACCAGAAGGCCTCCAAAACTGCCCTCGAAAATCGGGTCAGAAAAGGGTATGCGCACGAAAATCGAGGAAGATTCAGTGGGGGGCTGGCGAGGAGGATAAGAATGCCATGTGGCACTCGCGCGGGACCATACCGCGCGGTGCGTGATGGACCCGCGTGAGGCGTGCACGCCGTTCTATAAAACCAGCCTCCCCCCCTCACTTCAGTATAATTTTTGCTCGGCTCTAGGCCTCTTTGAGCGTTAGTTTAGGCAGAGATAGAGGTTTTTAGGGTCTTTAGAGGGGGTTTTGGGTAGTCTTAGAGTGAGAGACTCCTCTCTAGGTACTCTCTCTCTCTAAGCTCTTTCTCTCTCCTCTTCTCTCTCTTTTTTTTCCTTTTCTTAGTGGAAGTGACTAGTGATGATCCCTAAAATGGGAAAGGATTCACAAGGATCCACTTTAGTTTATGATTATTAGTTTATTTATGTGCTATTTTATGCTTTCTTTGTTCATGTTAGTTCATTCTTGCTCTTTTAGTTCATTTATTGTCTTGTTATTACTATATATATGCTTTGAGTTATTTATTACTCTTACTTGTTTAAATAATGTCATTTATCGCTTTATTTACATTTACTACGTACTTGTGAATATATATTGTGTTGTGATTATCCCTCTCCCGTGTGTTTTAGTACGGCAAAACCCGAGTGGCTTTGGTGGATTATGTAAGTCCTCTATGAGGCCTTAACAGCCATGTTAGCCCACGAGGTGCTTGACCCGAAAAATACACTCCCCCATGTTTTAAATAATGTCATTTATCGCTTTATTTACATTTATTACATACTTGTGAATATTGTCATCTCCTCCCCCTTTCTCTTTTGTGATTTGGGCGTGATAATCCCGATTGGTCGTGATGGATTATGTGAGACCTCAATGAGGCATTAACCATCACGTAATTCCATAAGGCATTGGACCCACAAAAACACTTTTCCTTAAACCTCGTTATTTTCGTCATTTACATTATTGTTGTAATTATTGTCCATTCTTCTATTTTGATTTGGGCATGAAAATACCGAACGGTATTGGTGGTTTTAGGTAAATCTTTCAAATAGTACTAAAACCCTCCATGTAAATCCATGAGGCGTTGGACCCATAAGATTTCCAATGCATTTTCGAAAAAATGATTTTTTGTTGTCATTTAAATCCTATTCGGCTTCGCGGGTTTAGGTAAATCTTTCAAATAGTACTAAACCCCCGTGTAAGCCCGAGAGGCATTGAAAACCCATTTTCAAAACGATTTTTCTCATCTAAGTCCTATTCGGCTTCGCGGGTTTAGGTAAATCTTTCAAATAGTACTAAACCCCCGTGTAAGCCCGAGAGGCATTGAAAACCCATTTTCAAAACGATTTTTCTCATTTAAGTCCTATTCGGCTTCGCGGGTTTAGGTAAATCTTTCAAATAGTACTAAACCCCCATGTAAGCCCGAGAGGCATTGAAACCCCCGTTTTAAAATGATTTTTCATCATATAAGTCCTATTCGGCTTCGCGGGTTTAGGTAAATCTTTCAAATAGTACTAAACCCTCGTGTAAGCCCGAGAGGCATTGACTCTCGTATTTTATTCATGTAAATCCTAAGGTGGTGTCGAGATTCGAATAAGCCTTTCAAATAGCATCGAATCCCAACCTCACGAGGTCTTGACCCTTTCCCTAAAAATTCTCATAAATCACACTTTGCCATTTCAATTAGGTGTTGCATTTATGTCATTCCATGTTTATGATTAATGTGCCGCGAACATGCCATGATCATTCCATGCTTGTCATTTTAGTAATTTATGTTCTGCAACCATGCCGTGATTACTCATTTGGTTTCCATATTTATGATTCATGTACCATGATCATTCCACACTCATTCATTCTTGTGATTCATGTGTTGCAACCATGCCATGATTATTTGCTTGAATGTTTTACCATCTTGATGCTATGACTACTTGCTTGTTTGTTTACCGCTTTGATATAAAAATGTGATTAAAATACACTTTGCCATGAAAACTTTAAAAAGAGTAAACATGGTAATGTGGGCGTTAGAAACGAAATTGGTGTGACCCAAGGGCTACGGCTCGCCCTGGCTTTTGGACACCATGGTATGAGTCCTTTACACGGGGGCGTGGCTGGTACGTGCTTTCGTGTAAGGGATTCTACACGTTCTAACTCCCATAGGATCATGGTCTAAAATTCCCCAAAGTGTGAATTAATCACCCAAAACCCCGCCATTTGACGGACCGCTTTATTCTTGGAAATCAAGGGTAAAGAGATCCCGAATATGGCACCAAAAACATTAATTGTTTGTCCTGGCACTAGGTGTTAGGATTTCAAGTACATCCTACCACCGAAATGCCCGGAACCTAAAAAATACAAAGATGAGGGACGGTGAAATAAAGAGTCTAATCAAAACCAAATGAGGTCAAAATTGCATTTGCCATTTTTGGTATATTGCTCGACCAAATTTAGGGACATTTGTACATAATTAAAACCAACAAACCTAGGCTTAGCAAATAAAAGGGAACACTAGAAGGGAGGTAACCGTTTTCTTAAACGGATGTCGTGGGGTGCCTAACACCTTCCCCACGCATAAGCAAACCCCCGAACCCATCTCTGGTTCAAGACCATTTTTGTTATAGATGTCTAAACAAGATAAAATCTATTAGACATAGGTGCCCAATCACACCTTAAAATTTCCCATGATTGGTGGCGACTCCAAATTTGTGCTCACACGCACACATGTACACATGTTCCCACACACACACAACTCATATCTCGAAACGGAAAAGAGATAGAGATCACACACAACACTCGCCAAATGGGGGTCGGTATCTAGGAAAAATAAATAAAAAAAGATAAGATTTTTCCGCCGGTGTCGACACAAGGGAACAGTGCTTAGAATCGCAGAGACTTAGAAGCATACCAAAGCTAGTGCAAGAAGGATCGTTGTGCGTGCTTTACCATGTTAAGTGTCATAACCCCATTTTTACCCCCCAGGATTTTCTCGGGTGTCAGCACGCAAAACGAGACAGCCCAAGCCGAGCCGGCCTGATCCGACGAGTGCCCACCACGTCAGAATAACCTCAAGAAGGGGGTCTGGGGCACATTTCCCGAAAGTTGACCAATTTTGACTAGGGTTGACCAAGTTTGACCAAGCTTGACCAAGTTTGACCGGAGTTGACCAAGTTTGACCGAGGTTTGACCAAGCCGTTTCTGACCCGACTGGAGTCCACTATACGCAACTCCCGGATCGCCAAGGGCTCCTCCGGTCAAGCCGGAATCTCGATCAGAAAATGACCCCTTGACATAAGGAACATTACAATGGCCTCTATTCGCAAGATCATATCTTGCGAACCCAAGTTCGCCTCTGTGCAAGGCCTGTGCTTTTAGAAAGTAGGTAACGCAAGCTTTCCGGCGACACCAAGATCGTTGAAATCCAACATCGGAAGCTACGTCTATCAAGCGCACGAAAACAGGTCGATGAAATAAGACTATGCTGAAAATTTCATAGTTCTCCCCCCGACGTTACCAGGCTTGCGCACAAAGTCTTTCTGACTCACAACAAGTTGATCTGCAAGCCCAGGTACGTTAGAAAGAGGACATGTTTAGACACGGTTTGGAACTCCCAGATCGTCAACATTTCCCCCGATCTAGCCAGAAACTTGATCGGAAAAATGGCCTCCGACGGACCCAAAACACTCAGGTGGCCCCTGTTCGCGGAACCATATCTCGCGAACCCAAGCTCAGTTTCCCGCAAGTCCAAAACTTTAAGGGAGAGGGTAACGCAAGCTTTCCGACGGTACCAAGAACGTCGAAAACCAACTTCGGGAGCTAGGTCAAATATGCGCGCGAACACAGACAAAAAGTAAGGAAAAACGCACCGAAGATCAGACGTGTTTTTCCTCCCGGACAACCACCTTCGCGCGCAGAGTCTTTCCGTCTCGCTGCAAGTTGACCCACGAGCCTGGGTGCATTGGAAATATGGAAACTCTGGCTACGACGTGCAACTCTCGGATCGCCGGTGGCTTCCCCCGTGTGGCCGGAATCTTCACCGGAAAAACACGAAAAAACAGCTCCAGCACCCCAACTTCCGGGAGCCATAACTCTCTCGTCCGAACTCCGATTCGCGCAAAATTTATATCGTTGGAAAGTAGACATCGAGAGATTTCTGAAGATATGCTGCATGACCTATTTTGAATACCAGAAGACCCCCAAAACTGCCCTCGAAAATTGGGTCAGAAAAGGGTACGCGCGTGAAAATCGAGGAGGATTCGGTGGAGGGGCTGCGTGGCGAGCGGTACGGCTTGCGCGGCATCATCACGCGCCGCGCGGCATGATGCCTCACGAAGCGTGCCACTCCGCCTATAAAAGAAACCCACCCCCCCCAGCTTTAGGTGCAATTTGGCTCGGGCTTTAGGCTCCTTGAGCGTTAGAATAGGCAGAATTAGGGGTTTTTGTGGTCCTTAGAAGGGGTTTTTGGGTAGTTTTAGAGTGAGATACTCTTCTCTAGGTAATCTCTCTCTCTAAGCTCTTTCTCTCTCTTCTCTCCTCTCTTTTTTCTTCCTTTTTAGTGGAGGTGACTAGTGATGATCCCTAAAATGGGAAGGGATTCACAAGGATCCACTTTTATTTATGCTTCTTAGTTCATTTATGCTCTATTTATGCTCTCCTAGTTCATTTATTATCTTGTTTATTACTTTATTTATATGCTTTGAGTTATTTATTGCTCTCATTTGTAGCTCTGAATATATTTATCGCTTTGTTTACATTTACTATGTACTTGTGAATATTATATTGTGATTATCCCTTCCCCCCGTGTATTTGGGTATGACAAGCCCGAGTGGCTTTGGTGGATTATATAAGTCCTCTATGAGGCCTTAACAACCATGTTAGCCCACAAGGCATTGGATCCAAGAACACGCTCCCCTTTGTTAAATTCCGTCATTTATTATTTTACTACGTTGTGAATATTGTTATTTTCTCCCTCTTTTTCCCTTGTGACTTGGGCGTGAAAATCCTTAGTTGGTCTTGGTGGATTATGTAAGACCTCAAAGAGGCATTAACAACCATGTAAACCCACGAGGCATTGGATCTAAGAACACAACCCCCATGTCCAAATCCCGTCATCTATTGTTTTACTACGTTGTGAATATTGTTATTTTCTCCCCCTTTTTTCCCTTGTGACTTGGGCGTGAAAATCCTTAGTTGGTCTTGGTGGATTATGTAAGACCTCAAAGAGGCATTAACAACCATGTAAACCCACGAGGCATTGGATCCAAGAACACAACCCCCATGTCCAAATTCCGTCATCTATTGTTTTACTACGTTGTGAATATTGTTATTTTCTCCCCCTTTTTCCCTTGTATTTGGGCATGATAATCCCGATTGGTCTTGGTAGATTATGTAAGACCTCAAAAAGGCATTAACCACCACGTAAATCCATGAGGTATTGGACCCACGAAAATCCTTTGTCTTAAACCTCGTTATTTTCATCATTTACAATATTGTTGTAATTATTGTCCATTTTTCTATTTTGATTTGGGCATAAAAACACCGAACGGTCTTGGAGGTTTTAGATAAGTCTTTCAATAGCACTAAACCCCATGTAAATCCATGAGGCGTTAGACCCGCAAATTGCCAACATACTTTTTAAAATGATTTTCACTCATATAAGTCCTATTTGGCATCAAAGGTTTAGGTAAGTCTTTCAATAGTACTAACCCTTTGTCTAAGCCTGAAAGGCATTGAAACCCCTTTTCAAAATGATTTTCACTCATCTAAGTCATGTTTGGCATCAAAGGTTTAGGTAAGTCTTTCAATAGCACTAACCCTTTGTTTAAGCCCGAAAGGCATTGAATTCCCTTCTAGATTGCTTCACTCTATTCATATAAATCCTAAGGTGGTATCAAGATTCGAGTAAGACTTTCAATAGCATTGAATCTCGGCCCCACGAGGTCTTGGCCCTTTTCTTAAATTCATTGATATTTGTCATAAATTACATTTTTGTTATTACGATTGAGTGTTATATTTATGTCATCCCATTTTTGTCATTCCCATGATGCATTCATCTCATACACATGATTAATGCGCTGCGAACATGCCATGATCATTCCATACTTGTTAGAATTATTTTTGGTAATTTATGCGCTGCAAACATGTCATGATTACTTGCTTGCTTGTTTATTCGCTTTGATATAAATGTGATTAAAATACACTTTGCCATGAAAACTTTAAAAAGAGTAAACATGGTAATGTGGGCGTTAGAAACGAAGTTGGTGTAACCCAAGGGCTATGGGTCGCCCTGGCTTTTGGGACACCATGGTATGAGTCCTTTACATGGGGGCGTGGCTGGTACGTGCTTTCGTGTAAGGGATTCTACACGTCCTAACTCCCATAAGATCATGGTCTAAAATTCCCCAAAGTGTGAATTAATCATCCAAAACCCCGCCATTTGACGGACCGCTTTACTCTTGGAAATCAAGGGTAAAGAGATCCCGAATATGGCACCAAAAACATTAATTGTTTGTCCCGGCACTAGGTGTTAGGATTTCAAGTATATCCTACCACCGAACTGCCCGGAAATTTAAAAGATACAAAGATAAGGGACGGTGAAATAAAGAGTCTAATCAAAACCGAACGAAGTCACATTACGTTTGCCATTTTTGGTATATCGTATGATGGAAATCGGGACATTTGTAGATAACTAAAACCAACAAACCTAGGCTTAGCAAATAAATGGAACACTAGAAGGGAGGTAACCGTTTCTTAACAGATGTCGTGGGGTGCCTAACACCTTCCCCACGCATAAGCAAACCCCCGAACCCATCTCTGGTTCAAGACCATTTTGTTTTAAATGTCTAAATAAGATAAAATCTATTAGACATAGGTGCCCAATCACACCTTAAATTTCCCATGATTGGTGGCGACTCCAAACTTGTGCTCACATGCACACACACACACACGTGTTCCCACACACACACACACACACACACACTTATATCTTGAAACGAAAAAGAGATAGAGATCACACGCACACTCGCCAAATGGGGGTCGGGATCAAGGAAAAAAAGACCACTTTAAGGTCGAACTAAGATTTTCCGCCGGTGTCGACATTAAGCAACATGCATAACGACCTTATTGGCGAGTTTGAGAGCTATGGTACTGCCCAAGACATGTGGATTGCCTTGAAGGCAAAATTTGGAGGGACCACGGTCACTCGATTGCGCGCGCTGACATTGAAATTTGATACCTTCAGGATGCAACGTGGTGATTCCATGCAAGAGCATCTGAGAAAATGTCATCAATGGTTCACGAGTTGAAGGCTGCTGGGAATAATCTGACTAATGAGCAGCAGATCCAGGCTATGATCCGTTCTCTCCCTGACTTGTGGGAACAAATGAAGCTCAACATGACACACAAGAGAGCATTCAAACGCTTGAGGACTTGTCACGTCATCTTGAGCTTGAGGCAGAGCGTCGTGTGGCGCAAGGACAGAGTTCTGCCTTCTTTGCTAGACATGGCCAGCGCTAAGCATTTAAGGCTAAGCGCAAAAGTCATGAAAAAGCACCCCAGCGAGGTCAGAGTGGAGGAAAACCCCCAAAGAGAGCCAATACCACCAAGCACCCAAGGGGCAAGTGAGGTGGACACAAACAAGCTGAACAAGCATGTTTTAACTGTGGAGTAGTTAGTCACTTCGCTCATGATTACACTGAGCCGAAGAAGGTACTTTTTGACCCATTCTCTCGCACTGTGTGTTATGTAGCATCATCACAAGTACTGATTGCTTACTCTATCCTTGATTGGATTGTAGACACAGGAGCAACAGACCATGTAGCGAGAGATAGAGTTAGGTTCGTAGAGTACCGCCGAGTTTCAGCTAGCAGCAGATGGATGCGTATGGGGAACAAGTCAAGAGTGGAGGTGCTTGGGATTGGCACTTACAAACTCCAGTTGCGTCATGGACGCACCCTTTTACTCCATGACGTGCTTTATGCGCCCGAAATGAGGCAAGATCTACTTTCAGTTAATGTTTTGTTAGAACTTGGTTTCTGTTTTGGCTTTCATGGTCGCTCTGTAGACATTTTTTTGGGGTCCACTTGTTTTGGACATGCTTTTATTTCAGATGATCGTTTGTTTCATTTGGATATTGATTGCTCTGCTTATGATTCTTCATTTGCCTTATTGACCCAAAATGATCATGATGAAATGAATTGGCATGCTAGGATGGGACACATTGGACAAGATAGGATGACTAGGTTAACTAGAGAAGGACTTTTAAGTCCACTCACTAAGGTCAACCTACCAACTTGTGAGCATTGCCTGGCTGGAAAGTCAACTAGAAAGCCTTTTGGAAAAGGTATTAGGGCAACTGTTCCCTTAGAGTTGATCCATTCTGATGTATGTGGCCTAATGAATGTGAAGGCAAGGCACGGGGCCTCTTACTTCATCACATTCATAGATGACTTCACGCGTTACGGTCATGTGTATCTGGTCTCTCACAAGTCAGAAGCATTGGATTGCTTCAGACGATTCATGAATTTGGTTGAGAACCAAATGGAGAGAACCATTAAAACTCTGAGAACTGACCGTGGACGCGAGTATCTATCTGAGCAATTTAAACAGCTCTGTGAGAATAAGGGGATTCATAGGCAATTAACGATTCCTGGAACTCCGCAACAAAATGGTGTAGTGGAAAGAAGGAACCAAACCTTACTAGACATGGTAAGGTCTATGATGGCGCAAGCCAACCTCCCAATATCATTTTGAGGGGATGCATTGATGACTGCAGCCTATATCCTAAATAGAGTGCCCTCCAAATCAGTACCCTCCATTCCATATGAGTTGTGGTCTAGTAAGAAACCAGATTTAAGTAATTTTCATTCTTGGGGGTGCGCAGGTTACGTCCACAATGCTACCCACAAACATGGAAATTGGGCCCTAGAGCAAATAAATGTGTTATTATCAGATACTCTAATGAATCCAAGGGCTATGTAATGTTAGGTGAGCATCTAGATGAGGGAGTAATTGAGATTGTGTCACGTGATGTGGAATTCATGGAGAATGATTTCCCCAGCAAGGGAGATGTGGGTCAAAGCTTGGAGCTATACAAGATGGTAGAGTCATGGGATGATACTCCAACCACTAATCCTGGGGATAGTGGGAGAGAGATCACTCCTAGTGGGAGCAACCTACAACCACAAGAAGATGACTCCCAAAGCCCACAATTGCGCAGAAGTCAGCGTGGAAATGTTCCACGTCGACGCTTTGGAATTGAAAGGGAATCCTTCATTAGTGCAGCGCAGGATGACATGGAGCCTAGGTCATATGATGAGGCTATGTCATCTCTTGTATGCAATGAATGGATGACTGCCATGAAAGATGAAATGGAGTCTATGAAGACAAATCAAGTCTGGGAACTTGTAGATCTGCCTCTTGGGAGGAAGTCACTTGGGAACAAATGGGTTCTCAAAATCAAAAGGAAAGCAGATGATTCCATAGATAAGTATAAGGCCCGACTAGTGGCGAAAGGTTATACCCAAAGGGAGGGTGTAGACTATGAGGAAACCTTTTCCCCTTTGGTGAGGTTTGCCTCTATTCGCCTTATTCTAGCCATGGTAGCAAGCCTGGACCTTGAACTTCACCAAATGGATATGAAAACTACATTCCTCAATGGGGAATTGGATGAAGAGATCTTTATGGATCAGCCCATTGGTTTTGTAGTGAAGGGATAAGAGCGCAAGGTTTGCAGGCTCAATCGGTCCCTTTAAGGGCTAAAACAGTCTTCTAGACAGTGGTATAAACGATTCCATCAGGAGGTCATTTCCAATGGCTTCCTGATGATTGAAGAGGACCACTGTGTCTATGTAAAGAGGTCTAAAGGAAGCTTTATCATTTTGTCGCTATATGTAGACGACATGCTATTGGTTGGAAACAGCAAGGAGTTTATCAAAACTATCAAGGAATGGTTGTCCTCAAATTTTGAGATGAAGGACATGGGTGAGGCAAGCTTTGTACTTGGTGTCAAGATCCTCAAAGACTGTTCAAGGAAGCTCCTCAGTTTGTCCCAAGAGACTTACATAAGGAAAGTACTTAAGTGGTTTCACATGTGTCATAACCCCATTTTTACCCACGGGATTTTCTCGGGTGCCGGTACGCAAGGCGGGGCGACCCGGATCCAGCCCGCATGATCCAACGAAGCCTGGTCGTATCAAACACTCCTAAGGAGAAGGTCCGGGACACATTTCCCAAGATTTGACCAGGGTTGACCAAGTTTGACCAGGGTTGACCAAGTTTGACCAGGGTTGACCGAAGTTTGACCGAGGTTTGACCGAGCCGTTCCCAGCCTGACTAGGGTCCATCTGGCCCAAAAACCCTCGAAACGCGGTCTGGGATACGTTTCCCAGGGTTTGGAGAGTTTTGACCAAATTCGACCAAGGTTGACCAAGTTTGACCAAAGGTTTGACCTGGACCGTTGACCAGACCGAAAGCTGAATTGAACTGACCGCTCCCGGACCATTCTGAAGAACGTAATGAGAGCTTCGATTCGATACTTTACGGGCCCAAAACGGACGAGAAACGAGGAAGTTATGGTCAAAACTGCGAAAAAACGGTCCAACACTTAGCCAAATTTTGCTAAGTGTTGTTGACAAAACAGCCTATTTGGGAGGCAACGTTTGCGCAAAGATTCTCTCCGACCCGCTGCAACTTGGTCCAAGAGCCAAGACCCTTAGGCAAGAGGTTCACTTCAGCTACCACACGCAACTTTCGGATCGTCAAGAGCTCCTCCGGTCAAGCCGGAATCTCAGTCAGAAGATGACCCCTTGGCATAAGGAACATTCCAACGGCCTCCGTTCGCAGGATCATATCTTGCGAACCCAAGCTCGCCTCTGTGCAAGGCCTGTACCTTTGGAAAATAGGTAGCACCAGCTTTCCAACGATACCAAGATTGTCGAAATCCGACATCGGGAGCTACGTCTACCACGCGCGTGAAAACAGGCCGACGAAATAAGGCTGTGCTGAAATTTCCGGAATTTTCCCACCGACGTTGCCACGCTTGCGCGCAGAGTCTTCCTGACTCGCAACAAGTTGATCCACAAGCCCGGGTGCGTTGGAAAGAAGACACACTCATGCACGACGTGGAACTCTCGGATCGCCAAGATTTTATCGGGTCGAGCCGGAATCCTGATCGGAAAACTGCCCTCAAACGGACCAAAAACACTCCGGTGGCCTCTGGTCGCGGAACCATATCTCACAAGTCCAAGCTCGGATTTCCGCGAATCCGGAACCTTGCAAAAGTAGGCAGCGCAAGCTTTCCGACGGTACCAAGAACGTCGAAATCTGACATCGGGAGCTAGGTCAAATATGTGCGCGAACTGGGACAAGATTTGAAGAAAAACGCGCTGGGAGGAAAACGCATTTTTCCTCCCGGACAGCCGCCTTCGCGCGCAGAGTCTTTCCGGCTCGCAACAAGTTGATCTACGAGCCCGGGTGCGTTGGAAAGATAACGACTCCAGCTACGTCGTGGAACTCTCGGTTCGCCGAAAGCATCCCCCGTTTGATCGGAATCTTCACCGGAAAAGTGCACGAAAACAGCTCCGATACCCCGACTTCCGGGAGCCATAACTCTCTCATCCGAACTCCGATTCAAGCAAACTTTATACCGTTGGAAAGAGGACGTCGAGAGCTTTCCGGACGATATGCTGCATGACCCATTTTGAGTTCCAGAAGACCTCCAAAACTGCCCTCGAAAATCGGATCAAAAAAAGAATACGCGCGCGAGAATCGAGGAAGGATGCAGACAGCTGTCTCGGGAGGCGTGCACGCGAGGCGCGCCACCATCACGCGCCGCATGCGCAATCATGGCGCGCCCCGCGTGCACGCCCCCTATAAATAAAGCCTCCCCCCCCCTCATTTGCACACAATTTTTGCTCGGGCTCTAGGCACCTTGAGCGTTAGAATAGGCAGAAATAGGGGTTTAGGGGGCTTAGGAAGGGGTTTTTGGGTAGTTTTAGAGAGAGAGACTCCTCTCTAGGTAATCTCTCTCTCTCTCTAAGCTTTCTCTCTCTTTCTTTAGGGATTTTGGGGAGTTTTTAGAGTGAGAAGCACCTATTAGGTGCTTCTCTCTCTAACCTCTCCTCATCTTCCCACTCCTCTCTCTCTCTCTCTCTCTCTCTCTCTTTCTCTTACATTCTTTAGTTCATTTATTTCATTTATGCTTTACTAGTTTCTTATTTGTCCATTTATTGCTTTATTTACATTTTTCTAGTCATTTATCGCTTTATTTACATTTCTAGTCATTTATCGCTTTCTTTACATTTCTAGTCATTTATCGCTTTATTTACATTTTATACGCACTTGTGAATATTTGTTGTGATTACCCCCCCCCCTTTCCCCCGGTGTGTTTTAGTACGGCAATATTGAGTGGCTTTGGCGGCTCGCGTAAGTCCTCTAACAAAGGCCGTTGACAACCATGTTAGCCCACGAGGTCTTGACCCGAAAAATACACCGGTCCCCTTGTGTTTTAGTACGGCAAATATTGAGTAGCTTTGGCTCAGTTGCGTAAGACCTCTAACGAGGCCGTAACAACCTTGTTAGCCTACGAGGTATTTGACCCGAAAAATACATCCCCATGTTAAATATTGTCATTTATCGCTTTATTTACATTTACTACGTTGTAAATATTATATTGTGAATATTGTCATTTTCCCATTTTTCCCTTGTGATTTGGGCGTGATAATCCCGATTGGTCGTGGTGGACTATGTAAGACCTCAAAGAGGCATTAACCACCACGTAATTCCATAGGCATTGGACCCATTAAAAACCCCCATGTTTAAATATTGTCATTATCGCTTTATTTACATTTACTACGTTGTAAATATTATATTGTGAATATTGTCAATTTTCCCCTTTTCCCTTTGTGATTTGGGCGTGATAATCCCGATTGGTCGTGGTGGACTATGTAAGACCTCAAAGAGGCATTAACCATCCACGTAATCCCATAGGCATTGGACCCACAAAATCCCCTCCTTGTAAATTCCATTAATTTATTGCTTCCCGTTATGCTCTAAATTTCTTGCCATTTTTACTACGTTGTAAATATGATTTATGGCATTATTTTGATTTGGGCATGAAAATACCAAACGGTATTGGCGGTTTTAGGTAAGTCTTTCAATAGCACTAAACCCCATGTAAATCCATGAGGCGTTGGACCCGTACATCGAAAAACCGTTTTTCAAAAATAGATTTTCACCATGTAAGTCCTATTTGGCGTCGAAGGTTTGGATAAGTCTTTCAATAGCACCAACCCTTCGTGTAAGCCCGAAAAGGCATTGAAACCCCGTTTTCAAATGATTTTCCCCATATAAGTCCTATTTGGCGTCGAAGGTTTGGATAAGTCTTTCAATAGCACCAACCCTTCGTGTAAGCCCGAAAAGGCATTGAAACCCCGTTTTCAAAATAGATTTTCTCATTTAAGTCCTATTTGGCGTCGAAGGTTTGGATAAGTCTTTCAATAGCACCAACCCTTCGTGTAAGCCCGAAAAGGCATTGAAAACCCTTTTTTTTAGATTGTTTTGTTTATTCATGTAAATCCTATGGTGGTGTCGGGATCCGAGTAAGTCTTTCAATAGCATCGAATCCCGACCCCACGAGGTCTTGACCCTTTCCTTAAAAACTTCTTGTGTCATAATAAATTGCACTTTGCATTAAGCATTATATTCATGCCAATCCATATTTGTCATCTTCATGATACATGTGTTGCGACTATGCCATGACTATTTTGCTTGGATATTTTGCCATTTTACCATCTTGATTACTTGCTTGATTGTTTATCGCTTTGATATAAAAATGTGATTAAAATACACTTTGCCATGAAAACTTTAAAAAGAGTAAACATGGTAATGTGGGCGTTAGAAACGAAGGTATGAGTCCTTTACACGGGGGCGTGGCTGGTACGTGCTTTCGTGTAAGGGATTCTACACGTTCTAACTCCCATAGGATCATGGTCTAAAATTCCCCAAAGTGTGAATTAATCACCCAAAACCCCGCCATTTGACGGACCGCTTTACTCTTGGAAATCAAGGGTAAAGAGATCCCGAATATGGCACCAAAAACATTAATTGTTTGTCCCGGCACTAGGTGTTAGGATTTCAAGTATATCCTACCACCGAAATGCCCGGAAATTTAAAAGATACAAAGATAAAAGGGATGGTGAAATAAAGAGTCTAATCAAAACCGAGCGAAGTCACATTACGTTTGCCATTTTTGGTATATCGTACGACGGAAATCGGGACATTTGTACATAATAAAAACCAACAAACTTAGGCTTAGCAAATAAAGAAAACATTAGGAAGGAGGTAACCGTTTTCTTAAACGGATGTCGTGGGGTGCCTAACACCTTCCCCACGCATAAGCAAACCCCCGAACCTATCTCTGGTTCAAGACCATTTAGTTGTAGATGTCTAAATAGGGTAAAATCTATTAGACATAGGTGCCCAATCACACCTTAAAATTTCCCATGATTGGTGGCGACTCCAAATTTGTGCTCACACGCACACACGTACACAAGTTCCCACACACACACAACTCGTATCTCGAAACGGAAAAGAGATAGAGGAACACACAAACACTCGCCAAATGGGGGTCCTAGGAAAATAAAAAAGAAAAATAATAGAGAAATTTTACGCCGGTGTCGACAACATGCAGGATTGCAAACCAATTGATACTCCTGTTGGGAAGGGTGACTCACTAAGTAGTGAGATGTGTCCTAAGACTCAGGCAGAAATTGAGAGCATGGCTCGAGTACCCTATGCAAATGCAATTGGCAGCCTAATGTATGTAATGTTGTGTATGCGCCCGGACATTTGCTTTGCAGTAGGGCTGGTCAGTAGATTCTAGAGTAATCCTGGACCTGCTCATTGGAAGGCAGTGAAAAGGATTCTACAGTACTTATGTGGAGCTACAGATTACATGTTGTGCTACCAGGGAAGGGATTTGCACTTAAGAGGATATAGTGATGCCGATTGGGCAGGCGACCTAGATGAGCGCAAATCAACCTCTGGTTATACCTTCTTGCTAGGTGGCGGGGCCATCACTTGGTGTAGCAAGAAACAATCATGTATCACACTCTCCACAATGGAATCTGAATATGTAACATGTTCCGCAGTAGTTCGAGAAGTAGTTTGGTTACGTAGATTCCTTCAGCGTTTAGATATTGTTACCAGTGCTATAGATCCGGTCATAATCTATAGTGACAACATGGTTTCTCTTACTTACGCGAAGGATCCGAAATATCATGGAAAAACCAAACACATTGTGATTAAGTATCACTACATTCGAGACATGGTTGCAAAGAAAGAAATGTTCTTAGAGCATATCTCTACCAAAAACATGTTAGCAGACCCCCTAACGAAACCCATTGCTAGGGATCCCTTCCATGGTCACATAAAGGGATTAGGGTTGCGTAGACTTTGATTTCATATTGCTCAGACTTCTTATATTTGCTTTTGGAGGATACTGTATTTTTGACATGATGTTTAGAACATTGATAATATTTGGCATGCATTTATTATCTTTGTTAATTGCATATAAACACATGTACATCACAAGACTGTATAACGTGATGTGATAAGTATGTCACCAGGCTTAGGTCGGCTCACTCACACGAGCGACCGCCTTCAACGCTTGGGTAGCGGGCGAAGATGAGATATGGTATTCTTTGACACTCAGTGAAGTGTGCAAAGGCCTTCAATGCTTGCATAGCTAGAAGAAGGAAAACACCAAAATTTGTTCGCATCAGTTGGACTGATATGAGGCCTGCATTTGAGAAGATGAGACCGTGCATGATTCCTTCCCATGATCATGCAGCCTGGAGACGTCGGGTGTGAATTCTCTCAGACACTTAAGGAAAGCGGGCTGATGAAGAATTCAAGTTAGGCGCTAGGAGCGACAGGACTAAGATTCGTGCAGTGGAAATATCAGGATGCATTTATGACATACACTCCCCTTAAAATGGAGGAGAAGTCCACCGCAACATGTGACCATACCACATGTGCTCGCAACGACCACCAGATAGGGAGGTGAGAGAATAAGTCCCTGTTTCCTCACCGTGTGAGTCCGATCTCGATAGAATTGTGCCCTATGTGACCTTTGACTGTGTCACAAGACAGAGGCTTGACGACTATTTCTTTGGCATGTTGCCTATAGCCATGGATTATTCGGCTTTAAGGGACATGACCGAGAGGATCGTCGAACCAAAGTTGAGTGGCATTAGGGCAAAGGGAAGACAATCTGATAACACATCTCAGTCTAGTGCCTGCATCCAGAATTCACGTCGACTCTGGGAGTCTAGGGCATGAATGTGGGTACAAGACTAAGTGATTTCGTGAGAAAGGTTGAGTGTTGTTCTGAGTTTGTTGGAACTCATGAGAGATTAGAAGATACTCAATCTGATGTGATCAGAAAGTCTGAGGCATAACAAGCCATTTTTATTAAGGGGTTACACTATGCTAGTTTTGATGGAGCTTGGCTATAGTGTCCCCGCCTTGCAGGTTAGGCTTGTCGGTCGCAAGGACCATTTCCTATTATATGTGTAAGACAAATGGATGGAAGCAAATGAGAGATGATTATTGGTTTGCCCATTATGGTCGAGTGGGAGTCTGTTGGCATTTGGGCAATTGGGCTGGCCCAAATAGGCGCACATGTGGGCAGCCCATTAAGGCAAAACCCTAAGACTAGGGTTCTCAATATTGCAATATAAAATTGCAATATTCAGACAGAAAAACGTACGCTAGAAAGCTGTAGACACTGACACACTATCTCTCATCTCCTTTCTCTTTGTCTTAGGGTTTCCATCAACGAACCCTAGGATTTGGTCTGTGGACGTAGGTGAAGTGCTCGACTTTGTGGCATCTTCACTTGACCGGCACAAGCACAAGGCACGTGGGAAGAGAGCTGGTTCGTTAATTTCGTTGCAAAGAGGTATACTAGGTTTTACACACAAAACCTAAGAGGTAACACATTAGAAACTCTATGCTATATGTGTACATTGTATGCCTATGTTTTTCCTTCATGTGTCTTAGTCATAGTGAAATGTTTATAATGTTCTTCATAATGCAAAATGACATAAAAAAGAAGAAGAAGAAAGTCACTACTTTCAAATTAGCTAGTAAAATTCAAAAACAAAAAAAATTGAAGTTCAAGAAAAACTAAAAAAAAAAACTCATGTTACTCTTTTCTATTTCTATCTAGTAGATGGAGATGCTGAAAAAGTTTTGAAGCAAAGCTTGGTTTATGCTGGTACAGAGTTAAAGTTAAGACCAAAGTAAGTAATGCTTGTTACTATAGTTAGCATGAAATGACTTATTATTTTGAATAACATTACTGTTTTTATTTTATTTTTTATCTCAACTTATTTCTTGAACATGTTTGCAACAGACATTGCTTGTTGGATCTCATTATATCTACTTTTAGTTTGACAATGGAATTTATCTTTAGGCAGTTTTGAATTGTAAGTGAAAATTATACACAGCTTGTAGCTTGTATAACAGTTTTGCTATTTTCTGCTTCTATTGTGTAGCAGCCTACTATTGCTATATGATTATTAAAATCCCTGTTTTATATTTTTTTTGTGTTTTGTTGTTCTTTTTGGAACTTATCATCACTTGATGTTGTTTACTTAATTTAGTAGTGAGCCTAATGATGAAGAAAGGGTTGCTTCATTGGGTTCTAAGGGAGCTTATAGCATTGTCTTTGGGCAGTTTTCGATTGTAAGTGAAAATTATACACAGCTTGTTGCTTGTATAACAGTTTTGCTATTTTCTGTTTCTATTGTGTAGCGGCCTACTATTGCTGTATGATTATTAAAATCCTTGTTTTATATATTTTTTTTGTGTTTTGTTATTCTTTCTGGAACTTATCATCACTTGATGTTGTTTACTTAATTTAGTAGTAAGCCTAATGATGAAGAAAGGGTTGCTTCATTAGGTTCTAAGGGAGCTTATAGCATCGTCCTCCATCTTCAGTCGCTCAAGTTTGAAGATTAATTTTATCCTTTTTTATTACGAATCAAAAGATTAATTTTATCCTTTAGTTTTTTTAGTTTATTATTATTTTATCTGGGTTAAGCAAATATTTCTTAAGAGAATCCTGCTAGAGCCTTTAAGTAAGAGCTGAAACTCAATTTGAGGGTGGTGATTTCAGTTGATACTGTAAAATCTCAAATTCTCAATAGAGTGGCTATCAAATGCTGGGATCATAATTAATTGTGATAAGTGTCCAAAATGTATTGAGTTTATGTCATTGTAGTTATGAATTGTAAAGTAACAGAGTTTTACTTATTGCACGGAGGGAGAGTGAGTGAGAGAGAGATTAATGATGAATTAATGGTTGCTTCATTGGGTTCTAAGGGGCTTAGGTCATCCATTTTCAGGAGAGAGTTTGATTCTGAGAGAGAAAAAATGGTTGAAGATATTAAAAAATTTCATTCGTCTACTGTTTGAAGCTATAAGGATAATGGCAGCATGAAATCAAGGTCAAAACTTCCCACAAACCATCACTCTGATGAAATAACTACTTCTCCTGTCATGCCTGATGCCTTTATGTGTGATGATAAAAGTTATGTCAAAGGTCTAGTTGTTGCATTTAAATTAAAGAGGAGATCAATTAGAGGACATGCAAAGGAAAGTAGTAATTCTGGTTCAATTAAGTACAATATACACATATGTCAGACAGGGAAGGATTTGAAATCCAAAGATCATGTTGTTGAAGAGAATGAAGATCAAGATGTTGTGTATAGCGTAAAATATCCTGTGGAGAGTCATGAGAAGGATAAATGCAAAAAAGTATAGGAGGAAGTGATTCAACTAAACATAAGACCTCTAAATATGGAGGCCATGATGAAATTGTCTAACGCCGGAAAAATCGTTTTCCCTCCTATCTATTTTTCTAGATTGAGGATTGATTTTAAGTTTCCCGACTCCGACCCCATTGGGCTCGACGAAATCTCATTTCTTGTGTGTTGTGTGCTGGAGTGAATATATTGTGTAAACATGTGCATTTGTGTGTGTGTGTGTGTGTGTGTTCCGGCATGTTCATAGACATGGCAATGGGGATAGACAACACGAGATTTGGAGTCGCCACCAATCATCGGGAAATTGAATGTGTGGTTGGTCACCTATATCTACTTGGCTTTATTATCTTGATTAAGATATGCATGAAAACTGGGTCTTGAATCAAAGATGGATTCAGGGATTTGGTTATGCGTGGGGAAGGTGTTAAGCACCCCACGACATCCATCCGTAGACGGTTACCTTCCTCCATATGTTCTTGTGTGTGTTTGATCAATCAAGCAAAGATTGGATTATTATTAAGTACAAATGTCCCGACATTGTTAGGCATATATCAATTGATGATACACGCATTCGACACAATCGGTTTTGTTATCCTTTGTTCCCCTTTTGAATATCTTGTACCATTTAGGGTTCTTGGTGAAGCAATGGCAGGGTACACTTGAAACCCTAACATTGTTCACTAGAACAAAGTTGAATTAGGTTTGGCCATGATTAGAACCTCATTTAGCCATGGGTTGCATGGGTAAAGCGGTCTGTCGTATGGCAGGCTTGGATTAACCTTATTATTTTTGGGCTATTCCCTCCACTTGTTTGAACCCTGAATACAAATGGGTATCATATCCGTGTTCGCACACGCTAAGAATTCTCGTGATTCGTTGTAGATACAAGCGAAAGTAATAGTTTTATTGAGTTTTATTCATTACATGATTCCATAAGGAATACAACACTTAAGCACTCTTTACATGTGTCAACGCTGGAACGCTTCAACATATATCGAATACTCGCATTATGGTGTCCTAAAGTGAGGCTCAGCCTCAGGATTAGGGTGGACCAATTAAGGTGTGTTGTATTCCTTATAGAACGATGTTTGATATTCTAAAAGCCTGCATGGCAATTTATTTAAGAATTTTTAATGAATTAAACAATTGCACAATTTATTAGACAAATGAGCAAACCAAATTGTATGTGAGAATGAGTGGGCCTAATATGAGATTAGGGCTTTAAATGAATGTACCTAAACATGTGATTCTAGGGTTTTAAATGAATGGGCCTAAACATGTTATTAGGGCTTTGGATGAGATGACATGTTCAAAGTGATGTAATGGGCCAAAGTTGACTTTGGGCTTTATGCATAATGTCATATAAAAAGGCTCATTTATACACATTAAACATAGAAAGGACCTAGGCATGCATGCTAGGGTTTAATGAAACACATACATAAAGAGATATGAAATGTGTTTAAGGCATGTTTGGAAATGATTAAGGAAAGAAAATTAGAAATGGATTCTAGGCTTTAATACACATGAATATGGCATATGTCAAATATATGAGTAATATGAAAATGAATGAATATGGCATGTATCAAATGTATCAAATATACAAAGAAACTTAGAAGTGCATTCTAAGGTTTAGGCATAGAATCAAAAATGATGAAATGAGGTAAACATGCTAAAATTGATACAAACATGGTAGAATAGGCAAGTTTAAATATATGATTCTAAAAGTTACCTAATCATGGCATGTTCATAATCAAAAACTCACCATAGAAACTCACCTAGTGTGGAGTCGGGAATTCGGCGGCGCTTCCGCGTGCTGGTGGAAAATCGGGCTTTAAAGACTCGAGAATCCAGTGGCACTTCCGCATGGTGTTGAGGATCGAGGTTGAATCTTCAGAAAATTGGGCGGCACTCCAGCTTAGGAACGGATGACTTGAACCCAAGGGTCCCGGATTCAATGTGCTCGGAATTCGGGAGAAGCTTCTTCACCAGTTTGAAACCCGGGCTTGAATAAGGACAAAAATGGCTTGATTTCTCCACCGGATTTGGGATTACGACGGCATTTGCTATTGGATTTCGAACCTCTTGAATGTTTAGAATGGCAAAACTTCCTTATCTCTCTAAATGCTTCTCTCCCTCTGCCTCGAAATTCGAGCCAGATTTATAGAGAGCCTCACGCAGCATGGTGCTGCGTGGAGCAGCTCCACCTTGCTCCACGTAGCTTGATGTTGCGTGAGCTTCTCTGGTTGCTTGCTCTACGCATTTTGTCCGATGTCGACGAGATTTTGATGAGTATTTGGCCCTTTAAGCATCCTTTTTTGGACTAACGGTTTAGGGTCTTCCGGTGCTCAAATCTGGTCAAAACTGGTGTCTATGGAAAGCATGCACTATCTACTTTCCAATGGAACTAACCTTGCGCAATTCTGACTTCTGTGCACAAAACTGCAGCTCTCGGAAGTAGGGTAGTCATGTTGTTTTCAGCATTCAGGATGGTTTTTCCCAGTTTTCCGACGTGGATTTTGGTAAGCTCAGATAAGCTCTTGACGAACCGAAAGAACCTTGTCGTAAACGAAGTTATCCTCTTTAAAAAGGCATAAGCTTTTCAGAAACTCATGGTAAGGATTGAGAAGACTCTGTGCGCAAAGGTGGTATGCCGGATGGCCGTTGTTGGCAATTTTCCAGCACTTTGGCTTATTTTCGTCGTTTTCCCCGCTTTCGATTGACCTAGCTCCCGATGTCAGATTTAGGCAAACTTGGTATTTCAGGAAATCTTGCGATGTATACTTTTCAATGGCACAAATCTTGTATCATTCTGAGTTCCAGTATCTGATAGGCTTACCACGAAGCAAGTGGGCTTGGAGAGTGACTTGGGGACCTGTAGAGTGGCATGCTTGGACTCATTGCCATGGGTTAGCTGGGCTTCCTCTTCCTAGAGTATGGAACTGTGTAGGCTATTATCTGAGCCTAGCCTTGAGACAGTTCGGGGGTTTGCATCATTTGCCCCGTATAGATGATCTTAGCCCTATGACATTCGAGTACCTTGGTGGGACACCCATGTGGGAAGGCATAGAAAGAGTGACGTACTACTGGAGCTGTCGGGTGTCAAAGGTCGATTTTATGGACCTGGGCTCGCCCAGTGAGGAGATAGTTACTCCTGAGTTCATTCGATGGCGAGAGAAGTTAGGATCCTCCTTCCTTTCGATGCCTCATTCCAGACCAGCTGTGATGACACCTTCTGCACGGACTTCTCTGCGAGATTCAGCTACCAGTGATTATCTATCTTGCATTCTTGACTTGGACCAGGAGTTGTAGGAGGTACGAGATGAGCCTGATACTGAAAGAGCTACTAGCTAGGAGTCTAAGCCCAATTACATGGTGCAGCGATTACAGAGATAGGTGACTCAGCATGAGCTTGAGAGGGAGAGGACACAGCTTGATATGTTGACCCTGCAGAGGAGGGCCTCTGACTTGGGGAGTACTGTAGACTTCATTCAGGAACTTGCTACAGTCTTCCGTGGCTACTCAGGGATGCACGTGAGAGCACATTAGCTGATACCCGGGCTCATTTGGAGGAAAAGCAGATAGCATGAGCTTGATTTTCTTCGTGCCTATACCCATTCCTTGATGGATTCCTCCACTAGCCGTCCTCATGACATAGTACGACTCCGGAGAGCCATGGAGGCTAGAGATGACGCACTCACTAAGACTCGTGTAGTGATGGAGACACTTCTTCTTTGGATTAGCATACTTCAGGCAGACTGTGAGGTCATGCAAACTGAAATGGACTACGTACAACAAGTATACGAGTCAGGTTTTGATATGCCTAGTGCTGAGTGTCTTCAGCTTCACAGATCCTTGCATCGAGTGCCCCGGGTAGCTCAGTCAGTAGGAGTTGAGGCCACTGTCGTTCTTGAGGGGTATGATGAGAGAGATCTGATCTGTTCTACTGTGCTAGACAGATTTTGCAATCGAGCTTCCATTCGCCTCAGCCAGATTTGATCCTGCTATTATCTTGATTTTTTTTTTGTTCCTATGTAGATGAGTAGTCAATACCTTGTATTATGTGGCAAGCCCTTTATAAATCCGAGTCGGATTATGTAAGGCTGCCATTTTCATATTTTTCAGTTTGTATGAATTTATGCAATTAAAGACATCATGAAAAAGCTTTGTATTGACACATGAATTTATGATATGGATGTACATATTTTGTTTATGAATGAATGATGAATGAATGGATATGTATAAAGTTACGAATGTTGTAAGGAAAAGGCACAAGGTTAACTGTTTTGATATGCCACTGAAAAATGAAAGGATATTTAGGGGAACATGCCGCCTTTTGATCCTCCATGCACATTGTAGAGACGATTTTGCACATTGCTTAAAAGGTAACACTGGTGGTTCTTTCGAGAAAAGATAATCTTGCATCTATCTTGCAAATTGATCTTGAGAATTGATCTTACAAACTGGTCTTGGGAAGTACATTATATATTTTAGCCACATATTGCCCCTGAAATCAAGTCCGGCTTCCAAGTTACTTTTGCCTATGGTGCCTCTTCTGAGATTTTCACCATACTTGTGGTATTTTATCCTGAGGGTGGCGTCCTTTCGGATTTTCACTACTTCCCATGTCTTCAAAGGAACACTTTGAAAACAAACTCAACATGGAAAAAAGTGTTTTGAACATTAAAGAATACATCTTTGGTTGATTCAAACAACATTACACATAGTATTTGATTATAGAATTTGAGTTGGTTGGAGCATGGAATTCTTCATCATCCATATCAGCTAAAATGAGAGCCCCATCAAAAGAGGCTTTCTTCACCACATAAGGACCTTCATAAGATGGTGTGAACTTTCCTCGCGAGTCAAAGATAGCCATATTCCGCTTTTTCAAAACAAGGTCTCCCGACTTGAACATACGAAGATGCGTCTTCTTCTTATATGCCCTTTCGATCCTTCTCTGGTAAAGCTGACCATGGCATAGCACTGTCATTCTCTTCTCATCGATGAAGTTTAATTGTTCATAACAAGCTTGGGCCCACTCGGCTTCATCTAACTCTGTTTGTGATAGGATCCTTAGCGAGGGAATCTCGACTTCTACAAGCAAAATTGCTTCCATCTCATACACCAATGAATAAGGTGTAGCCCCTGTTGATGTTCTGACAGATGTCCGGTAAGCACATAAAGCATATGGCAATTGCTCATGCCAAACTTTATAGGTTTCCGTCATTTTACTTAGGATTCCTTTCACATTCTTGTTTGCAGCCTTGACAGTACCATTCATCTTTGCGCAGTAAGGAGGAGAATTGTGATGCTTGATCTTGAATTTTCGACATAGCTGGTCCATCATTCGATTGTTTAAGTTCAAAGCATTGTCAGTGATGATCATCTCTAGCATCCTGTATCGACAGATAATGTTGCTCTTCACAAATTGAGTTACTACTACTTGGGTAACATTCTTGAATGAACATGCCTCAACCCATTTAGTGAAGTAGTCGATGGCCACCAATATGAACTCATGTCCATTTGAGGCTTTTGGGGTGATGGCTCTGATCACATCCATTCACCATGCAAAGAAAGGCCAGGGTGTAGCCAAGGTATGCAGATATTGTGGTGGTGCGTTCTTACGGTTCTGGTAAATTTGGCACTTGTGACATGCTTGAACATGCTTGATGCAAATTGTCAACCAATAGTAACCCGCTCTCATGATCTTCTTTGCTAAGAAAGGACCATTTGCATGGGCTCCCATTAACCCTGAATGCATCCCGTCGATCAATTGATTGGCTTCTTCAACATCTACACAACGCAACAGCGTAGCATCATGTGTTCACTTATACAACACTTCTCCGCTCAAAAAGAACTGTAAGGCCATTTTACAGATGTACTTCTTCTCATTCTCCGTTGCTTCAGCTGGGTACTCACGGTTTTGAACAAAACACTTGATGTCATGATACCAAGGCTTATCGTCCGGTTCTGCTTCTACACTCATACATTCTTCGATGCACACGCAATAAGCTGGGACTCCGTGGGTCTCAATTCACAATGGTTGCACATCATCCCCTTCTAATAACTGGATAAGGCTTGCCAAGATGGCTAGCACATCAGCAAAGTTATTATGAGCTCTTGGGGTGTATGTGAAAGTGACATATTTGAACTTAGGGATCAATTGACTAATATATCTCTGGTATGGGATAAGCTTGGGATCTCAAGCTTGCCATTCTCCATTGGTTTGTGATACTATCAGCAAAGAGTCTCCAAAGACATCCAACTAATGAGCGCTGAATTCCAAGGCTGCTTGCAAACCTACAATGCATGCTTCATATTCTGTCATGTTGTTTATGCAATCAAAACCGAGTTTGACAGCTATAGGAGTTTGTTGCCCTTTTGGTGAGATTAGAACTGCACCGATTCCGCTTCCAGTGGCATTGGCTGCTCCATCAAAATAGAGTCTCCATCTACAAAAACTATCTTCATCAATCGCCATTACATCTTCATCCGGGAACTCTGCATCCATTAGCTCTTGTTGCTCGAACGGGTAGTCTGCTAAGTAATCAGCTATAGCTTGCCCTTTAATTGCCTTTCTAGTTACAAATAGAATATCGAACTTGGACAGTAGTACTTGCCACCGTGAAATCTTCCCTATTAAGGCGGGCCTTTCAAAGATGTACTTAATCGGATCCATTCGAGACACCAACCAGGTAGTAAAATAGAGCATATATTGCCTTAACTTCTTGGAGGCCCAAGCCAATGCGCAACAAGTCTTCTCAACTAACATGTAGCGAGTCTCGGGTTCAATGAACCTTCTTGCTAATATAGTAAATTGCCTACTCCTTCTTCCCCGCCTCATCTTGTTGTCCTAACATGCAACCCATGGAAGCTTCTTGGACTGTGAGATACAAGATGAAAGGACGCCCCAGAATTGGTGGGACTAGAATTGGTGGGCTAAGCAAATACTCCTTGATTTTATCGATGGCCTATTGATAGTCTTCAGTCCACTTAATTTTTACATCTTTCCTCAATAGCTTGAATAAAGGTTTGCATGTTGCGGTGAGCTAAGCTATGAAGCGTGCTATATAATTGATCCTCCCTAGAAAGCTTCAGATCTCCTTTTCTATTTTCGATGCAGGCATATTCTATATAACTTGTACTTTTGCAGGAGCAATCTCGATTCCCCTTCCACTAACGATAAAACCCAATAATTTCCCAGAAGTAACACCGAATACGCACTTGTTAGGGTTTAGCCTGAGCATATACTTTCTTAAGCACTGGAAAAGCTAGAGTAAATCTACCAGATGGTCTTCTGGTGTACGGGATTTGCACAGTTTTCTTGTAAACTCACAAATAATTATCAAACAACTTTGTTTTCAAGTGAAATTTAATATATGGGCAGTAGACATGTGATATAATAAGCTAAAGAAAACCGTTTCTTAATTGCTCTTCTCAGAAATTCTAGAATTTGTGCAACCCACTGATCACTGTAGAAACAACAGCAGATTGGGTTTATGCTCAAGCACCCTAACAACTTTCAACCATTAGCCAACAATCCTCCTAAATCCAACACATACAACACCTACTTAAGCTTAATCTCATCATACATAGTCCATAGAACTCATAAAAATCAACATCCAAGTCATACAATCCACATCCAAGACATATTTCATCATCAATTGCAAGAACTAACATGGAATCACCCAAACTCCATACCAAATAAAAATTCCAGCAAAGACCACTTCAAATCCCACATGCATGTACACAATCTTTTATCTTACTTAACCCAAAATCATATCTCTACCAACCCATAACCTCAAAGTGTAAGAATCCAAAAGATCAACCGATAATTTAAACTATACCCATTTCAAAACTATACTAAAATCATAAACCCTTACCTAGCTTATGATTTCTTGATGGAAAAGGTGCTAGGCTCACTCTAGCATGACTTGTGGAAGAAGACTTGAGAGAACACAAGGGAGATTCTCCCTAGGGGCTGCTGGACCCGTGGGTCAAGAGGGAGAGGAGAGCATTTGTGTTCTTCTTCTTTTGTTTTGTCTATGTTAGAGAATGCGGGAAATGAAGATAATGTTAGGAGGGGTGGGGGTAAATTGATTTTATAGAACCGGTCAACTATGGGGTCAATATGGGTTTTGGTTTAGTGAATTACACATGTCATCTTGCATGTGATGTAATTAAAAGGTGGGGGCACATGGCAAATTTCCATTGGGCCACCAATTTAAGTGTAATGACCAAAATGCCCTACATGTAAATTTAATTTTCTTAATACTAGTTTTGGGGTTTGGTTAATTAAATTATATGCCTCACTTATTATATTGTGTCTATATTAAAATGGTATAGTATCTAACCAATTTAAATTAACTTATCATCCAATAGTAAAAATCTATTACTATCAATTTAAATACAATTTACCATGTAGATTATTGAACCTATAATCCTTTTGTGACTTAATATTAATATAATTAATTTATAATGCTAGGTGGTGCGGGGCATCACAGTAGTTGGTGAAGTATAAAGTGAAAAACAAAAAGTGGGAATACAAATCTTCTATCCCACTTTTCATGTTTCACTTTATACTCCACCAATTACAACTCACCACAATGTGGTGAGTTGTAATTTGTGGAGTATAAAGTGAAATACAAAAAATGGGATAGAGGATATTCATTATGAATGTGGTAAGTTGTAACTTGTGGAGTATAAAGTGAAATACAAAAAGTGGGATAGAGGATATTCATTCTGGGTAACCTCATTGAACCAAGCATTACCTCAGAAGAAAACGTGGAGCTATGCTCCATCCCTACTCTAAAAGAGATCATGGATACAGTGTTTGCAATGGCAAACCGGAAGGTGCCAGGTCTGCAACATTGTGGGTGAATCTTTCACTAGTGCAGTCACGAGCTTTTTTACAACTGGCGGATTGTTTCCGGAGGTAAATAACTCCTTAATTGTTCTCATTCCTAAGTCTCAAAGTCCCACTTCTTTTTCTCATTTCAGACCAATTAGTTTATGTAATGTCAGTTATAAAACTATCTCTAAATTGATTGTTGTCAAGATGAGACCTCTGCTCCATAAAACTAATTTCTCCCTGCCAATCAGCATTCATTCCTAGTAGATGGATTGCTAAAAACCAAGTTTTGTTTCATGAATTGCTTCACAGTTTCAAAAAAAAAAAGGAATGTGAAATATGGGATGAAGGCAACCAAGTTAGACCTCCAAAAAGCTCATGACGGGGTTAATTGGAAGTTCCTTCTTTTGAAGTTTGGTTTCCACAGGAAATTTGTTGCTTGGATAATGGATTGTGTCACAACAGTTTCCTCATCTATTCTCATCAATGGTGGTGTCACGAAGCAGTTCAAGCCAAGTAGAGGGCTTAGACAAGGTGATCCTTTATCCCCCTACCTATTCATTCTTAGCCAGGAAATTCTATCAAAGGCTCATTGACAAGGAACATTCAATAGGTAGACTTGGGGGCATCAAAGCTAGCATGAGAGTTCCTGCAATTACTCATGTAATGTATACGGATGATGTGATGCTTTTCTCCAAGGCAAACTTGAGGGAAGCGGAGATTCTAAATGAATGCCTAGAGACTTACTGCAACTGGTCAGGACAGCAAATTAACAAACAAAAGTCAAGACTTATTTTTTGAAAGGCCACACAACCAAGCATTGCAAGGAATTTAAAACGATTGCTCCAGATGAAATCTCTTCCGAAAGATGTTTGTTATTTGGGATCTTCTTTTAACTTATCTCGAAGCAAAACAAAGGATTTTAAATTTCTGCAAAATAGAATTGAAGCAAAACTGCTTGGGTGGAGAAGCAAATGCCTCTCTTGGGCTGGGAGGGGTACAATGATAAAATCTGGTTCAGGCAATCCCTACATACACTATGTCAACCTTTGAAGTTCCAAAAACACACTGTGACAAGATTGATTCAGCCACAAGAAGGTTCTGGTGGAAACCCTCATCGTCAAGTGGAAGATACTTAGCCTAGAAAGCATGGGATAATCTTTGTGTGCCTAAAAATGCAGGGGGCCTGGGCTTCAGAAAAACCAAAGATTTTAATACAACATTAGTGGCTCAATTTTCATGGATGATAGCCTCCAAAAAAGAATCCTTGTGTACAAAAGTCTTGAGAAACAAATACAAAGTTAGTGACCATTGGCTAAGACAACAGCAAACCAAAGGAGCTTCACCTGTTTGGAAAGCAATTGCGAAAGCAAGGGATTTGATTAATCAAGGAGTGTGCTATCTAGTGGGTGATGGAAACTCAATTAATGTATGGAAGGATCTGTGGATTCCGTGGTCTCAAAACTTCAAACCGACCCCAATCGTTCCTGGGGAGGATCAAGAACCAATGTTGGTTTCTAATCTCATTCACCCATCCACTCGTAGGTGGAAAGTAGACCTCCTAATAAATCTGTTTGAGGATGAGTCAGTGGAGGCCATTTTGAAAATCAAAATTCCACAGCCCCTAAACCTGATGAGTTACTTTGGATTAAGGAGGCAAAAGGAAATTTTACATTGAAGTCAACCTATAGAACATCCCAAGAAGGTAGACTGCCATTCACCAAGGATCTATGCTAAAAAAAGCTTTGGAGGCTGAAAATTCATGAGAGAGTTAAGATGTTTCTTTGGAGGCTTGGCAACAATGTCCTCCCTCTAAAATCTAATTTGGCTAGAAGACTTGGCATAACTCACATGAACTGCCCTCTTTGTAACGCTGCCATTGAAAATGAAAGATATATATTCTTCAACTTCCCTTGGCATGTGCAATTTGATTTGATGTGAACTGGAGCATGAGAAGTGATGCTATTCGGGCTGCTAACTCCGAAGAGATCCTCAATTGGGTAATTGACCCTCCTTTGTTTGGTCTAGATGCAGGTATGAAGAGCCATTGCTCCCTGGTTTGGGCCCTCGCTTTAGAAACAATTTGGAACCTCAGAAATAAGGTACTGCATGGAAATGCAATACCGTAGCCCCCTACTATTGTTCGTGGGCTTGAACATCGAGTTCATGAATTCAAGAATCTTGGCTCCTCAGATCCTAAAGATGTTAGACCGAGAGACACTACTGTTTGGACACCTCCACCTTTAAGGGTCATCAAACTGAATGTTGATGCAACTGTTTCACAGTCTAGAACGACATTAGCGGTGGTAGTAAGGAATGACAAAGGTGAAATTTTGAAAATATAGGCCAAAGCGGACTGCATTGAGGATCCTAGAGTTGTAGAGACCAAAGCTATTATGTTCGCTCTTCAAATGGCAATAGAGGAAGATTATCAACAGGTGCTTGTGGAAGGAGATGCCAAAGTTGTTATAGACACTCTTCAAAAGCCTTCATCTCAATGGTGACTGGACCATTTCCACTATAGTAATATTCGCCACTTGTCTCAGTATTTTCTAAATTGTAATTTCGCATGGACGCGTAGGAAATAATTTAGCTCACTCTGTAGCAAAGTTCACATCTTATTCAAGTTATTTTGTTTGTAATTTTAAGAACATTCCTAGGTTTTGTTGAATGCCTAGGAATTTGGATGTACTGAGATCTTAATTTTGTTCAATGGAATAGTCTTTTATCAAGAAAGTAATCATTATTAAAAAAATAATCTTTCAATGCAAAATCACGATAATTCTTAAATACAAGCTTGGATACCACATGTAAAAATATATGTACATTGTTAAATAATTAACTACCACAATAATTAAGAATTTAGATTTATCATGATCTTCAAAATTAAATGGTCATAATATACTTACATGGATCCATTTTATCAAAGGAATACTTAATTCTTGATCAAATGAATACTTAACTCTTGATACAAAAAGGATTTCTCTTCAACTTAACCTTATATGATTGGAGAACTGAACGTCTCTTTTATAGGTAGAGAGAAGGCCAATTTCTTTATTAAACTTAATCTTCATTAGCCCATCAAAGTAGGAGTTATTTAGAAACTACTTCTTTATAAACCAATTAAATAAAGATAACTTAAAAGATATGTAACATGATCTTATTAAACCTCTAATTGGGCCATCAATTAATTAAACTAGTCGCAAACCCGCGCGATGCGCGAGAACATCTTAATTTTGTGTGTAAATATATAAGAAATTTATTTATAATGTAGACCCGTGAACACCTATAGCATCAACTTCTTGAATAGTTTCAATTATCATCAAATTTATGTAATGAAATATATATATATAAAGAACCCATACCACAAAACAAAACAAATCCAATTTGACCATAACACAAAACACACAAGTCTAATAAGAAAACCAAGGCAAAAAAAAATACCAACCACACAAAACTACAACCCAAAGTTCGGAACCCAAAAATCCAATAAAAAAATAAAAAATAAAAACTACAAACCTAGTAATAACAAATTCCACAAAATCCACAAATCGAATCAAAGAGCAAAAGGGGAAAAAATTACATCTTTCATACACAAACCACCACAAAAGCACAGGGGCAAAAAAAAAAATTTGAGCATAGTATCACCAATTGTTGGGGTAGTGGGTAGTGGAGAGTTAAAATAGGAGATTGAGAATGCAATCAATTCGGCAAATGAAGAGGTGAGGGAGATGAAGAAGCAAGGGGGGAAAAACCCATGGGAGATGAAGAGGTCAATTGGGGAGATGAAGAGGTGAGAGAAAAACCCATGGGAAATGAAAAGGTGAGGGAAATGAAGAGACAAGGGGGTAAAACCCATGGGAGATGAAGTGGTGAGATGGGGGGAGAGAGTGGGAGATGAAGAGGCGAGAGGGAAAGAGTGTGGGAAATGAAGAGGTGAGGGGGAGAGAGAATGAGAGAAGAAGAGATGAAAGATGAGATGTGAGAGAGAGAGAAAGTAAAAAAGATGGTAGGATGACATAGACGTTTGTGGGTATAGGGATTATGACATGGTGGTGTTTGGAGGAGAAAAAAATTTCTCTCTGCTTCAGCTTTTAATTAATACTAGTCGTTGATCCGCACGATGTGCGGGAAGATTCAATATGATTATTTTTTAGTTTAATTATACACATAGGCGGGGCAAGAGTATAGTGAGTGGGGTCAATTGACCCCACTCAAATAAAAATATATATATATATTTACTTAGGTATATCTATTAAAAAATTGAAATTTTTAGATATTGACCCCACTAAAAAATGAAAAAAAACACTAAGGATGGAGTCAATATTACTAAAATTATCATCAAATCCTTTTTATTTCCCTTTAAACTAACAAAAAAAAACCCAAGTAACACAAAAAATTGCTCAAATAACATCAACAAAAATTAGCCCAAAATATTTAATCAATTTCCATACTTCAACAAAAATCACTAATAGGTTCATAAAACCAATAAAAAAAAAATTGTTAATTTGACCCCACTGAAAAAAAAATTCTGGCTACGCCACTGATTATACATTTAGTCTCCAACTTTTACCGAATGTTTCCAAATAGTTTCTATCATTTTAAATAGCACTTGATATGTCAAAAAATTTCCTTGCTATTAAGGCATCAAGTGTTTGACAGAAAAAGGTAATGGAAATTTTTGAAACATGTGGATAAAACAAACAAAGAAGAATGATAATTCTACCTTTAAAAAAAAAGAAAAGAAAAAATAATGATATCAATACCTTCTAGTAACAAAACATAAGTTAGCTTGATTGGTTTGCTACCTTCTAGAAACAAAATATCAAAACATGTTAGAGCAAATTAGCATTTAGTCTTAACGCTAAACTAAAAAGATTAACCATTGAAAAAGTAATCAAAAGTTGAAATACCTCACAAAAATCAAGAGGGAATGAAAATAAAAGAAAAATGATTGATATGTAAAAGAAATTTGATTACCAAAGATTCAAGAGAAGATCGAAGAATTCCTCTCAGATTGCAAGCAATAAACGGACTGTGGTATTGAATGCTTGATAATTTACACACACCTTTCAAATTCGTTAGGCATCGATTAAAGAAAGAAATTTGGATAGAAAAATATATATATATATATATCTGAAGTGGAGAGAGAGAGAGAAAGAGAGGACTTATCGATGGAATATAAGATTTTGGATTCAACTATTTAAAGTGGAAGGGTGATTTGAGATTTGGGATTTTAGACATATAGAGACTTTATGTCTTCAAGAAACGTTACAATATTAGAGACTATTTTTCTTCTATGCATCAATGGAAGGATGTGAATAATCATATGACTTATAACTGAAAACTCAAAGGACATGATGGCATAATGGTAGCTCAATATAGGAAGAAGGAATTTTTTTTTTTTTTAAAGAGTAATTGTGGCTTTAATGATTTTAGCATATACTCTTTATATTGAATACATTTAATTTTGGCAATATGAGAAAAACTGGGATTTAAAAAGAAACGGAAATAGGAGAATTTAAATAGAAGATTTGGGATAGGTGATTTAATGGGTATGTGAAAAACCTATGGGAGATGAAAAGGCGAAAGGGATAGAGAGTGGGAGATAAAGAGGCGATAGGGAGAGAGAGTGAGAGAGAGAGAGAGAGTGAAATAGAAAGAAAAATGATATGAAATATTGTAGGAGCAGCAAATCTGACGTGGCGGTATTTGGGGAAGCCTAAACATTTTCTCCCTGCTTCAGCTTTTAGTTTTACTAGTCGCAAACCCGCGCGTTGCACAGAAAACTCCCAATGACATGTAATGTTTTCAAACTTAACTACAAACATGACTATGACCCTATACAATTTTATTTACGATGACATACAACTTAAAGCTCTTAGGTGTATACAACAACAAAAAATAAACAAAGAAACAAAAGGGAAAAGAACGCACCTTTGAGACTCAAACAACAATAGAACCATAAGGACCACAAGTAGACTGAAAAAAAATCCCAGCACAGGATTTAAATAGGAAATTGAGGGTGCAATTAATTGGGGAGATGAAGAGGTCAAGAAATTCAAGAGGTGAGAGGGAAAGAGAGGTAGATGAAAAGTTGAGATAATTAATTAAGGAGATGGAGAGGTCAGGGAATTCAAGAGAGAGAGAGAGGTAGATGAAGAGGTGAGGTAGAAGAACAGCCATGAGAGAAAGATTTTTTTTTATTGAATAAAAGTGTGAGAGAGAATTAAATAGAGGGGAAGGGAAGGTGGAAGTGTGTGGGAGCAGCAAATCTGACGTGGCGGTATTTAGAGAAGTCTAAAAAATTTCTCTCAGCTTCAGCTTTTAATTTAGATTATAGATTAATCTTACAGTTTTAGCATCAATTTCACTCCTAGTGTATCTCTTAGTCATTATTGGGCTGGTGATCCTTCGAATCACTGATCTACCTTAGGTTGTGATTTACCTTAGGTTCTCGTATTCTTTTTAGACTTCAATGTTATTAATTAAATGGTCCTCCAAGAAACAATCAATAGTGTACTATTCGACAACTAAGGCTGAATATTAATTTTTGGTCTCCACCCCTACTGATATTTGTTGGCTTCGAATGCTTCTTAAGGACATGCATATCTTTCTTTCCCAAGTCCCTCTGTTGTGGTGTGATACCATTTCGACTCTTGCCCTAGCCACTAATCTTGTGTTTCTTGGACAAATGAAACATAATGAATGAGGTGGATTATCATTTTATTTGTGGGAAAGTCATTCAAAAATGTGTACAAGTCAAGTTCATATCTAGTGCGAACCAGCTTGCAGAAATCCTTACAAAAAGGTCTTCCCACTTCCCATTTCCTTTGTCAAATTTTCATCATGACAAACTGATATCGTTTCTTCTATTAGACATTGTGGATGCTCAAAATTTCCTTGTCTACCACGTGCCACTTTGCAAATGGACCGAATGTGGTCTGAGCTATTTAGAGGGGATGTTGAGCCCAAAACTCGACACCAAGCTTGTTGATCTACCTGATGGCTGATTGGTGCTTCCCTCTTGTTTTCTGATCTACTGGGCCACGGTACTCATAGGGAAAGGATTGCGATAGATGGGCAAAATCAGCACCGCAGATTAAAACCAAAGAAATCAACAGAACTGTGGAATTGATGTCATAGATCAAAACTAATGACCATGAACTTAATTTATTTTTTACCATGGCATTCAATGTCAACAACATGTAAGAAATACATTACAAACTTGCCAATAGACAGAGAGAGTCAATCCTGCAAACTAAAATTAAACACAACAGGTTTAACTTTTACAAGGGTTTACAATGAATGTTAGTAAATATGAAACATATAGCAAATGAAGAAACTCAGAAGTCAGTGCCGTAGACTAAGAAACTGAGCACAATGTACTTAGCCTTCTCCGTGACTTGCAGAAATAGAAGCAAATAAGAAAGATATAATAAATCATGGAACTTAGGAGATTAAGTGAGTAGGAAGAGAATCATCTACTGTACAAATGTACATGAGTCATTGTCACTAAGTGGGCTAATGTTTGGTGAGTAAGTATGGGTCTTTTGGCTGTGGCAGACTAAAAGTATTTTGGTCGACCGTAGACCTGCAGGAAGTGTTCTATAGGCTTTTTTGGCTATCTCCCCTCCTTAAGCTTTTTGGAGTTAACTCTTATGGAGGAATTAATTTCAGAGTGAGATTCACCAATCCCTTTCCTTTCTTTTTCATCCCCATTTATAGTGGTGTTCATGCCTTATGGTTTCACTTATTATCCTCTTAATCATGAGAATCACTGTTTATCCGAGAAACAAATGGGCGAGATTTGACAAAAAATCTGTTAGAGATCAAGATGATGGTTTTCATCTGCTGCAGACTTGATTTGGTCTGTGACAGACGGCTGATCTTCAGCTCATTTATGGTGTTGGAGGTGATGAGCATTAAATGCTTGACAATGGGCTGAAGTAATTGAACTGACTTGACTCATATATGTTTGCATAATTAAATTTGATCTTACCATTTTTAGCATTGTTCCCCAGCAGATTAATGTCTTTTATGTTACGGCAGATCAAATAAAATTCAGTAAACTGATTCCCCTACCTCCAAACCGTTCTTCCCAAGCTCCATGTTGAGGATGAGCAAGGACCACCGGAGTTCTGGGCTACGGTGGTCATTGTCCTTGAGTGGCGTGAGTTTCGGCGGCCATGGCAGCATTCTCGGCCCTTTCAGCTCTTGTCTCATCTTCTCCATCACTTCTTGTTTCAACTGGTGCTGCCGCAGACGCTCTTCTAAAGGCATCTACTATAACTGATGGGTAATGAAGAAAACCAGCTCTCTCTCCCGTAATCATGAAGCCTGGAGATCTGCTTCTTCCATCTTGGAAATGTGCCCATTTAGTTCTTCTTTTGTCTTTCTCATCATTTATTGTCATGCCTGGAGCTGCGGCAGATGGTTTCATGATGGTGTCTACCGTGACCAGTGGGCAATGAGGAGGACCAAGCTTCTCCTGCAATAATGAGACTTTGAGATCCGTTGCTCATCTTGGAAAAGAGCTCTCTTCATTTTGTCTTAAGCTCCGTGTTGATAAGAGGGGGGGAAAGGAGAGGTTCACGTGGGTCTCTCTTTCCCTCCTCTTTTCCAGATTTTTCTAGAGAGTTTTCCTCTCTTTTTTGAATTATTCTAGAGATTTCCACATTATGGCAGCAGATGTGGGTTTGGGCTAAGTGGGCTGGTCTGGGCTTTGGGTTTGATTAATGGCCTAAAACCTTTTCCTTTTACTTTCCTGCTGCCGCAGATCACTGGGCCTAATTCGTTTTGGGCCGTCAAAGTAAAGTCTGGGATTTTCGGGCTTGGTCTGGTGTGGTAGAGAAAAAATGGGCCTCTACAGACATCAACTTGAGGCGGGATGAAACAAATGTCAGACCTCAACTAATATCAGACACTCCAACTCAACAAACATTAGTCCAACTTAACACCCATCTCAACCTCAGCAGAACTCTAACTCAGCATTTCGACTAACTCATACCAATCATCTAAACTCTATGCCACATGAAGGAGTTAGTTCCAAATCGGTTGTGAAATAGTCGAGCAGTTGTATTTGTTACAAAGTTAGTTTGATGATTAGTTTTAAATTAATTAAAGAAGATTTGGATAACACGAGCTGATTAACTCAATATATATTCATGTAACCATGTACATAATCTGAATTGAATAGAAATGGGAAGCAAGTCCTTCACTCTCAAATTTATTTCCTCTATTTCTCTGAATTCCTGTTCTTCTCACTGAACATGCTTATCATCACATTCAATGATCTCGGGCTTTCCACAATTGACTTGGTTGCCTTGTTACATTCTTTTTTCAGCTAAAAATTAATTTTGACCCTTGAATTTTACTTCAATTGTCAAATTAGTCCATAAGGTTTAATTTTTATTAATTTAGTACTCCACTTTGTAAAAACTAGCAGAGAACTCATGCGATGCGCGGTTAATGTTATAAATTATAGTATGATTATTATAGTGATACGTCATTTTTTACTTTTTGTTTTGGTAAGAATTTGACGTAGATGGTTAGATGTGTCTTGAGAATCAATTAGTTTTAGTTTCTAAAGTAATAAATTATACGAATTTAGTCTCTTGACTATATAAAATTTTATTACAAAATATTAATTTAGTACTATGTTATTGTACCCATTTGAAATTATAGTATTTGCATAGGCAAATTGTAATTTTGGGGTTTTGATGGTCATGGCTACTTCCAATTAATACAACAATATAATATGAAGACATTTATGTTGAAATTATACTAATCAATCAATCCACTCACTTTCTAACCACACTTAGAATGAGACACATTTTTTTAATATTCCAATAGCATCCATAGGCACCCATCTATATAATATATGAAACTAGAAAAAGTTTCCATATATCTGCCATTTGGCATATATGGCAACGTTTTCTATATGACACCTAGCATCTTAGGTGGCATATGTGTTAATAGTGGCAGTTTAAGTGAAAAAATATGTCGCCACACACTTGCCATGTGTCATTAAGTGAAAAAAAAGAAAAAAAAACCAATAATCAAGTTACAATTAAATGCCCATATTTAATATTTCGAAAAGAAAAAAAAAAGTTAAATTTTCCATTTTTGGGGCTTCAAAAGGGACATGATTGCATGAAAAAGAAAAAAAAAAAAAAGGAAACATGCTTAGATTATATGTGTTTAGTTTATTATTCCAAAACGACGTCGTTTCGTGTCAGTGGAAAATAAATAAATAAATAAAAACTCATCATTCTCATCAAAATTTGATACATATTATTTCTTGCCATAAGTATACAACTTCTAAAATGAATATATATTTTTTAAGGCATTTACAAATGACTAATTGACTATTCGAATTGGTGCATAAAGTCATAAATTCACACACCTCAATCTACGAGTAATTAGTAAATTAGTAATTAGTGCATTAAGCTCCAAAACGACGTCGTTTTGGAACTAAAATACCAATTATCCATAAATAGATTGCATTAGATGTGCACTGAATTAAATTTTACATTTTTTTTGGTTTCATTATTCTCAGTTAATATTGTTTTTCTCATTAAACAAAATCTTTCCATACACCACCTTTTGGAGCTGATTGTTTTCTTCTTCCGACCAAATAATAATTAAAAAAAAAAAAGACTAATCATTTTCTCAACTGACTTTTTAGTTCCCCTTTCTTTTATTTGTTATGTAACCATAGGAATATAGGATAACCCTTAAACTACCTACTCACCTTTCATCTCCCACATCAATGACATTATATATTTATATTCTAACAAGTAATTTCTTTACACACACTACGTACTTTCGCTCACCAACAGGTACATCTCTTTTCCTCTCTCTCTAACATTTTTTTTAGATTGATTTTATTTTGAAACTTTGGTTTAATTATTCACCCCCAATCCTGAATAGAAATTTCTTTGCCCAACTGTTTCAAAATGCAACAGTAAGTGCTTTTTTTTTTTTTTTTTTTAGATGTTTATGTTGGGCTTTAAAAATTAGATTGCATAGCAGATTGTGATCACTAAGATGTTGGTTATAATTTACTATGGATTTGTTATGATTTTACTTTTAGTGGGAGTGACAATGCTTGCGGTTGTGACTCAAAGAAAAGACCTCTTAATCGAGCTTTATCAGGGGTACTCACAATGTAATGGACACTCCTCACCGCAATGGTCATAAATGATTGGGGTTGAAAGCTTTTACATATTTCTTGTGCATTCTCCTTGGTAGAACTTGTTAGAATATTCAATTTGATAAGAGTAAAAATATATTGGTTTATTAAAAAAAAAATTAAGAGTAAAAATATATTGATCTATTTTTTTAGTTTGTATAATTATGGAATTGATATTGATCTTCACAGTTTTGAGTTATATTCAATAATTTTTTTTTTTTTTTAATTCTAAATTGGTTTCTATATATATTTATTTTACAATCCATATTGAAATATAATACATTTTATATAATAAAAATAGTTCATATGTATATATAACCGCGCAATGTGCGGGTCATGGCCTAGTATATATAGGTGAGGGAGGAAGTAATTTCTTATCTTGAAAATACTATATTCTAAGCATCATGAACCATGCATTATACCTGGATAATACTTGAATTAAATGGAAATAAATGTATTTACTTTATTAATACTCTTTATATATATATATATATATATATAATATATATATATATATATATATATATATATCTTACCTTGAAAGTGCTATATTCCAAGTATCTAGAACAATGCATTGTACTTGGTTAGTACTTGCATTAAATAGTAATGAATATGTATGCCATTAAAAAGAGTTAGGAAATGTAAAGGCTATATTCCAAGTATCTAGAATTATGCATTGTACTTGGTTAATACTTGCATTAAATATAAATGAATATATATGCCATTAAAAAGAGTTAGGAAATGTAAATTATTTAACACAAATTATATATATATATAATTTCTTACCTTCAAAATGCTATATTACATGCACCATGTGTCATGACCAAAATCCGTAATATGATTCGGAGTTGAACCGGGAATGCTAATACCAAGCCCGTGCCTGATATCAACACGAACCAACTAAAAGGAATATAAATTTTTCTTCTTTCTTTTCTTTCCTCTCGTCCTGATTCTTTAACTTCTTCTTGAGTTGGGAACTCCCAATACTATAAACATACTCCTTTACAAAATGAATGAGTATACTAGTCCACCTAAAGGAAGTGATAGTAGTCAGAGCATCTATAACTGTTTATACAAAATACATCAGTATGTGGACATAATAACACTAATACAGTGGAAGATTATTTAAACATATACATTAATTCTGCTTTATATACACAAAAACTCAAAACATCTAAGACTAGTTCTAGATACCACAAAATTGCTCCTCCATGCTGAGACTCTTGGCTGCACTATAGGATGTTCCTGCAATCTAAGCAACCCACTTTGCTCAGCAAGGGAGGCGTGACATGAAGATTTAACAGTATGCATAAATGCATGATAAACAAAATAATCTTTGTGGATATGACTTGCGTATAAACAATTCATGCTACAATGATTTCATGAGTTTCTTGAACATATATGTTTCATACTGATGAACATAATATCGGATAACTTGTAAGGCATAATATAACTCTTGAAGTCTGAACATATAGCATGATTCCTTTATATGTAAATAAAACATGTTCCCTTAAACTGTTCTAAAGAGAAAACTTATCTCATACCATTGCATAATATAGCAAAAACTATATGGAACATGTAACTGTACTTTATCTTTAAGACTTTGCCCCTAGTGACCTTACTGGTGCCATGTCTACAGGGAAACTATCCCCTCGTGACTTAGGTTGCCAGTCTACAAAGATTCGAAGATCCCCTCGTGGCCTGGGTTACCATATCTTTAGGGAATACAACCCCTCGTGGCCTTACTTGTTGCCGATCTACAGGGAATAAAACCCCTCGTGGCCTTTCTACTGCCATGTCTTTAGGGCATACGATCCCCTCGTGGCCTTGGGTTGTCAGTCTACAGGGCATCACACTCAAAACTTGTTTTAGGTGTTCGTAAAACATATCATGCTTGTTTATTTTTTTCAATCTCTCTCTTGCCTTACTAAGCCAAAATTCATAGCATATCCACAGCTTGCTTCTAAAATCTGTCTTAACTGTACCAACTCAAAACTGTTTCTAAATCAATGCACGTTTTCTTTATAAACAAGTATCAAACTAAGTTTACTGAAAGCATTGATAAAACATATATAGATATATTCTTAAAACATGGACTATTAAATTTTTATGGCACATTCCCTTACCTCAATCCAAAAGCTGGATTCCAAGAGTCTCAAGCAAATCACTTCACCTATCCTCCCTTGATTATCCTAAATCAAGTATAGGAGTTAACTTTAACTTAATCTTAGTTTCAACTTGATGCCAACATTAGCTCATAATAGGCTAATCAACACTTATGACTATAATTCGCTTAATTTAACTTAACAAATCTTTACTAAGTCCTTACTAAACCCCAAACAACATGTTGAAAGCATCCAAGGCTAACCAACCTCATAACTATAATACCAAATACAACATACTTCAAGCAATCACACATTGTTTCTAAGGCACTAATGCAGAAACTGTAGTTACATGGCTCATAACTTTCCTTATAATACTAAAAAATGAAATCAATGCATAATAAAATTCACCTAGACAATAAACATGCAATTGGCCCTGCACAAAAAATATCAACTCAAATAAATCATCCAATTGCAAGAGTAAATTTTTCAAAGTCTCATTCTTTCAGGAAATAAAGGTTCTGTCCCACTAAAGGGCAGTCCATTTGAACAGTGAATTTAACTATCCATTCACTATCCAATTTTCTTGATATTTCATTACTTGTTCTATTATATGTCTAGTACATTACTAAAAAATTACAGCTCTATTTGAGCTTTATAAAAAATTATAAAATTCAACCAAGACAGAAGACTCAAATCTGCCAGCACAGTTTTAAAGGTAACTTTAAGTCAGTACCCACAATTCCTTATTTACTAAAATTGTATGGGGTTAATTCCATAATAATATATGCATCCTAGGGTTCCAGAAACATATTCCAATCACTCAAATTCCAAGTATTGGATTTATTATGAAATTTCTAACTGACAAACACAGAATCTGTCAAATTGACAGATTTGTACAGTTTTCTTGTAAAATAACAAATAATTATCAAAACTCAATATTTTTCTATGAAATTTCATATACATAACCTAGACATATGATAGATTACCCTAGAGGAAACCGTTTCCTCATTCCTATTTTAGAAAACTCCCAGAATTTCGTGCAACTTTCTGTCCATTACAGGAAGCAAAGACAGGTTGCATTTTCCTCTAGAAACTTAAACCCCATCAACCATTAGCCAACAATCCTCCTAAATCCAACACATGCAGTACCAAATCAAGTCAAATATCAATGTAATCCATCACCAACATGGAATCACTAAACCTCATTGCTCAATCTAAAATTCCAGCAACTACCACTTCAAATCCCACATGCATGTCCATAAAAATTCATTTTCCTTAACCCAAAATCATATTTCTACAAACCCATAACCTCAAAGTGTAAGAATCATGAAGATCAACCAACAATTTCAACTATACCCATTTCAAAACTTGACTAAAATCATAAACTCTTACCTAACTTATGATTTCTTGATGGAAGAGGTGCTAGGCTCACTCTAGCATGACCTTGTGGAAGAAGACTTGAGAGAACACAAGGGAGATTCTCTCTAGGGGCTGCTAGACCCGTGGGTCAAGAGGGAGAGAAATGAGAGTTTTTGTTTTGTCTATGTTAGAGAATGAGGGAAATGAAGATAATGTTAGGAGGGGTGGGGGTAAAATTGTGTTTATAGGGCCGATCAACTATGGGGTCAATGGGCTATGGGGTTTTGGTTTAATGAATCACACATGTTATCTAGCATGTGATACAATTCAAAGATAGGGGCACATGGCAAATTTCCATTGGCCACTAATTTAAGTGTAATGAACAAAGTGCCCTACATGTAAATTATTGAACCTATAATCCTTTTATAACTTAATATTAATATAATTAATTTATAATGCTAGGTGGTGCGGGGCATCACACCATGAACTATGCATTGAACTTGGTTAATACTTGCATTAAATGATACATTGATTAACACAATTAATTTAAACCTATGCTTAGGTTAGGAGGAAAGATACATTTAATGATAGTTATTTCCCTTTCAATAAAGAGTGACACATGGTACTAATTAAAAGATAAGACGGAAGGCCACATAAGTGGGATACTTAGCAAAACCTCAAGTGTGCCACTTGGCAGAACCTCAAACTCTGTCTCTGCTTTTATATATAAAATATAAAATATAGATGAATCAATCTAGTCATTCCATCTAAATCTTTTAGCACACAACGGGTAATTCTATAATACCCATATTTTGCGTGTGTGTGTGTGATACCTTTATAGGTAATTCTATGAGACTACAATGTCGAATTGGCCAAGTGATTTAAGAATAATTTTTTAGGGAACAATCAGTTTCTAACACTTAATTGGCTCCCACAAAACAAAAAACAAATTTAAAAAATACACATATAAAATATAGATGAGTCAACCTGGTCATTCCATCTAAATCTTTTAGCACACAACGGTATAATACCCACATTTTGTGTGTGTGTGTGTGTGTGTGTGTGTGTGTGTATGACACCTTTATAGGTAATTCTATGGGACTACAGTGTCAGATTAGCCAAGTGATTTGCAGATGTCTTAAGAACAATTTTTTAGGGAACAATCAGTTTCTACGACCTGATTGGCTCCCAAGAAACAAAAAACAAATTAACAAAATACAAATCCCATATTCGATCGGCGATTGCGACCCCACGCCACTGCAACAACTGTGAGCATTAGATACCCAGAACAAAAAAAAAAAAAAAAAAAAAATAAAAAAAAAAACTCATACTCGGCCAAGCATAGATCAAGAACAAACAAACCCACAAATCCCTTAACAAGAAAAAAAAAAAAAACAAACAAACAAACAAAATCGAACCATTAAGAATGACTAGATCGGTAGCAACCACTATAGAATCTGCAATGAGAGGTTGCAAAGACCAGGAGATCTCTTTGATTAGGAGATGGTGGCAATGGGTGCGTCTAGAGGGAGATGGGTCCAAGTTGGTGGAGATCTCTTCGATCAATCGCGAGATTGCCAACACCTAGGGGGTGTGTGTGTGCTATGTGAGGAGATGAGAGAGGGGTATGTGTGCTGTGCGAGAGAGACGAAGGGGGGGTGTTATACGAGAGAGAGAGAGAGAGAGAGAGAGAGAGAGAGAGAGAGAAACGAGGGGGGGTTGTGTGTGTGTGTGTTGTGCGCGAGCTTTTGGAAACTGGTTTACGAAATATTTGGGCGTAAACTGTTTTTCGTATTTTTATATTGGGTTTTCTAGTCAACGAAAAATATTTTCAACTTGACTAGCATTTTACTACAAAACAAACACCTGTAAATACTGAAATTATTTTCCGGAAAATATTTTACAATGAAAAAAACGAAGCCTTCATCTCACCTTTTTTTCGAAGCCACTGATTGAGGGCATTTGTAGTGACTGAGGGGGTCGAAGACCAAATACTAATTTACTGATGCACTGTATTCCCTCTCCCTCTCTCTTTCTCTCTTTCTCACTCTCATCTCTGCCAAGCCGGTCACCGCCACCCTTTATTTTTCATGTGGCCCGAGACTTGGTGGGACCTTTAGGTTTTGAAAGCCGACTTCAATGACCTTTTCTCTTGCCAAGCCCCAAGCCCTACCAAACCACCTTGTAAAATATTATGTTAGGCTTGTTCTTAGCCTTTGTATATTAATATTATTTATACAAACTTACAAAGGAACCATGACAGATTACAGAAGGTTCAAAAATACAAAATACAAAATTCAAAATACAAAAGGATAGATACAAAGGATAAGATGCGAAGAGATAGCAACTGATTCAAATATCTAATTCAAATAACACCTATCCACACTAGACTTCTATGTTGATATGGGTTATCCCTAAATAGGAGGAAATATAAATTCAAGTTCCTCCAACACTCCCCCTTAAGTTGGAGCATGAAGATTAATAATGCCTAATGTAGACACCCAATTTGTACCGGTTGATACTCATGGTCCCCGGACTCAGTGATGCTAATTTAAAATCTCTCATAAGGTGAATGTGTGTTGAAAACCACCTGGAGAGTTCTAGAAAACAAGTTCGAGAAGCTACCTTTTAACCTAAGAGGTGTGCGCCCCATTGAATGTGGCACACATCTGTAGTGAAGAGGCGTGCGCCAGTGCTACTAGGAAAAAACCCTAATTCATGGAGACTAGCTATTTCCTACAAGAATAGGTCAGTTTACCCCTTCTTCAAGCGAACCCTAGCCCTTTTATTACTATAAAATGAGCCCCATACCTCACAAACAAATCATCCCGGAGAGTCTCCACATAAAACTGAAAATACCAAGAAACACTGGTATAGTAGAATAGAGAGAAGTAGGAAGAAGTAGTCCTAAAGTAGTGAAGCTCTATTGAAGGAGAAGCTTAGAGTAGAAGAGAGAAGAAGTAGTCTTAGAGGAGCGCAGCCCTACCTAGAAGAAGGTAGTGAGGAAGAATTCTTGAGCAAGTAGTTATTCTCTAGTTGAAGTACTAGAAGGATAACCCCTTTCTCACGAAACTCCAATCACAAACCTAGGCGTTCAAAGCCTTTCTAGTTGAAGATCAACATACAAACCTCGTCATAGAGATCAAGTCTGAGAGACCGGTAAATTGCTAGCATGCAACAAGTTCTTTAGAGGGTAGGTATGGATCTCCTCAATAGGCCATACCAACCTTCATGAATGTTTGATTGTTACATTGTTTTTTAGGTTTAGTTAGAATAACTAAATCTTTACATTGTCTTACATGTTTAATCACGCTCCAATGAGTTATGTCATGTTTGCTTGTTTACTAGAATAGTTCCCTATATTGCCATGTGTTCTAGGTTAGAATTACAACCTATGTTGTTATGGGGATAAACCCTATGACTTGGAGATAGCTGGATTCAAGGTGAGATTCCTTCTTCAAATTCAATATGAACATTATGCCAGGCTTTGTTTGTCTCTTGATTGTGTTAGAATTAGGTTTAAGTGTTTTTGCTTGTTAGAGATTCTTTAATAAACTCTTTTCAAAAATATCAAGTAATATAGAGGAAGGCCAACCATTAGGTTAAGCATTCTTGGGTGCCTAACACCTTCTCAAGACATACCTTAGCTCCAGACCTAACTCAAGATTAGTCCTTTTGTGTATAAAGTCATATTTATGGTTCTTGGACCAATAAACCATGTGACGAATCCTTGTTTCTCTATTCCTAACCCTAAAAAGGTTTGAGAATACGAATGACCCCCAAAGAAGAAGAGGTGACCAACGCGGCATCTCACAGTGGTGACTCCACTAGGGACAAGAGAAGCTTAACTTCTGCTATTACTTGATTATTCTTGAAATTGTTTATTTTATGAATATAAATGCACACAAGCGCACACTTTTTAACTTAAGATACCTGATGGTACCAAATTTGCCAATCCTAAGTTCCAATCGTTTTGCAGGATGTAGGGTTGGTATTGTCACCTCACGGCCTCTGTACCTTGCCTAGGATGGGTTTGTTGCAAAGTTAAGGATCGGTCTTTGAGCAAGTGTGTTTACATACTAGAAGAGACGCTCTTGTTGGAATGAGAGACCATTTCCGAGTGATAAGGACGGAACCCAAAATTAAGCCACCAACACTAAATGAACCCTAGCTCCAAGATCTGTAATGTTGTCCAATTGCATGTGTGTGCTTATTTGTTTGTTTGCTTAATAAAAATAAAAAATAAAAAATAAAAATAAAAATAAAATCTCATGCATTTTTAAAGGTCTTTTTGCATTAGTTCAAAAGAAAAAAAGTTGAAAAAGTTTTTAAAAGAACAAAAAAAAGTTTTTTAAAAAACAAAAAGAAAAAGAAAAGGAAAATGTTTTTGAAAAAAAAAAAATTTTTGAACAAAAAATTGAAAATGATTTAAAAAAAAAAAAAAACAGAAAAATTTGAAAAAAAAAAAAAAAGGAATTTTTGGTAAAATTGAAAGTTGTTTTTTGAAAAGAAATTTGAAAAACGTTTTTAAGAAGAAAAAAAAAAACAGAGAGTTGTTTCGAAAAACAATTTTGAAGAAAAATATTTGTGTTAAAAAAAAAAAAAAAGTTTGAAAGGTTTTGGAAAAAAAAAAACTAAAGAAGCTCTAAAACAAAATTTAGGAAAAGAAAAATTGTGAAATGAAAAAGATGGAGTGAGTCAAACAAAATTGTTTTTGAAAAAAAAATAAAAAAAGAGAGAGAGAGAGAAAAGAGTTTTGGAGATCAAAAATTGAAAGCATTTTTAAAAAAAGAGGTTGAAATTTAAAGGAAGTTTTGGAAGTTAAAAAAATTGAGAAAGTCTTGAAAGAGTAAAAGAAAAGAAATTGAAAAAGTTTTGAAGAAAGAATTGAAAATCTTTTTTTGAAAAACTTGGAGGAAGAAATTTTGAAAAGAAAAATGCCTTGGAAAGTTTTGTTTTCAAAAAGAAGAATTGTTTGCTTTTCAAAAAAAAAAAAAATGTTTTCAAAACGAAGAATGCATTGCTTTTGAAAAGAAAAATAAAATGATTTCAAAAAGAAGAATTGTTTGCTTTTAAAAAAAATGTTTTCAAAAGAAAAATAAATTAAAAAAAAAAAGTTTTCAAAAGGAAGAATTGTTTGCTTTTCAAAAAAATGTTTTCGAAAAAAAAAATGTTTATTTGCTTTTCAAGAAAAGGATTTCAGGTTTGGATTCAAATGAGGAATAATTTAAGATGTGCAAGAATGTTATTGGGCTTAAACAATTGGAAGAACATCTATCTTGAAAAGGTTAACATGGCTCATGCTATTTCTTAAGTTCACAAATAAGAAGAGTTGATTAAAACCTTGGGTCTAAAAAAGAATGGGAACTCATATTTATTCAACTTAATTTCGTTTCAGGCGTAATAGCATCTTAAGTCTCTTATAAACACATCCCAGAATCTCGCGATTTCAATCTTCAACTGTTTAAGAAGTCTCAAAGGAAACAATGGTTGAGAATAGCATCACTATGAACGAGATGTTCACACTCATAGAAGGATTTATGAAAGATATGACCTCAAGGATGCAAAGGCTCGAAGAGATCCACCAGAAGCTGCCAATAACTGAAGAAGAGAATATTCAGAATGACCTAGACATGGGTAAAGAAGAAAAGATCATGTACTTTGACAAAACCACTGTTGAAGCAGAAGAGTTGAAAAAGAAGGTGGGCCGAATACATGCAGCTCACATGAAGTCTCAAGGAATAAACGACTATCTCTTCTCTATGGGAGGTATCGCATCTGAACCAATCATCCAATTGCCATCCAAGTTTTCCATACCAAAAACTGATAGGTTCACGGGCATTGAAGACCCTAAGCAACATCTACTCCAGTATCTAAGCTTCGTTAAGATGGAAGGGTTAAACGAGCAACAAATGCTATATGCTTTCCCACTGTCATTATCTGGAATTGCAACAGAATGGTATTACACTTTGGATGCAGAGAAGATCAAAGTCTGGAAGGAACTTATAAACTTGTTCATGAAGCAGTTTGCATATAACACCATGGTTGACGTCACGTTCAAAGATTTGGAGACTATGCAACAGAACGACAATGAGACGTTTCCAGAATTCCAAGCTAGATGGAGGGCAAAAGCTACAAAGAAGATGAACCCACTTGCTGAGAAGGATCAGATGAATGTTGAGATGAAGAATCTATTGCCTAATAAGGTGTGTGTCTCACCCATCATGGATTTCGAGCAACCATACAACAACAGAATTGAAGACACCATTCTTAGTGTCAGAATTGAAACCAACATCAATGTTGTTCCTCCAAATCAATAACAAGGCCCATGCCAATATTAGAAGCAGCATCAGACCTAATATGGTGGCCAACCCAAACAGGCACCTAAACTTAGAAGGCACTTCGATCCATTGGGTGCTCCTATATCCGAGATCTTTGATCACATGTGCAAGAGAGGCATCTCAAGCCAGTGGATCCAACTCCATACCCAAATTTGCTTCCAAAGAATTGGGACACGAGCTTGTATTGTCATTTCCACCAGAAGACGGGGCACAATACTAATGAATGTATTCAACTGAAGCATGAGATCCAAGACTTGATACACCAGAATGTGATCATCCAGCCAACGAGAGAAGCAAAGGATGTCGTGATAAGCGGATGTGCTTAAGAGATTTGAACCATGTGAACACCCTTGCCAAAGGACATGCCAATTTTTTATTCTTTGTTTTATGTATTGAAGCAATCTTTCTTCATCTAGTTGTTTTTGTTTGTCCGATGGGTCAATTGTCTTTGAGTCAAACTGTTGAGTCTTATTCTTTCGTTGTATCGAATCAGTTTGCTTTGAACAATCTGTTGCTTCATCTTTAATAAAAATTCTGAATTTCCAAACCTCTGTCTGTTATGTGCCATCTTTTAAATTAATCTCAGAATGGGTAAATCCTAACTTAACATCATTGGTTGATCTGAATAAGAGACTAATAGACAAGCTTGTCTTAGTTCATCTAATTACAAGAAGAAGAAAAAATGATGATGAAAAGAGAAAAAGAAAATGGTGAATTTTGTGGATATCACTCAATGCGAGAAGTGGAGATGATGAAGATGATGACAACTGAAGGAATGACTTGCAACTCATTACAAAGATGAGGAACGGTGAAATAAAGTGTCTAATCAAAACCAAATGAAATCAAATTGCATTTGCCACTCTTGGTATATTGCACGATGGAATTTGGGACATTTGTACATAATTAAAACCAACAACCTAGGCTTAGCAAATAAAAGGGAACACTAAAAGGGAGGTAACCGTTTTCTTAAATAGATGTCGTGGGGTGCCTAACACCTTCCCCACGTGTAAGCAAACCCCCGAACCCATCTTTGGTTCAAGACCATTTATTTTAAATGTCTAAACAAAATAAAATTTATTAGACATAGGTGCTCAATCACATCTTAAATTTCCCATGATTGGTGGTGACTCCAAATTTGTGCTCACATGCACACCCACACACGTGTTCCCACCCACACACACACACACACAACTCATATCTCGAAACTCAAAAAGAGATAGAGATCTCACACACACTCGCCAAATAGGGGTCGGGATCAAGGAAAAAGAAAATACCACTTAGCTAGTAGTAATTTTTCCCGGTGTCGACAGCTTGGCGACTCCACTAGGGACTTAAAGGGTTTAAGCCTATAGTCTTTCGATGTTTTCTTTGCTAAGCATGTGTTTATACATTTGTTGGTATTCATTATTTGATTTATTCTCTTCATTTCATCTTGTATAGTGTCTTGATTTCAACATGTCTATATTCTTTTACATATATGCTGCGAATATAGGATAGAGATTTATTTTATGCAACACATTATATATTGTGCTTTGTACAAAAAAAAAAAAAGTCTTTTCCCTTTTTGTTTTCAAAATCATGACATTTACCCTCATTGGACTTTTGGGTCGAACCCAGACTCAGGTGGTGGCCGGGCTGGTACAGGCTCCACCACGAACCCTTTATATCTAGGACCTGGAACACGAGAATCCACCTTTCTTCCTCCACACCCATGGGGATCAAGGGAGGCGTGCAAGTGATTCCCCGATGATCCAATACCCTTTAGCTTCCTTCGGGAGGGCAAAATGGGCATGATCATCGGCTCCTTTAGGAAACAGAATTCCAAACCGTGTCATACCATGTTGCATATAATAAGCTATAGAGTAGAAAACTTACCTGTGAGGGCTCTGGTAAAGGCCAACCGAGTGAACATCCAACTTAAGATAGGATACCCGAAAATAGGATGTGTCTTTTCAAAATGAGTCAAGGGAAAAGCGTTATGCTATTTTCCAGGTGGTGATAAAATAAATGGAGTTGAGCCAGGTTCTATCTATCTGAACCTTTGTTTGCGTGTCATTGTTTGATAAAGGAAAAGGATAACCACGTTGTCCATACCCATGCAAACCACCCGAACCCTAAAGAGTTCTCAACTCTATATGGGGACGTATGTACATAGTCTTGTCGTCCTCAACCGAAAATACGACCCTCACATCAACTGACATCGGTTCCCTAAAAAATCTTTCAAAATGGAACCGAGCGTCGAAAGGCTCGTCGAATTTTGGTAGTGTGAGAGTCTATCTTTTCGTTAGTACACTTGTAACCATCATGTGCATATACATGAAAACCCCGAGAGTTCCAAACTCTACGTGGGACGTATAGAGTCCTATCGTATTCAACCAAGAGTATGACCCTCACATCGACCGACATCGGTTCCCAAAAATCTTTCAAAATGGAATCGAGCGCCGAAAGGCTCGTCAAATTTTGGTAGTGTGAGAGTCCATCTTTTTGTTGGTACGCTTGTAACCATCATGTGCATACACATGAAAACCCCAAGAGTTCCAAACTCTACATGGGGATGTATAGAGTTTTGTCATGTCCAACCAAGAGTATGACCTTCACACCAACCGACATCGGTTCTCAAAAATCTTTCAAAATAGAACTAAACGCCGAAAGGCTCGTCGAATTTTGGTAGTGTGAAAGTCCATCTCTTTTGTTGATGCGTCCGTAAAACCATAGTGTACATACGCGTATAAACCCTAAGAGTTCTTGACTCTATAGGGATGTAGATATTCACCCACTATGTCACCTTCAACCAAGAGTATGACCCTCATATCAACCGACATCGGTTCCCAAAAATCTTTAAAAAAATGGAACCGAACGCCGAAAGGCTCGTCAATTTTTGGTGATATGAAAGTCTATCTCCTTGTTGATGAGTCCGTAACCATAGTGTACATACGCGTGTAAACCCTAAGAATTCCTGACTCTATGTAGGGATGTAGGTATTCACCCGCTGTGTCAGCTTCAACCAAGAGTATGACCCTCATATCAACCGACATCGGTTCCCAAAAATCTTTCAAAAATGGAACCGAGCGCCGGAAGGCTCGTCGAATTTTTGGTGATATGAAAGTCTATCTCCTTGTTGATGAGTCTAACCATAGTAACATGTATAAACCCTAAGAGTTCTTGACTCTATATAAGTGTAGATATTCACCCGCTGTGTCACTTCAACCAAGAGTGACCCTATAAACCTTAAAAATCTTTCAAAAATGAACCGAGCGCCGAAAGGCTTCGAATTTTTGGTGATATGAAAGTCTCTCCTTGTTGATATCTGTAACCATAGGTACATACATGATAAACCTTAAGTTCTTGACTCTATATAGATGTAGATGCTTATCCATTGTGTCATCCTCGACCAAGAGTACGACCCTCACATCGACCGACGTCGGTTCCCAAATTTTTTTTTTCAAAATGGAACCGAACACCGAAAGGCTCGTTGAATTTTTGGAGATATGAGAGTCTATCTCCTTGTTGATGTGTCCATGACCATCGTGTAAACCCTAGGAGTTTTCAACTCCATATGAGGATGTAGATATTCACCCATTTTGTCATCTTCAACCAAGAGTATGACTCTCACATCGACCAACATCGATTCCCCCAAAATTTTTCCAAAAAATGGAACCGTGGGCCGAAAGGCTCATCAAATTTTGGTAGTATGAGAATCCATCTCCTTGTTGATGCGTCCATGACCACCGTGTACATACACACGTAAACCTTAGGAGTTTCCAACTTTATATGGGGATGTAGATATTCACCCATTTTGTCAACCTCAACAAGAAGTATGACCCTCACATAAACCAATGACGGTTCCCCAAAAAGGTTTTAAAAATGGAACCGTGAGTCCGAAAGGCTCATCAAATCTTGTAACCCGATGTGAGAGTCCATCTACTTGTTGATGCATAGTGCAATCATGCGCATCATGAACGCACTCATACCCAATCGAGGTTTCCCGCGAGGTAAGCCCAGGGTCATGATCCTAATTGTGAATTCAAAGTCTAACTTGTTATCATTTGCTCGTAGGATTTTATCCATACACACGAACAAATGGTGGGAGAAACAAATGGGCCGAATGAACATGAAGTTTGGATGGTCGCCTCGGAGCACAAGCTTGACAATCTTCTTGCCTTCGTACACATGATAGTGAAGAGAGATGCGGAAATGGGAAACCAGAAGAGAAAAGATGGCAAAAGTACCAACGGTGAAGTGTCGGAAGGACGTCCTCACATCAACATGGACCCGCTGCCAAGGCCACCAACACCACCAAAACCTAAGGGGAGAGATTCCCAATTGGATAGTAAGATCGATGGCTTAGAAGAAAAGATCCGGCTCATGCGGGGCCTGAGCTCCTTTGGAACACAGATTTCTCCAGTATGTCCTGGTTCCCCAACATGACAGTGCCGCCCAAATTCAAAGTCTTGAAACTCGAGAAGAACAATGGGAGGGACGACCCGAAGATTCACTTGCAAATGTACTGTTGGAAGATGGCCCAGTACGCAAACAATGAACCCTTGATGATCCAGACTTTCCAAGGCACCCTGACAGGGCACACAGCCGAGTGGTACTCGAAGCTGAAGAAGATCTCCCATTGGAAGGGGCTGGCAGACACCTTCCTAGCCCAATATGGCTTCAACTCTCAAATAAAACTAGACTGTTTTGGCCCTCAGAGAATGGAGGAGAAAAGCGGTGGGACTTTCAGGGAATACGCCCAGCGATGGAAAGAAAAGGCGGCCCGGGCACGCCCTCCTCTAGACAAGAAAGAGATGATCAGGATCTTCATCAATACCCTGAAGAACCCATACTTCGATCGAATAGTGGGTTTGCAATTGCAGTTCCTTGTGGACTTAATTCCAGTTGAAGAGAGAATCGAGGATGCGGTGAAGACAAAGGAGAAAATGGACATGCCAGCCCTAATGGCATTAGTTGAGCAGATTGCAAAGAGGACCCTCGTGGAGAAAAACGAGGGAGAAGTTCAGATGATAGCCAAGAACGACGGGAAATGGAGGAGGACTCTTCCATGTTATACCCACTTGGAGTCAGCCAAGCTCGGTTCAGATAGCACAAGCTCCCAAGGTGCACAAGACTTGAATGACCTACTTGGACTACTCAAGGGTGCCGTATTTAAGAGAAGTCAATGGAGGAACCTGCGGCAGCTACATCAAGATAGATGATGGTTCTTGGGAACATGTTGCCGAGCCTAGATCGACCAAGAGCGAGCTAAGATGTGGGTCACTTTTCTGTGAAAGCTTCACACAACTGTATCCAAACTCTGGAGAGGTTCACCTGATGTTGGGAATCCCACCCACGAAAGACAAGGCACAAGGAACCTTTAAGGTTCAATCAGGTTCCTACTAACCCTCCTATATCCATGTTGAATAGTTTGTTGCAATCTTGTACAAATCTTTCAAAAAGTGTGCATAATAAATTCAAAATCACAAAAAGGTTTGTTTGAAATGCATACATCCATGAGAGGGACGAGTCAACACCATAATTCCATTCATGGGAAATGAGGTGTCTAAGTAAAATTACTATCCACTACTGAGAAGAAGTGGCATGTGTTCTCTGAACACCCACGCCCGAAACACTTTTTCTCAAACACATGAAGCACTTAACCCTTTTGCACATGATTCCTACTTTTCAACGACCAATGTTGGTGTGATCCTAAACCGATAGGTGACTAAAAGTTCTAGCTTCATTGACCAATTGATTGTGATATGAACCCGCGGAATGGAATCCCTTGAACCCACAATCAATTTGAAAACTCACCCAAGAAAGCCAAGATCAAGTCAATGGATGGAGAATCTAGATCCGTTGAGAACCTGTTTCAAGAACGTAGATTATATTAAAATCTAGACCCGTTGAAGAACCTATCTCAAGAACCCAGATTACAAGGAGGAACGCTACAAAGGTTGTGATTTACCTTTGATAAGTTCAAAAGTTCAATCAAGAACAAGAGGAGAAAACTCAACTCACAATGAAAATTCAATATATTGTCTGCCTTCAAATGAGGTTACAAAGAGTATTTAAACCAAAACCTAATTAAAATCCTAACCAAACTAGAACTCTTTTTTTCCCAAAAATACCCCTGCGTGAACAATGCCACGCTACAGTAATTTGGCTACAAGGCCCACTTATTCTAAGCTAATAAAATAAAATTTTTAATATATTGAAAGCCTTTAATTGCAATAGGCCCAAACTTCTCTAAGTCATGTCCTCCACAGCTTGTATCAAATGGATCAAAATTGGTTCTCCTTCTTTCAAACCCACTTTGATTGTTGGGCTCTTGCTAGCTTCATCCCAAGTGGATTGCACCAATCCTTGCATTGCTTCCTTGATCATCTTGGCTCTTGATCTTGTAATTGGCCCATCTGGAACTTGCAAAGGATCTTTAAGGCTAGGCCCACCTTGGTTCCCATCATTCCCCCTCTCCTCAAAAGGATTCGACCACGAATCTTCACCTACATCAAATGGAGAAAGCTCAGAAACATTGAAAGTAGCAGAAACTTTATACTCACCTGGAAGGTCCACTTTATAAGCATTGTCATTAATTTTCTCAAGAATTTGGAAAGGTCCATCTCCTCTAGGATGCAACTTAGTCTTTCGATGGGCTGGGAATCTTTCTTTGCGCATGTGAACCCAAACCCAATCTCCTGGTTCAAAGATGACACGCCTTCGTCCTTTATTGGCTTGGGAAGCAACCTTTTCATTCTTTTGGGCAATTTGAAGCCGTACCTTGTCATGAAATGACTTCACCAACTCCGCCTTCTTTTGTCCATCCAAGCTACTCCTGCCATCAACAGGTAAAGGCATTAAATCTAAAGGTGTAAGTGGATTAAAACCATAAACAATTTCAAAAGGGGAATAAGAAGTAGTAGAATGCATGGCCCTATTATATGCAAACTCTATAAATGGCAAACAATCCTCCCAAGTTTTTAAATTCTTATGAACAACAGTGCGTAAAAGTTGAGTTAAAGTCCTATTAACTACTTCAGTCTGACCATCAGTCTGCGGATGACAAGTAGTGGAAAATAAAAGCTTAGTACCCAATTTACCCCACGACACCTTCCAAAAGTAGCTAAGGAATTTAACATCCCTATTAGAAACAATACTCCGAGGTACACCATGGAGTCGCACTATCTCCCTGAAAAACAAGTCAGCTATGTTTGTGGCATCATCTGTTTAATGGCATGGAATGAAATGTGTCATCTTACTAAATCTATCCACAACCACAAAAATAGAATCTCTACCTCTTTTTGTCCTAGGCAGCCCCAAAACAAAGTCCATAGATATGTCTACCCATGGCTCACTAGGAACAGGTAAGGGTGTATACAACCCATGTGGCAAAACCTTAGATTTGGCTTTTCTACATGTAATGCACCTGCCACAAATGCGATTCACATCTTTCTTCATCTTAGGCCAAAAGAAATGTTCATGCAAGATGTCTAAAGTTTTCTGAAAACCAAAGTGTCCCATTAATCCCCCACCATGTGCCTCACGCACCAATAACTCACGCATAGAACAACTTGGCACACAAAGTTTGCTTTCTTTAAACAAATAACCATCGTGCTTGTAAAACTTACCGAATGCTGTCTTATCACATGCCTTATAAACAACAAAAAAGTCAGCGTCATCAGCATACATGTCTTTCACATATTCAAACCCAAGCATCTTAGCACTCATAGAAATAAGAAGTACATACCTCCGGGATAAAGCATCGGCAACAATGTTCTCCTTACCTTGTTTGTAACGGATGACATATGGAAAGGCCTTAATGTATTCCAGCCATCTAGCATGCCTTTGATTCAACTTACCTTGACCCTTGAGATGCTTCAATGATTCATGATCGGTGTGGATCACAAATTCCCTAGGCCACAAGTAGTGCTGCCAAGTCTCTAATGCACGAACAAGAGCATAAAGCTCTTTGTCATAAGCAGGGTACTTTAGGGATGCCCCACTTAGCTTCTCATTGAAGAAGGCTATAGGCCGCCTATCCTGCATCAAAACAGCTCTAATCCCTATTCCTGAGGCATCACATTCAATCTCAAAAGCTTTGTTAAAATTAGGTAATGCTAACACAGGTGCAGAGCACAACCTTTCTTTAATAGTGGCAAAAGCATTCTCTTGATCAGCTCCCCAATGAAACCCAACATTCTTTTTAATTACCTCAGCGAGTGGTGCAGCCAGGGTGCTAAAGTCTTTAACAAAACGCCGATAAAAACTAGCTAAGCCATGAAAGCTTCTTACCTCAGTGATGCTCTTTGGCGTTGGCCACTCCTTGATGGCCTTGACTTTCTCTTCATCCACCTCAATACCTGTTGTAGTAACAACATAACCAAGAAAAACAACTTTTTCCATGCAAAAGTTACATTTCTTGAAATTAGCATACAACTTTTCACATTTCAACACATCAAACACATATCTCAAATGCTCAATATGTTCATTTAAGTCCTTGCTGTATACTAGGATGTCATCAAAGTACACAACCACAAACTTGCCTATGAACGCACGTAGGACATGGTTCATTAATCTCATGAAAGTACTGGGTGCATTAGTAAGGCCAAATGGCATAACCAACCATTCATAAAGCCCATACTTAGTCTTAAAAGCAGTTTTCCATTCATCACCCTCTTTCATTCTAATTTGATGATACCCACTTTTAAGATCAATTTTACTTGAAAATACATGAGCCATGCAATTCATCAAGCATATCATCTAATCTAGGAATGGGATGGCGATACTTTACCGTGATATTGTTGATCGCCCTGCAATCAACGCACATCCTCCACGTCCCGTCCTTCTTTGGCACTAGTAGCACTGGTACTGCACATGGGCTCATGCTCTCCCTCACGTACCCCTTACTCATCAAATCCTCAACTTGCCTTTGAAGCTCCTTAGTCTCCTCTGGATTACTCCTATAGGCTGGTCGGTTTGGAATAGCAGCTCCAGGCACAAAATCAATCTGGTGTTCAATGCCTCTAATGGGTGGCAACTCATTAGGTATCTCCTCTGGGAATACATCCTCAAACTCTTGCAACAAAGAAACAGCCAAACTAGGAAGAGACTGGTTAGTTTCATCAAGATTAAGATAAGACTCTTTATAGACAAGAAGAATCATAGGGCGATCTGCGAAGAAAGCCCTCTTAACCTCACTCTCTCTTGCATAGAAACTCACTTTTACCTTTCCTTTTCTCTCTGCAGACTCTCTTTCTTTTTTCTCATTTTCACTCTCACTCTTTCTTTTTTGCTCAATCTCTTTTTCACTCTTTCTTTTTTGTTCAATCTTTTTTTCACTCTTTCTTTTTTGGTCACTCTCATTTTCACTCGTTCTTTTATGAGCAACCTCACTTTTCAGTTTCAGTTGGTCCTCATAGACCTTGCTGGGAGTTAAAGGAGCAAGTTTGATTGTTTTGCCCTCCTTTACAAAGCTGTACATGTTCTTGAACCCATCATGTGTCACCCTCCTATCATACTGCCACGGCCTCCCCAACAAAATATGGCCAGCATGCATAGGCACAACATCACAAAGCACCTCATCCAGATACTTCCCAATTGAAAAAGTAACTAACACTTGCCTATCCACCCTAACCTCTCCACAATCATTCAACCACTGCAATTTGTATGGTCTAGAGTGTTTTAAGGTTGGTAAATTCAATTTCTCTACCAAAATAGTGCTAGCCACATTAGTACAACTCCCCCCATCAATGATCATACTACAAACCTTATTGTTGACGTGACATCTAGTATGGAAAATGTTCTCTCCCTGTTGCTCTGCATCATCCACCTTAATGTGTGTATTAAGAGCACGCCTGGCAACAAGAGACTCACCTATCACGGGGTATACCACTCCATCATCATCACTAGCATCAACCAACTCGGGCATCCCATCACTATCATCCTCACTCTCAGTCATCACCTCCCCATTGTCGCGCATAATCATCACCCGCCTGTTTGGACATTGAGAAGCAATGTGCCCTGAACCCAAACACTTAAAGCATTTAATATCTCTATTCCGTGAAGGTTGAGATTCTACCTTGGGTTTGTTGCTAGTTCCCTCATATTTTCCCTTAGCTGGTTCGGTCTTTCTCTTTGCTTCAGCTGAATCATTCCTATCCCACTTTGATTTCCAAGTAGTGTTAGAAACCGAAGTGTACCTTGCTGTCCCTTTTCTCTTTAATTGTCTCTCCACCTTCATAGCCATGTGCACCATTTCCTCTATCTCCACATAATGCTGCAATTCAATTACATTGGCTATGTCCCTATTCAAACCACTCAAAAATCTAGCCATGGTGGCCTCCCGATCCTCCTCTACATTAGCCCGAATCATCGCCACCTCCATCTCCTTATGGTAATCCTCCACACTCCTAGAACCCTGTGTAAGATTTTGGAGCTTTTGGTAAAGGTCCCTATAGAAGTGGCTAGGTACAAATCTCCGCCTCATGAGAGCTTTCAACTCTCCCTACGTCTCTACAGGCCTCTCATTATTCCTCCTTCTATTGGTCACTAATTGATCCCACCAAATAATAGCATAATCAGTGAACTCTATTACCGCCAACTTCACTTTCTTCTCTTCAGAGTAATTATGACAATCAAACACGAAGTCTATTTTTTTTCTCCCACTCTAGATAAACCTCAGGGTTAGTTCTACCTTGGAAAGATGGTATTTTCATTTTAATGCTCCCAATGTTTTGATCTAAACCATCCCGACCCCCTCGGTTCCCCTCATGTCCTCTTTCATGCCTAAATCGTCTATGTCTACCCGACCCAACTTCAGATGCTAAGTCTTCCTCATCCTCACCATCTCCTTCATTCTCATACTCATTTTCAACCCTAGGCTCACGTCGCCTCCTATCTCTCCCACCTTGTAGATTTCTAATCGCTGTTTCTTGATGATCCATCCTATCCTTCACTTCACCCAATACAAAGTTCAACCGCTCAAACTGTTGTTGCATGGCTTGCAACACAAAGGATGAGTTATCTGCCTTCCCCTTTGGTGATGAGTCACCCTTATGAGACATCATAATGTGCTGCAAAAAAAAAATGTTAGTGGAAAACCTCACACACTCCCTTACGTGTTTACACTCGAATAATGGCACTCCACTCGTATTTCACTTTTAATTGGCATTTTTTTTTTTTCAGCAACTGATTTGATCACAATCAAACGAATAAGAGATTTGAGCCAACGCAAACTCTAGAACAAGAAGTTTCAGCCAACACAAACTCTTGAATAAGAGGTTTCAGCCAACACAAACTCTTGAATAAGAGGTTTTAGCCAACACAAACTCTAGAACATGAAGTTTCAGCCAACACAAACTCTTGAATAAGAGGTTTAAGCCAACACAAACACTAGAACAATGCAATTCGGCAGCCACCTTCCTTTTTTTTTTTTTGTAACCCTAGAACAATGAAACCCTAGAATCAAATACGCAAGAAACAAAAGGTAGAATCAGACCTGAATGGAAACCTTGCTCTGATACCAAATGATATGAACCCGCGGAATGAAATCCCTTGAACCCACAATCAATTTGAAAACTCACCCAAGAAAGACAAGATCAAGTCAATGGATGGAGAATCTAGACCCGTTGAGAACCCGTTTCAAGAACCTAGATTATATTAAAATCTAGACCCGTTGAAGAACCTATCTCAAGAACCCAGATTACAAGGAGGAACGCCACAAAGGTTGTGATTTACCTTTGATAAGTTCAAAAGTTCAATCAAGAACAAGAGAAGAAAACTCAACTCACAATGAAAATTCAATATATTGTCTGCCTTCAAATGAGGCTACAAAGAGTATTTAAACCAAAACCTAATTAAAATCCTAACCAAACTAGAACTCTTTTTTTCCCAAAAATACCCCTGCGTGAATAGTGCCACGCTACAGTAATTTGGCTACAAGGCCCACTTATTCTAAGCTAATAAAATAAATCTTTTAATATATTGAAAGCCTTGAATTGCAATAGGCGCAAACTTCCTTAAGTCATGTCCTCCACAGCTTGTATCAAGTGGATCAAAATTGGTTCTCCTTTCAAACCCACTTTGATTGTTGGGCTCTTGCTAGCTTCATCCCAAGTGGATTGCACCAATCCTTGCATTGCTTCCTTGATCATCTTGGCTCTTGATCTTGTAATTGGCCCATCTGGAACTTGCCAAGGATCTTTAAGGCTAGACCCACCTTGGTTCCCATCAGATTGGATATGAAATGATGGAGGCATTGTTTCTACTATCCAAACAGTTATACCGCTTGTAAACCCCGTTGATCCAAAGAATATATTTTTAAAAAAAATTCACCCGGATTTATGAAATGGCACTTAAGCTCTCTAGGCTAAGAAGTTAGTATCTAGGATGACGGAAAAGGCCTCCGTTCAACTATCCTCCCGCTTGTAGAAAAGTGCCACTTGCTAACCAAGTTGAGCCTGTTCGTTTTTCTTCTATGAAAAACCAGTCAAGGATTACCCCCCACACTGGGGCAGGTTAAATGGTTGTGAGAGTCTCACACTAGGCAAAAGCGAAACAAAGTGAGTAAATGAGATTTTCGAAAGGAAACAAAGTCAATCAAGTGAATTCCCCAAAAAGAAAGAGGGAAAAGAAGTCCAAAAACTGAAGAGAAAGTCAACCCAAGGAAAGCTAAACTCAGTGAATAGGAGAGTCTAGTGAAATGTTCAAATTGAAGGACTAGGGTAGTGCTTAATGGAGTGAAATTCAAACGAAGAGTAATCCTTGACTTTAGGAAAACCCCTCAAGTAATTTCAAAGCCAAAATTATCCTCCCATAAGCCTAGGAGAACCAAAGCCTTACATTACGGTCCTTTGAAAGTCCTTCCTAACTGGGAGCGACTGCTTAGCCTAAGGAGCTTGTGCCAAGGAAACATCATGAAGTAATTTTGAGCCTTATATCCTTCGTTTCAAGCACCCTTTTAACCCCAAGGCCACGTTACAAGCCAACAAAGACCTCACTGATCATTCGATGATCGGTTGGTCATGTAGCAATGAACTTTTGGTCAAAAACTGGTAATGATGGAATCTAGATCACGCACCTTCAAGAGGTCGTATCTCATAAAGGGCACCGTCCACTTTGCACCATGGCCTTCGGGCCAAACAAGAGTGACTTCAATGTTTGAAGCCTCACCCCAATTCAAAAGAAATAAAAGAAGAGCTCACTCAGAAAGCTCACAGGATAATGCCAAACAGATTAACCCGAGGGACCATGCTTTCCATTCTCGGTAAGGGATGGTTGTTGAGCAGAGGCACCCATTAACTATAAAGGAAACAAGGCTTTGCCTAGCCTCTCTCAGACGATGCATGCATTTGAAAGAATTTTCAAAAGATTATACTCTTTAATGATTTTCCAAGAATAAAAAGATTTGAAAAATGATTTTCTAAAAAACAGTCCTCGAAATCTTGAACGAGGAAAATTTTTCAAAGAAGGATTTGTGCAGAATTGCAACAACCTATGAAATTCATTTCACCCTCTAAACCACCAGTCAAGCCACTAGCCCAGAAACCCTGAAAGATGTTAAGCACTTTCTCCCCTAGACTCCCTTCAAACAGCATGCCTTGACCAGAAAATGCCCAAACACAATCCCATACACTGGCTTTGGTCGAATGTTGTCCATAGAAAACGAAGGCCAAGCCCCAGTCTCAACCTTGATACTGGGGCAATTTTTCCTTCTTGGTTCTACCAAACCGTGGGTGGTATTCAAAGGTTCCAGAAAATTGGAAGGAAATCTCTCATCATAGACACACTCAGCAGACATGGAGGTCGATACTGAGGCAGATTTCTAGGTCACTGAAGATCTACATCATCCAGGCGAATGGACACCTCTTGCAGAATCTCCCAAATCAGGTGATAGTATCGAAGCCCGGGAATAAGGAATTCTGAATAGCAATGCGAGAAAGGTTTCGGAGAGAGAAATGAGACCCGAATTGGGGAAAACGTGAAACAAGACCTTCGGTTTATCCATGGGTCTCGCCATTGATCTTGTTGTACCACACTGGGGCAATTTTTCCGCGAACGGAAAAATTAGAAGACAAACCAGAGATCAAGGAAGTGCTACCACCATCAGGAATTAGTTGAAAGAGCCGAAGGTTCAACCAAGCGGATCGAAGATTGAGAGAAAGTGTCGTCCGACCAAATGATCAAGAGCATGTCATCAGACAAACCGACCAGATGAGCTAATGACCAGAAGCATGTTGTCAGCACTGAGAAGACCGGAAAAGTTAAGAAGCAACCGAGGAATGTCTCATGATTGAATTTGACAACACACTGGGGCAAATTTTTCAAAAGCGGTTTTGAAAAATTTTGAAGCGGCTCAACACTTGAACGGCTGTCTTGATCAAGGGCGAAAGGGGACAGGAAGCGGAAATTTAGATTCTACATCGACACGTGTGATTCCACACTGGGGCAAATTTTTCAGTAAACTTGAAAAATTGTGAAGAAGAGCTGGTTCAAGACTCGAGCAGTTAGTTTGGACCAAACCAAGAAGTATGTGCATGAAGAGTTTGGAAACTCGTACCGATCAAGATAATGCCATACTGGGGCAAAATTTTTCAAAAGGGTTTTGAAAAATTTCGAAGGAAAATAGTTCGATCTCGGGTCGAGAAGAAAGACAGAAGGAGAAATGGAAAAATTTGTTTCGATATTCCATACTGGGGCAAAATTTTTCCATCTTCGCGAAGCTGGAAAAATTTGTGGTGACATCATATGCTGGGGCAATTTTTCCGTGTCCGAAAAAAACTATAAGACTCGAATATTTGTCGAATTAGGTCTCGCGGAGGAGTAAGACCCAATATTTACTGAAATGGGCCTCGTGAAGGAGTAAGTCCCAACATTGATAGAAATGGGCCTCGTGAAGGAGTAAGACCCAAGATTTGCTGAAATGGGCCTCGTGAAGGAGTAAGACCCAATGATTTATGAAATGGGCCTCGTGAAGGAGTAAGACCCAATGATATTGATGAAATGGGCCTCGTGGAGGAGTAAGTCCCAACATTGATAGAAATGGGTCTCGTGAAGGAGTAAGACCCAGGATTTGTTGAAATGGGCCTCGTGAAGGAGTAAGACCCAAGAGTTGCTGAAATGGGCCTTGTGAAGGAGTAAGACCCGATGATGATAGAAATGGGCCTCGTGGAGGAGTAAGTCCCAACATTGATAGAAATGGGCCTCGTGAAGGAGTGAAGGAGTAAGACCCAGGATTTGCTAAAATGGGCCTCGTGAAGGAGTAAGAAGATAGAGTAAGAGTAAGACCCAATGATTATAGAAGTGGGCCTCTTGGATGTATAAGACCCGACCCTTTGATGATTTCGAATCTGCAGCTAACCTACGAGATAGCTAAGCCTAAAGTACGGGATGCGAGTGCACTCCGACCCAACAGACAGAGCAACAACCACCTCAATGGAGCTCGCATGGCGTCTAAAGCACATAGAGTCAAAGTCCCTCAGGAATGGACCACATGGAACGCCACCATCGGCAACAAACCCAAGAAGGGGGAACTAAATTCACATGACCCCAAGTCTACCTCAGGTCTTTCTTAAGACCCAACCCTCAATGTTCATACATTCACAAGAATCAAAGGCGGGATCAAGGCGAGCACCACTACCACTACTCTGACCGGACATCTGTAAAGAAGGAAACAACATGCCATCCAAAAGTCAGAAAAGCCAGGTAAATTTCATTCTCAAAGTAAAAAAAAAATATAGAAAGAAAATCCAATGATTAAATTTATACAAATAGGAAAAGACAATCAAACAACCAATTTTCCCCGACCGTTTGGATGAATTTCCAAACCGAGTCTGATTACCCAATTAAGATTTGAGCAAGTACCAAATCCCAATTTTTCCCCGACCGTTTGGATGAATTTCCAAACCGGGTCTGATTGCCTAATTGCGATTTGACAAGTATTAAATCCCAATTTTTCCCTGATCGTTTGGATAAATTTCCGAGCCAGGTCTGATTACCCAATTGTGATCTGACAAGTGTCAAATCCCAATTTTTCCCCGATCGTTTGGATAAATTTCCAGACCGGGTCTGATTACCCAATTGCGATTTGGCAAGTGTCAAATCCCAATTTTTCCCCAATCGTTTGGATGAATTTCCAAACCAGGTCTGATTACCTAATTGCGGTTTGACAAGTGTCAAATCTCAATTTTTCCCCGACCGTTTGGATGAATTTCCAAACCAGGTTCGATTACCCAATTGCGATTTGACAAAGTATCAAATCCCAATTCTTCCCCGACCGTTTGGATGAATTTCCAAACTAGGTTTGATTATCCAATTGCGATTCGACAAAATGTCGAATCACGATTTTTTCCCGATGTTTGGATGAATTTCCAAACCGGGTCTGATTACCCAATTGAGATTTGACAAGTGTCAAATCCCAATTTTTCCCCGACCATTTGGATGAATTTCCAGACCAGATCTGATTACCCAATTACGATCTGACGAATTGTCAAACCCCAATTTTTCCCCGACCGTTTGGATGAATTTCCAAACCGGGTCCGATTACCCAATTGCGATTTGACAAGTGTCAAATCCCTATTTTTCCCCGACCTGTTTGGACTCAGGATTTCCAAACCGTCGGTTTACCCATTGAGATTTGGACAAGTTTCAAATCCCAATTTTTCCCGACTTGTTTGGACTCAGGATTTCCAAACCGTCGATTTACCCAAATTGAGATTTGGACCTGAGGTTTCAAATCCCAGGCCGATTTTCCCCGACCTGTTTGAGACCTAGGATTTCCAAACCGTCGGTTTACCCAAATTGAGATTTGGACGAGTTTCAAATCCCAATTTTCCCCGATCAGTTTGGACTCAGGATTTCCAAACCGTCGGTTTACCCATTAAGATTTGAAAAGTTTCAAATCCCAATTTTTCCCAACCTGTTTGGACTCAGGATTTCCAAACCGTTGGATTACCCGATTTGAGATTTGGATAATTTCCAAATCCCAGATTACCCATTAAGATTTGAAAAGTTTCAAATCCCAATTTTTCCCAACCTGTTTGGACTCAGGATTTCCAAACCGTTGGATTACCCGATTTGAGACCTTTGGGTGGTCCACCCAGATTACCCATTCAGATTTGAAAAGTTTCAAATCCCAATTTTTCCCAACCTGTTTGGACTCAGGCTTTCCAAACCGGTTGGATCACCAATTGACATTTGGATGAGTTCCAAATCCCAATTTTCCCCGACTTGTTTGGACTCAGGATTTCCAAACTGGTGCAGATTACCCAAATTTACCAATTTCCCCCGACCTGTTTGGACTCAGGATTTTCAAACCGTCGGCTTACCCAAATTGAGATTTGGACAAGTTTCAAATCCCAAATTCTTCCGACCTGTTTGGACTCAAGATTTTCAAATCGTTGAATCACTCCAAATTGAGATTTGGATAAGTTTCAAATCTCAATTTTCCTTGAACCCAACTAAGTTTGCGTAAATCCCAAATTTAGCCTATATCTTTCCAAATTTCTACCCCCGCCAAAGACACGCACATGGCGACGTACCTCAGAAGGGCGAACGGACTTCCGGAGCGCGAGATCTGAGCTAGAAGAGAAAGAAAAAGCAAAAGTAGGAAAAACGGAGTTTTGAGAGAAGACCAAGAACCTGAAACTCGCCTTTGACTTTTGACCCGTGTGTCAACAGATTGAGAGCCAGCGCGTCTGACAGAGAGTGACACGCAAACTGAGGACGGATTTCTGCGCAGTAACCGTGAGGACGACAGGCACGAAAACCGAGAAAATCCCAGCGGGCAAAAATCGAGTCATTTATTCTTTGTCCGACGTTCCTTGTGCCAAGAAACGCCAAACAAAGAAGGGACAACTGTCATAACCCTATTTTAACCCCCAGGATTTTCTCGGGTGTCGACATGCAAAACGAGGCAGCCCGAACCGAGCCAGTCAGACCCGATAGGGACCCACCACATCAAAACAACCTCGAGACGGGGCCCGGAGCACATTTCCCGAATTTCGGGGAGGTTTGACCAACTTCGACCAAGTTTGACCAAGGTTGACCAACTTTGACCGAGGTTTGACCGAGCCGTTTCTGAACCCGACTAGGACCCACCAGACCCAAAAAGCCCTCGAAAAGGGGCCCGGAGCACATTTCCCTGAGTTCGGAGAGCTTTGACCAAATTCGACCAAGTTTGACCAAGGTTGACCAAGTTTGACCAGGTTTGACCAAGCCGTTGACCAGACCAAAAGCTGGATCGAACTGACCACCCCCTTGACCATTGGATAGAGCAATATTGAGAGCTTCGATTCGGTACTTTACGGGTCGAAAACGGACGAGAAACGAGAGAGTTATGGGCAAAACTGTGAAAAAACGGTCCAACACTTAGCCAAATTTTGCTAAGTGTTGTTGACAAAACAGCCTATTTGGGAGGCAACGTTTGCGCAAAGATTCTCTCCGACCCGCTGCGAACTTGGTCCGCGAATTGCCAAGACCTTTAGGCAAGAGGGTTCACTTCAGCTACCACACGTACAACTCTTCGGATCGTCAAGAGCTCCTCCGGTCAAGCCGGAATCTCGATCAGAAAATGACCCCTTGGCATAAGGAACATTCCGACGGCCTCTGTTCGCAAGATCATATCTTGCGAACCCAAGCTCGCCTCTGTGCAAGGCCTTGTACCGTTTAGAAAGTAGGTAACGCAAGCTTTCCGACGATACCAAGATCGTCGAAATCCGACATCGGGAGCTACGTCTACCACGCGCACGAAAACAGGCCGACGAAATAAGGCTATGCTGAAAATTTCCGGAATTTTCTCCACCGACGTTGCTGCACTTGCGCACAGAGTCTTCCTGACTCGCAACGAAGTTGATCTGCAAGCCCGGGCACGTTGGAAAGAGGACACATTCCATGACACGACGTGGAACTCTCGGATCGCCAAGAATTTTCCCCGGTCTAGCCGGAATCTCAATCGGAAAAATGCCCTCCGAACGGACCAAAAACACTCCCGGTGGCCTCTGTTCGCGGGACCATATCTCACCAGCCCTAAGCTCGGTTTCCCGCAAGTCCAAAACCTTTAAGAAAGAGGGTAGCGCAAGCTTTCCAACGGTACCAAGAACGTCAAAAACCGACATCGGGAGCTAGGTCAAACATGCGCGCGAACAGAGACAAAAAGTAAGAAAAACGCGCTGAAAATCTGACGCATTTTTCCTCCCGGACAACCGCCTTCGCGCGCGGATTCTTTCCGGCTCGCTGCGATTTGATCCGCGAGCCCGGGTGCGTTAGAAAGATTGCAACTCCAGCTACAACGTGCAACTCTCGGTTCGCCGGTGGCTTCCCCCGTTTGGTCGGAATCTTCGCCGGAAAAATGCGAAAAAACAGCACAGATGACCCAACTTCCGGGAGCCATAACTTTTCTGTCCGAACTCCGATTTGTAAAAACTTTATATCATTGGAAAGTAGACATCTGGGGCTTTCCAACGATATGCTACATGACCTGTTTTGAGTACCAGAAGGCCTCCAAAGTTTCCTTCAAAAATAGGGTAAAAAAACTGTGCGCGCGCACGAATTTCCATGTGGCGGATAAGATCGAGCTACAATAACGCGCGCCACGGTGACGCGCGAGATGCACGAACTTCAGCTATAAATTGTGCCCCCCTCCCCTGAACGCTGGTCCGAATTTTTTAGGCCATTTTTGGGGTTCCTAGGTAGTTTTTGGGTAGTTTTTAGGCAGAAAATAGGGGTTTGGGGTCCTCTTTTGGGTTTTTTTGGGTAGTTTTAGTTAGAGTGAGAGACACCTACCTAGGTGATTTCTCTCTCTAACCTCCTCTCATCCCTCTCTTCACTCTCTTTTCTTTTTTTTTTATGGAAGTGACTAGTGATGATCCCAAAATAGGAAGGGATTCATAAGGATCCATGTTCATTTAATGCTTTATTTATATTCTTTAAGTTCATTTAATGCTTTATTTATGTTCTTTAAGTTCATTTAATGCTTTATTTATGTACTTCAAGTTCATTTATTGCTCTATTTATGTTCTTTGAGTTCATTTATTGCTTTATTTATGTGCTTTAAGTTCATTTATTGCTTTATATTTTAAATTTATTTATTGCTTTCTATTATTGCCTTAAATTATTTATCGCTTTCTGCAACGCTTTAAATACATTTATCGCTTTCGATTATATTTACTACGTTGTGAATATTATTTATTGTGATTATCCCCTTTCCCCGGTGTGATTTGGGCGTGAAAATCCTTAGCGGTTTTGGCGGATTATGTAAGCCCTCTATGAGGCATTAACAACCATGTAAACCTGCAAGGCATTGGATCCATGAGCACCCCCCCTTGATTAAATTCCGTTATTATTTCCGAATTTACTACGTTGTGAATATTATTTATTTCCTCCCCCTTTTTCCTTTGTGATTTGGACGTGAAAATCCTGATTGGTCGTGGTGGATTATGTAAGACCTTAACGAGGTATTAACAACCACATAATTCCATAAGGCATTGGACCCACGAAAATCCCATGCTCTAAATTCATTTATACTTAAATACATTTATTGCTTTCCGTCATGCTTTAAATATATTTATTGCTTTATTCCATTAACTACTACGTTGTGAATATTGTTATTTTCTCCCCCTTTTTCCCTTGTGATTTGGGTGTGAAAATCCTGATTGGTCGTGGTGGATTATGTAAGACCTCCACGGGGGCATTAACAACCACGTAATTCCATAAGGCATTGGATCCACAAAAATCCCTTGCTCTAAATTCATTTATGCTTAAATACATTTATTGCTTTCCGTTATGCTTTAAATATATTTATTGCTTTATTCCATTATTTACTACGTTGTGAATATTGTTATTTTCTCCCTCTTTTTCCCTTATGATTTGGGCGTGAAAATCCCGATTGGTCGTGATGGATTATGTAAGACCTCCATGGGGGCATTAACAACCACGTAATTCCATAAGGCATTGGACCCACAAAAATCCCTTGCACTAAATTCATTTATGCTTAAATAAATTTATTGCTTTCCGTCATACTTTAAATATATTTATTGCTTTATTCCATTATTTACTACGTTGTGAATATTATTATTTTCTCCCCCTTTTTCCATTGTGATTTGGGCGTGAAAATCCCGATTGGTCATGGTGGATTATGTGAGACCTCAGCGAGGCATTAACAACCACGTAATTCTATAAGGCATTGGACCCACAAAAATCTCTTGCTCTAAATTCATTTATGCTTAAATACATTTATTGCTTTCCATTATGTTTTAAATATATTTATTGCTTTATTCCATTATTTACTACGTTGTGAATATTGTTATTTTCTCCCCCTTTTTCCCTTGTGATTTGGGCGTGAAAATCACGATTGGTCGTGGTGGATTATGTAAGACCTCCATGGGGGCATTAACAACCACGTAATTCCATAAGGCATTGGACCCACAAAAATCCCTCGCTCTAAATTCGTTTATGCTTAAATAGATTTATTGCTTTCCGTCATGCTTTAAATATATTTATTGCTTTATTCCATTATTTACTACATTGTGAATATTATTATTTTCTCCCCCTTTTTCCATTGTGATTTGGGCGTGAAAATCCCGATTAATCATGGTGGATTATGTGAGACCTCAGCGAGGCATTAACAACCATGTAATTCCATAAGGCATTGGACCCACAAAAATCCCTTGCTCTAAATTCATTTATGCTTAAATACATTTATTGCTTTCCGTTGTGCTTTAAATATATTTATTGCTTTATTCCATTATTTACTACGTTGTGAATATTGTTATTTTCTCTCCCTTTTTCCCTTATGATTTGGGCGTGAAAATCCCGATTGGTCATGGTGGATTATGTAAAACCTTAACGAGGCATTAACAACCAGGTAATTCCATAAGGCATTGGACCCACAAAAATCCCTTGCTCTAAATTCATTTATGCTTAAATAGATTTATTGCTTTCCGTCATGCTTTAAATATATTTATTGCTTTATTCCATTATTTACTACGTTGTGAATATTATTATTTTCTCCCCCTTTTTCCATTGTGATTTGGGCGTGAAAATTCCGATTGGTCGTGGTGGATTATGTGAGACCTCAGCGAGGCATTAACAACCACGTAATTCCATAAGACATTGGACCCACAAAAATCCCTTGCTTTAGATTCATTTATGCTTTAAATTATTTATCGCTTTCCACAATTCTTTAAATATATTTATCGCTTTCATTTACATTTACTATGTACTTGTGAATATTATATTGTGAATATCCCCTTTTCCCTTTTGATTTGGGCGTGATAATCCCGATTGGTCGTGGTGGATTATGTAAGACCTTAATGAGGCATTAACAACCACGTAATTCCATAAGGCATTGGACCCACGAAAATTCTTTGTCTTAAACTTCGTTATTTTCATTATTTACTACGTTGTTGTAAATACTGTCCATTTTTCCACTTTGATTTGGGCATGAAAATACCGAATGGTATTGGAGGTTTAAATAAGTCTCTCAATAGCGCTAAACCCCATGTAAATCCATGAGGCGTTGGACCCGTAAATTTCCCAATGTTCTTTTCAAATGATTTTTTTACTCATATAAGTCCTATTCGGCCTCAAGGGATTAGATAAGTCTTTCAATTGCACTAATCGTTTGTGTAAGCCCGAGAGGCATTGATTTCCCTTCTAAATCACTTTTAAAACGATTTTTTTCACTCATAGAAGTCCTATTCGGCCTCCAAGGATTAGGTAAGTCTTTCAATAGCACTAATCCTTCGTGTAAGCCCGAGAGGCGTTGAAACGCCCTTTTAAAATGATTTTTTCACTCATATAAGTCTCATTCGGCCTCAAAGGTTTAGGTAAGTTTTTCAATAGCACTAATCTTTCGTGTAAACTCGAAAGGCGTTGAACTCCCTTCTAATTGCTTTATTTTATTAATGTAAATCCTATGGTGGTATCAGAAATTGAGTAAGTCGTTTCGAATGGCATCGAATTCCGATCCCCACGAGGTCTTGACTCTTTCCTTAATATTTGTCATAAATTACACTTTGTCATTGCGATTAAGCGTTGCATTTATGTCATCCCATACTTGTCATTTCTGCTATAATTCATACTCATGATTTATGTGCTGCAAACATGCCATGATCATCCCATACTCGTGTTTTAGTAATTTATGTGCTGCAAACATGTCGTGATTACTTATTTGATTTACTTTTTATGATTAATGCGCTGCGAACATGCCATGATCATTCCATACTTGCTAGGATTATTTTTAGTAATTTATGTGCTGTAAACATGCCGTGATTACTTGTTTGATTGTTTACATGCTTTGATATAAAATGTGATTAAAATACACTTTGCCATGAAAATTTTAAAAAGAGTAAACATGGTAATGTGGGCGTTATAAACGAAGTTGGTACAACCCAAGAGTTACGGCTCACCCTGGCATTGGGACACCATGGTATGAGTCCTTTACACGTGGGCGTGGCTGGTACGTGCTTACGTTGTAAGGGATTCTACACGTTCTAATTCCCATAAGATCATGGTCTAAAATTCCCCAAAGTGTGAATTAATCATCCAAAACCCTGCCATTTGACGGACCGCTTTATTCTTGGAAATCAAGGGTAAAGAGATCCCGAATATGGCACCAAAAACATTAATTGTTTGTCCCGGCACTAGGTGTTAGGATTTCAAGTACATCCTACCATCGAACTGCCCGGAACCTAAAAAATACAAAGATGAGGGATGGTGAAATAAAGAGTCTAATCAAAACCAAATGAAGTCAAATTGCATTTGCCACTCTTGGTATATTGCACGACGGAATTTGGGACATTTGTACATAATTAAAACCAACAACCTAGGCTTAGCAAATAAAATGGAACACTAGAAGGGAGGTAACCGTTTTCTTAAACGGATGTCGTGGGGTGCCTAACACCTTCCCCACGCATAAGCAAACCCCCGAACCCATCTCTGGTTCAAGACCATTTATTTTAAATGTCTAAACAAGATAAAATCTATTAGACATAGGTATCCAATCACACCTTAAATTTCCCATGATTGGTGGCTGTCGACACCGGCGGAAAATTCTAAGTTATTCTTTTTTATTTTCCTAGATACCGACCCCCATTTGGCGAGTGTTGTGTGTGTTCCTCTATCTCTTTTCCGTTTCGAGATACGAGTTGTGTGTGTGTGGGAACTTGTGTACGTGTGTGCGTGTGAGCACAAATTTGGAGTCGCCACCAATCATGGGAAATTTTAAGGTGTGATTGGGCACCTATGTCTAATAGATTTTACCCTATTTAGACATCTACAACTAAATGGTCTTGAACCAGAGATAGGTTCGGGGGTTTGCTTATGCGTGGGGAAGGTGTTAGGCACCCCACGACATCCGTTTAAGAAAACGGTTACCTCCTTCCTAATGTTTTCTTTATTTGCTAAGCCTAAGTTTGTTGGTTTTTATTATGTACAAATGTCCCGATTTCCGTCGTACGATATACCAAAAATGGCAAACGTAATATGACTTCGTTCGGTTTTGATTAGACTCTTTATTTCACCATCCCTTTTATCTTTGTATCTTTTAAATTTCCGGGCATTTCGGTGGTAGGATATACTTGAAATCCTAACACCTAGTGCCGGGACAAACAATTAATGTTTTTGGTGCCATATTCGGGATCTCTTTACCCTTGATTTCCAAGAGTAAAGCGGTCCGTCAAATGGCGGGGTTTTGGATGATTAATTCACACTTTGGGGAATTTTAGACCATGATCCTATGGGAGTTAGAACGTGTAGAATCCCTTACACGAAAGCACGTACCAGCCACGCCCCCGTGTAAAGGACTCATACCTTCGTTTCTAACGCCCACATTACCATGTTTACTCTTTTTAAAGTTTTCATGGCAAAGTGTATTTTAATCACATTTTTATATCAAAGCGAATAAACAATCAAGCAAGTAATCAAGATGGTAAGATGGCAAAATATCCAAGCAAAATAGTCATGGCATAGTCGCAATACATGTATCATGAAGATGACAAATATGGATCGGCATGAATATAATGCTTAATGCAAAGTGCAATTTATTATAACACAAGAATTTTTAAGGAAAGGGTCAAGACCTCGTGGGGTCGGGATTCGATGCTATTGAAAGACTTACTCGGATCCCGACACCACCATAGGATTTACATGAATAAACAAAACAATCTAAAAAGAGGGTTTCAATGCCTTTTCGGGCTTACACGAAGGGTTGGTGCTATTGAAAGACTTATCCAAACCTTCGACGCCAAATAGGACTTAAATGAGAAAAATCATTTGAAAACGGGGTTTCAATGCCTTTTCGGGCTTACACGAAGGGTTGGTGCTATTGAAAGACTTATCCAAACCTTCGACGCCAAATAGGACTTAAATGAGAAAATCTATTTTGAAAATGGGGTTTCAATGCCTTTTCGGGCTTACACGAAGGGTTGGTGCTATTGAAAGACTTATCCAAACCTTCGACGCCAAATAGGACTTAAATGAGGAAAATCTATTTGAAAACGGGGTTTCAATGCCTTTTCGGGCTTACACGAAGGGTTGGTGCTATTGAAAGACTTATCCAAACCTTCGACGCCAAATAGGACTTAAATGAGAAAATCTATTTGAAAATGGGGTTTCAATGCCTTTTCGGGCTTACACGAAGGGTTGGTGCTATTGAAAGACTTATCCAAACCTTCGACGCCAAATAGGACTTAAATGAGAAAATCTATTTGAAAATGGGTTTCAATGCCTTTTCGGGCTTACACGAAGGGTTGGTGCTATTGAAAGACTTATCCAAACCTTCGACGCCAAATAGGACTTATATGAGGAAAATCTATTTTGAAAAATGGGTTTGCAATTTACGGGTCCAACGCCTCATGGATTTACATGGGGTTTTAGTGCTATTGAAAGACTTACCTAAAACCACCAATACCGTTTGGTATTTTCATGCCCAAATCAAAATAATGAAATAAATCAATATTTACAACAACGTAGTAAAAATGGCAAGAAATTTAGAGCATAACGGGAAGCAATAAATTAATGGAATTTACAAGGAGGGAATTTTGTGGGTCCAATGCCTATGGGATTACGTGGTGGTTAATGCCTCTTTGAGGTCTTACATAGTCCACCACGACCAATCGGGATTATCACGCCCAAATTTTTATGGGAAACGGAGATAATAACAACGCAATATATTCACAAGCGCGTAAAAGTAAATAAAGCAATAAATGTATTTAAAGCATTGCGGAAAGCGATAAATAAATTTAAAGCAATAATGGACTTAAAAACATGGGATTTTTAATGGGTCCAATGCCTATGGAATTACGTATGGTGGTTAAATGCCTCTTTGAGGTCTTACATAGTCCACCACGACCAATCGGGATTATCACGCCCAAATCACAAAGGAAAGAAAAATGGGAAAATGACAATATTCACAATATAATATTTACAACGTAGTAAATGTAAATAAAGCGATAAATGACGTTATTTAACACATGGGGATGTATTTTTCGGGTCAAATACCTCGTAGGCTAACAAGGTTGTTACGGCCTCGTTAGAGGTCTTACGCAACTGAGCCAAAGCTACTCAATATTTGCCGTACTAAAACACGAGGAAACCGGTGTATTTTTCGGGTCAAGACCTCGTGGGCTAACATGGTTGTCAACGGCCTTTGTTAGAGGACTTACGCGAGCCGCCAAAGCCACTCAATATTGCCGTACTAAAACACACCGGGGGAGGGGGGGGATAATCACAACAAATATTCACAAGTGCGTATAAAATGTAAATAAAGCGATAAATGACTAGAAATGTAAAGAAAGCGATAAATGACTAGAAATGTAAAGAAAGCGAATAAATGACTAAGGAAATGTAAATAAAGCAATAAATGACAAGGAAATGTAAATAAAGCAATAAATGGACAAATAAGAAACTAGTAAAGCATAAATGAAATAAATGAACTAAAGAATGTAAGAGAAAGAGAGAGAGAGAGAGAGAGAGAGTGGGAAGATGAGGGGAGGTTAGAGAGAGAAGCACCTAATAGGTGCTTCTCACTCTAAAAACCCCCCAAAATCCCTAAAGAAAAAGAAGAGAGAGAAGAGCTTAGAGAGAGAGAGAGATTACCTAGAGAGGAGTCTCTCTCTCTAAAACTACCCAAAAACCCCCTCCTAAAACCCCCTAAAAACCCCTATTTTCTGCCTAAACTAAGCTCTAAGAGGCCTAGTGCCCGAGCAAAAACTATGTGCAAATGAGGGGGGGGGAGGCTTTTTTATAGAAAACCGTGCACGCCTCGGGCGCAGCCATCATGCGCGCGCATGACGGTCCTGCGTGAGTGGTGGCGCTGCCTCACGTGGCACGCCTTCCACGCCAGCAGCTGTCTCGAATCCTCCTCGATTCTCGTGCGCGTATTCCTTTTTTGACCCGATTTTCGAGGGGCAGTTTTGGAGGTCTTCTGGAACTCAAAATGGGTCATGCAGGCATATCGTCGGAAAGCTCTCGACGTCCTCTTTCCAACGGTATAAAGTTTGCATGAATCGGAGTTCGGACGAGAGGAGTTATGGCTCCCGGAAGTCGGGGTATCGGAGCTGTTTTCGTGCACTTTCCGGTGAAGATTCCGATCAAACGGGGGATGCTTTCGGCGAACCGAGAGTTCCACGACGTAGCCGGAGTCATTATCTTTCCAACGCACCCGGGCTCGCGGATCAACTTGTTGCGAGCAGGAAAGACTCTGCGCGCGAAGGCGGCTGTCCGGGAGGAAAAAATGCGTTTTGCTCCCAGCGCGTTTTTTCTCAAATCTTGTCCCAGTTCGCGCGCATATTTGACCTAGCTCCCGATGTCGGATTTTGACGTTCTTGGTACCGTCGGAAAGCTTGCGCTGCCTACTTTTTGCAAGGTTCCGGATTCGCGGAAATCCGAGCTTGGACTTGTGAGATATGGCCCCGCGAGCAGAGGCCACCGGAGGTGTTTTTGGTCCGTTTGAGGGCAGTTTTCCGATCAGGATTCCGGCTGACCCCGATAAATTCTTGGCGATCCGAGAGTTCCACGTCGTGCATGAGTGTGTCTTCTTTCCAACGTGCCCGGGCTCGCAGATCAACTTGTTGCGAGTCAGGAAGACTCTGTGCGCAAGCGTGGCAACGTCGGTGGGAAAATTCCGGAAATTTCAGCACAGCCTTATTTCGTCGGCCTGTTTTCACGCGCGTGGTAGACGTAGCTCCCGATGTCGGATTTCGACGATCTTGGTATCGTCGGAAAGCTTGCGCTACCTACTTTTCAACGGTACAGGCCTTGCACAGAGGCGAGCTTGGGTTCGCAAGATATGATCCTTGCGAACAGAGGCCGTCGGAATGTTCCTTATGCCAAGGGGTCATCTTCTGACTGAGATTCCGGCTTGACCGGAGGAGCTCTTGACGATCCGAAAGTTGCGTGTGGTAGCTGAAGTGAACCTCTTGCCTAAGGGTCTTGGCTCGCGGACCAAGTTGCAGCGGGTCGGAGAGAATCTTTGCGCAAACGTTGCCTCCCAAATAGGCTGTTTTGTCAACAACACTTAGCCAAAATTTGGCTAAGTGTTGGACCGTTTTTTCGCAGTTTTGACCATAACTCCTCGTTTCTCGTCCGTTTTCGACCCGTAAAGTATCGGAATCGAAGCTCTTGATATTCTCTATCAGAATTGGTCAAGGAGGTGGTCAGTTCGATTCCAGTTTTCGGTCTGGTCAACGGTCCGGTCAAACCTTGGTCAAACTTGGTCAACCTTGGTCAATTTGGTCAAAACTCTCCACACTCTGGGAAACGTATCCCGGACCGCATTTCGAGGGTTTTTGGGCCAGATGGACCCTAGTCGGGCTTGGAAACGGCTCGGTCAAACCTCGGTCAAACTTCGGTCAACCCTAGTCAAACTTGGTCAACCCTAGTCAAACTTGGTCAAACCTTGGGAAATGTGTCTCGGACCTTCTTTTTGGGAGTATTCGAGGTGATGAGCCCTCGTCGGATCAGGCCGACTTGGTTCGGGCTGCCTTGTTTTGCGTGCCGACACCCGAGAAAATCCCGGGGGTAAAAATGGGGTTATGACAGTTGCCCCTTCTTTGTTTGGCGTTCCTTGGCACAAGGAACGTCGGACAAAGAATAAATGACTCGATTTTTGCCCGCTCGGGATTTTCTCGGTTTCCGTGTTCTCTTACGGTTGCCGCGCAGTTCGTCTCGGTTTGCGTGCCAGTCCTCCGGGTCCAAATGGATATTCCAAAGGTTGAGAATGATCGAACGAGGTGTGGGGAGGCGATTGGTGGCTCGAAAGGGCCGTTTGGCGCGGAGGTGGAGACCGGCGCGTGATCATCGCGCGCCGCGCGTGATGAAGGCGCGCGCGGCCCCACCTTAAAAGACGCCGCGCGCCCTTTCGCTCTCATTTCGTCGCTTTTTCTCCCTTTTTCCTCTCTGGACCCCACTTCGCCTTCTCTGCTCTTTTGCTCATATCTTGCTATCCGGGACTCCGATTGACGCGCCGTTTTCGCCTACGCGCTCTACGAGTAAGCACCTTTCCATCCCTACCATTTATTTCAGTTTTAAACGGTCGAAATGTGCTGACATGGTCATTCTCTTTTTTGTGTCTTTTGGTCTTTTTCTCATGATCCAGGACTCCGATCGACGATCAGTTTTCGCCTATACGTCCTACAGGTAAGCACCTTTCCATCCCCACCCTCCTTTTCAGTTTTGAACGGTTGGATTATTTGCTTCCTTTTTTATGTCTTATGCTTCTTCCTTGTGCACTTCTGCTTTTATTTCTTTTTGTTTAACATGTCATTGTATGTTTTGGGATGCATTACATACTTAGCAAACATGTTAGTGCACAAAAATGCATTTACGCCAGGGGTCTGCGCATGTACAAATGAGCCTTTGTAGACACGCACATACATACACATGTGTTTGGAAACACATGAGATGAGAGATACGCAAAAAATTTTGAGACGCCATGTTTATTATGATGCTTGTGTATTATTTTTTTTTTGGGGGTACTATGTCGTGCCTTTATTGCTCTTGGGTTGCGTTGCTACGCACACTCTCTTTTTTCTATGGGGCATATTTTTTTTGAAAATCATGGGTCGGGCCTAGGAACTGCCTTATTTAGACTTGGGACTCGAGTGAGTCCCGCAATGCAGAAGAACTTTAATTTGCCTTGGAAATTCTTCCAAATGGTCGTGGAAAATTGGGGTTTGAAACTTGTCAAACCTCAATTGGATAATCATACCTGGTTTGGAAATTCATCCAAACGATCGGGGAAAAATTGGGATTTGACACTTAGTCGAATCGCAATTGGGTAATCAGACCTGGCTTGGGAATTCATCCAAACGATCAGGGACAAATTGGGATTTGACACTTAGTCGAATCGCAATTGGGTAATCAGACCTGGCTTGGGAATCCATCCAAACGATCAGGGACAAATTGGGATTTGACACTTAGTCGAATCGCAATTGGGTAATCAGACCTGGCTTGGGAATCCATCCAAACGATCAGGGACAAATTGGGATTTGACACTTAGTCGAATCGCAATTGGGTAATCAGACCTGGCTTGGGAATTCATCCAAACGATCAGGGACAAATTGGGATTTGACACTTAGTCGAATCGCAATTGGGTAATCAGACCTGGCTTGGGAATCCATCCAAACGATCAGGGACAAATTGGGATTTGACACTTAGTCGAATCGCAATTGGGTAATCAGACCTGGCTTGGGAATCCATCCAAACGATCAGGGACAAATTGGGATTTGACACTTAGTCGAATCGCAATTGGGTAATCAGACCTGGCTTGGGAATTATCCAAACGATCAGGGACAAATTGGGATTTGACACTTAGTCGAATCGCAATTGGGTAATCAGACCTGGCTTGGGAATCCATCCAAACGATCAGGGACAAATTGGGATTTGACACTTAGTCGAATCGCAATTGGGTAATCAGACCTGGCTTGGGAATCCATCCAAACGATCAGGGACAAATTGGGATTTGACACTTAGTCGAATCGCAATTGGGTAATCAGACCTGGCTTGGGAATTCCATCCAAACGATCAGGGACAAATTGGGATTTGACACTTAGTCGAATCGCAATTGGGTAATCAGACCTGGCTTGGGAATTCATCCAAACGATCAGGGACAAATTGGGATTTGACACTTAGTCGAATCGCAATTGGGTAATCAGACCTGGCTTGGAAATTCATCCAAACGATCAGGGACAAATTGGGATTTGACACTTAGTCGAATCGCAATTGGGTAATCAGACCTGGCTTGGGAATTCATCCAAACGATCAGGGACAAATTGGGATTTGACACTTAGTCGAATCGCAATTGGGTAATCAGACCTGGCTTGGGAATTCATCCAAACGATCAGGGACAAATTGGGATTTGACACTTAGTCGAATCGCAATTGGGTAATCAGACCTGGCTTGGGAATCCATCCAAACGATCAGGGACAAATTGGGATTTGACACTTAGTCGAATCGCAATTGGGTAATCAGACCTGGCTTGGAAATTCATCCAAACGATCAGGGACAAATTGGGATTTGACACTTTGTCGAATCGCAATTGGGTAATCAGACCTGGCTTGGGAATCCATCCAAACGATCAGGGACAAATTGGGATTTGACACTTAGTCGAATCGCAATTGGGTAATCAGACCTGGCTTGGAAATTCATCCAAACGATCAGGGACAAATTGGGATTTGACACTTAGTCGAATCGCAATTGGGTAATCAGACCTGGCTTGGGAAATTCATCCAAACGATCAGGGACAAATTGGGATTTGACACTTAGTCGAATCGCAATTGGGTAATCAGACCTGGCTTGGGAAATTCATCCAAACGATCAGGGACAAATTGGGATTTGACACTTAGTCGAATCGCAATTGGGTAATCAGACCTGGCTTGGAAATTCATCCAAACGATCAGGGACAAATTGGGATTTGACACTTAGTCGAATCGCAATTGGGTAATCAGACCTGGCTTGGGAATCCATCCAAACGATCAGGGACAAATTGGGATTTGACACTTAGTCGAATCGCAATTGGGTAATCAGACCTGGCTTGGAATTCATCCAAACGATCAGGGACAAATTGGGATTTGACACTTAGTCGAATCGCAATTGGGTAATCAGACCTGGCTTGGGAATCCATCCAAACGATCAGGGACAAATTGGGATTTGACACTTAGTCGAATCGCAATTGGGTAATCAGACCTGGCTTGGGAATTCATCCAAACGATCAGGGACAAATTGGGATTTGACACTTAGTCGAATCGCAATTGGGTAATCAGACCTGGCTTGGGAATTCATCCAAACGATCAGGGACAAATTGGGATTTGACACTTAGTCGAATCGCAATGGGTAATCAGACCTGGCTTGGAAATTCATCCAAACGATCAGGGACAAATTGGATTTGACACTTAGTCGAATCGCAATTGGGTAATCAGACCTGGCTTGGGAATTCATCCAAACGATCAGGGACAAATTGGGATTTGACACTTAGTCGAATCGCAATTGGGTAATCAGACCTGGCTTGGGAATCCATCCAAACGATCAGGGACAAATTGGGATTTGACACTTAGTCGAATCGCAATTGGGTAATCAGACCTGGCTTGGGAATTCATCCAAACGATCAGGGACAAATTGGGATTTGACACTTAGTCGAATCGCAATTGGGTAATCAGACCTGGCTTGGGAATCCATCCAAACGATCAGGGACAAATTGGGATTTGACACTTAGTCGAATCGCAATTGGGTAATCAGACCTGGCTTGGAATTCATCCAAACGATCAGGGACAAATTGGATTTGACACTTAGTCGAATCGCAATTGGGTAATCAGACCTGGCTTGGAATCCATCCAAACGATCAGGGACAAATTGGGATTTGACACTTAGTCGAATCGCAATTGGGTAATCAGACCTGGCTTGGAAATTCATCCAAACGATCAGGGACAAATTGGATTTGACACTTAGTCGAATCGCAATTGGGTAATCAGACCTGGCTTGGGAATCCATCCAAACGATCAGGGACAAATTGGGATTTGACACTTAGTCGAATCGCAATTGGGTAATCAGACCTGGCTTGGGAATCCATCCAAACGATCAGGGACAAATTGG
>OU015766.1:15092686-15138166 GCA_907173295.1 Fagus sylvatica | reverse complement strand
AAAAATTGCCCTAGTGTGGTACAACAAGATCAATGGCGAGACCCATGGATAAACCGAAGGTTTGTTATACGTTTTCCCCAATTCGGGTCTCATTTCTCTCTCCGAAACCTTTCTCGCATTGCTATTCAAAATTCCTTATTCCTGGGCTTCGATGCTGTCACTGATTTGGGAGGTTCTGCAAGAGGCATCCATTTGCCTAGGTGATGTAGATTTTTAGTGGCCTAAAAATATACCTCAGTATTGAACTCCATGTCTGCTGAGTGTGTCTATGATGAGAGATTTCCTTCAATTTTCTGAAACTTTTGAATACCACCCACGGCTTGGTAGAACCAAGAAGGAAAAATTGCCCCAGTATCAAGGTTGAGACTGGGGCCTGGCCTTCATTTTCTATGGACAACATTCGACCAAAGCCAGTGTATGGGATTGTGTTTGGGCATTTTCTGGTCAAGGCATGCTGTTTGAAGGGAGTCTAGGGAGAAAGTGCCAACATCTTTCAGGGTTTTTGGGCTAGTGGCTTGACTGGTGGTTCAGAGGGTGAAATGAATTTCATAGGTTGTTGCAATTCTGCACAAATCCCTTTTTAAAAAATTTTCCTCGTTCAAGATTTCGAGGACTGTTTTTTAGAAAATCATTTTTCAAATCTTTTTATTCTTGGAAAATCATTAAAGAGTATAATCTTTTGAAAATTCTTTCAAATGCATGCATCGTCTGAGAGAGGCTAGGCAAAGCCTTGTTTCCTTTATAGTTAATGGGTGCCTCTGCTCAACAACCATCCCTTACCTGAGAATGGAAAGCGTGGATCCTCTCGGAGTTAATCTGTTTGGCATTATCCTGTGAGCTTTCTGAGTGAGCTCTTCTTTTATTTCTTTTGAATTGGGGTGAGGCTTCAAACATTGAAGTCACTCTTGTTTGGCCCGAAGGCCGTGGTGCAAAGTGGACGGTGCATGAGATACGACCTCTTGAAGGGTGCGTGATCTGGATTCCATCATTACCAGTTTTTGACCAAAAGTTCATTGCTACATGACCAACCGATCACGAACGATCAGTGAGGTCTTTATTGGCTTGTAACGTGGCCTTGGGATTAAAAGGGTGCTTGAAACGAAGGATATAAGGCTCAAAATTACTTCATGATGTTTCCTTGGCACAAGCTCCTTAGGCTAAGCAGTCGCTCCCAGTTAGGAAGGACTTTCAAAGGACCGTAATGTAAGGCTTTGGTTCTCCTAGGCTTATGGGAGGATAATTTTGGTTTTGAAATTACTTAAGGGGTTTTCCTAAAGTCAAGGATTACTCTTCGTTTGAATTTCACTCCATTAAGCACTACCCTAGTCCTCAATTTGAACATTTCACTAGACTCTCCTATTCACTGAGTTTAGCTTTCCTTGGGTTGACTTTCTCTTCAGTTTTTGGACTTCTTTCCCCCTTTCTTTTTGGGGAATTCACTTGATTGACTTTGTTTCCTTCGAAAATCTCATTTACTCACTTTGTTCGCTTTTACCTAGCATAAGACTCTCACAACCATTTAACCTGCCCCAGTGTGGGGGGGTAATCCTTAACTGGTTCTTCATAGAAGAAAAACGAACAGGCTCAACTTGGTTAGCAAGTGGCACTTTTCTACAAGCGGGAGGATAGTTGAACGGAGGCCTTTTCCGTCATCCTAGATACTAACTTCTTAGCCTAGAGAGCTTAAATGCCATTCCATAAATCCGGGTGAATTTTTTTTAAAAACGTATTCTTTGGATCAACGGGGTTCACAAGCGGTATAACTGTTTGGATAGTAGAAACAATGCCTCCATCATTTCATATCCAATCTGATGGGAACCAAGGTGGGTCTAGCCTTAAAGATCCTTGGCAAGTTCCAGATGGGCCAATTACAAGATCAAGAGCCAAGATGATCAAGGAAGCAATGCAAGGATTGGTGCAATCCACTTGGGATGAAGCTAGCAAGAGCCCAACAATCAAAGTGGGTTTGAAAGGAGAACCAATTTTGATCCACTTGATACAAGCTGTGGAGGACATGACTTAAGGAAGTTTGCGCCTATTGCAATTCAAGGCTTTCAATTATATTAAAAGATTTATTTTATTAGCTTAGAATAAGTGGGCCTTGTAGCCAAATTACTGTAGCGTGGCACTGTTCACGCAGGGGTATTTTTGGGAAAAAAAGAGTTCTAGTTTGGTTAGGATTTTAATTAGGTTTTGGTTTAAATACTCTTTGTAGCCTCATTTGAAGGCAGACAATATATTGAATTTTCATTGTGAGTTGAGTTTTCTCCTCTTGTTCTTGATTGAACTTTTGAACTTATCAAAGGTAAATCACAACCTTTGTGGCGTTCCTCCTTGTAATCTGGGTTCTTGAGATAGGTTCTTCAACGGGTCTAGATTTTAATATAATCTAGGTTCTTGAAACGGGTTCTCAACGGGTCTAGATTCTCCATCCATTGACTTGATCTTGGCTTTCTTGGGTGAGTTTTCAAATTGATTGTGGGTTCAAGGGATTCCATTCCGCGGGTTCATATCATTTGGTATCAGAGCAAGGTTTCCATTCAGGTCTGATTCTATCTTTTGTTTCTTGCGTATTTGATTCTAGGGCTTCATTGTTCTAGGGTTACAAAAAAAAAAAAAGGAAGGTGGCTGCCGAATTGCATTGTTCTAGTGTTTGTGTTGGCTTAAACCTCTTATTCAAGAGTTTGTGTTGGCTGAAACTTCATGTTCTAGAGTTTGTGTTGGCTAAAACCTCTTATTCAAGAGTTTGTGTTGGCTGAAACCTCTTATTCAAGAGTTTGTGTTGGCTGAAACTTCTTGTTCTAGAGTTTGCGTTGGCTCAAATCTCTTATTCCCTTGTTCTTGTTCTGGTTCTTGTTCTTGTTTCGTTTGATTGTGATCAAATCAGTTGCTGAAAAAAAAAAAAAAAAAAAAAAAAAGCCAATTAAGAGTGAAATACGAGTGGAGTGCCATTATTCGAGTGTAAACACGTAAGGGAGTGTGTGAGGTTTTCCACTAACATTTTTTTTTTGCAGCACATTACGATGTCTCATAAGGGTGACTCATCACCAAAGGGGAAGGCAGATAACTCATCCTTTGTGTTGCAAGCCATGCAACAACAGTTTGAGCGGTTGAACTTTGTATTGGGTGAAGTGAGGGATAGGATGGATCATCAAGAAACAACGATTAGAAATCTACAAGGTGGGAGAGATAGGAGGCGACGTGAGCCTAGGGTTGAAAATGAGTATGAGAATGAAGGAGATGGTGAGGATGAGGAAGACTTAGCATCTGAAGTTGGGTCGGGTAGACATAGACGATTTAGGCATGAAAGAGGACATGAGGGGAACCGAGGGGGTCGGGATGGTTTAGATCAAAACATTGGGAGCATTAAAATGAAAATACCATCTTTCCAAGGTAGAACTAACCCTGAGGTTTATCTAGAGTGGGAGAAAAAAAATAGACCTTCGTGTTTGATTGTCATAATTACTCTGAAGAGAAGAAAGTGAAGTTGGCGGTAATAGAGTTCACTGATTATGCTATTATTTGGTGGGATCAATTAGTGACCAATAGAAGGAGGAATAATGAGAGGCCTGTAGAGACGTGGGGAGAGTTGAAAGCTCTCATGAGGCGGAGATTTGTACCTAGCCACTTCTATAGGGACCTTTACCAAAAGCTCCAAAATCTTACACAGGGTTCTAGGAGTGTGGAGGATTACCATAAGGAGATGGAGGTGGCGATGATTCGGGCTAATGTAGAGGAGGATCGGGAGGCCACCATGGCTAGATTTTTGAGTGGTTTGAATAGGGACATAGCCAATGTAATTGAATTGCAGCATTATGTGGAGATAGAGGAAATGGTGCACATGGCTATGAAGGTGGAGAGACAATTAAAGAGAAAAGGGACAGCAAGGTACACTTCGGTTTCTAACACTACTTGGAAATCAAAGTGGGATAGGAATGATTCAGCTGAAGCAAAGAGAAAGACCGAACCACCTAAGGGAAAAGATGAGGGAACTAGCAACAAACCCAAGGTAGAATCTCAACCTTCACGGAATAGAGATATTAAATGCTTTAAGTGTTTGGGTTCAGGGCACATTGCTTCTCAATGTCCAAACAGGCGGGTGATGATTATGCGCGACAATGGGGAGGTGATGACTGAGAGTGAGGATGATAGTGATGGGATGCCCGAGTTGGTTGATGCTAGTGATGATGATGGAGTGGTATACCCCGTGATAGGTGAGTCTCTTGTTGCCAGGCGTGCTCTCAATACACACATTAAGGTGGATGATGCAGAGCAACAGGGAGAGAACATTTTCCATACTAGATGCCACGTCAACAATAAGGTATGTAGTATGATCATTGATGGGGGGAGTTGTACTAATGTGGCTAGCACTATTTTGGTAGAGAAATTGAATTTACCAACCTTAAAACACTCTAGACCATACAAATTGCAGTGGTTGAATGATTGTGGAGAGGTTAGGGTGGATAGGCAAGTGTTAGTTACTTTTTCAATTGGGAAGTATCTGGATGAGGTGCTTTGTGATGTTGTGCCTATGCATGCTGGCCATATTTTGTTGGGGAGGCCGTGGCAGTATGATAGGAGGGTGACACATGATGGGTTCAAGAACATGTACAGCTTTGTAAAGGAGGGCAAAACAATCAAGCTTGCTCCTTTAACTCCCAGCCAAGGTCTATGAGGACCAACTGAAACTGAAAAGTGAGGTTGCTCATAAAAGAACAGAGTGAAAATGAGAGTGACCAAAAAAGAAAGAGTGAAAAAAAGATTGAACAAAAAAGAAAGAGTGAAAAAGAGATTGAGCAAAAAAGAAAGAGTGAGAGTGAAAATGAGAAAAAAGAAAGAGAGTCTGCAGAGAGAAAAGGAAAGGTAAAAGTGAGTTTCTATGCAAGAGAGAGTGAGGTTAAGAGGGCTTTCTTCGCAGATCGCCCTATGATTCTTCTTGTCTATAAAGAGTCTTATCTTAATCTTGATGAAACTAACCAGTCTCTTCCTAGTTTGGCTGTTTCTTTGTTGCAAGAGTTTGAGGATGTATTCCCAGAGGAGATACCTAATGAGTTGCCACCCATTAGAGGCATTGAACACCAGATTGATTTTGTGCCCTGGAGCTGCTATTCCAAACCGACCAGCCTATAGGAGTAATCCAGAGGAGACTAAGGAGCTTCAAAGGCAAGTTGAGGATTTGATGAGTAAGGGGTACGTGAGGGAGAGCATGAGCCCATGTGCAGTACCAGTGCTACTAGTGCCAAAGAAGGACGGGACGTGGAGGATGTGCGTTGATTGCAGGGCGATCAACAATATCACGGTAAAGTATCGCCATCCCATTCCTAGATTAGATGATATGCTTGATGAATTGCATGGCTCATGTATTTTCAATAAAATTGATCTTAAAAGTGGGTATCATCAAATTAGAATGAAAGAGTGTGATGAATGGAAAACTGCTTTTAAGACTAAGTATGGGCTTTATGAATGGTTGGTTATGCCATTTGGCCTTACTAATGCACCCAGTACTTTCATGAGATTAATGAACCATGTCCTACGTGCGTTCATAGGCAAGTTTGTGGTTGTGTACTTTGATGACATCCTAGTATACAGCAAGGACTTAAATGAACATATTGAGCATTTGAGATATGTGTTTGATGTGTTGAAATGTGAAAAGTTGTATGCTAATTTCAAGAAATGTAACTTTTGCATGGAAAAAGTTGTTTTTCTTGGTTATGTTGTTACTACAACAGGTATTGAGGTGGATGAAGAGAAAGTCAAGGCCATCAAGGAGTGGCCAACGCCAAAGAGCATCACTGAGGTAAGAAGCTTTCATGGCTTAGCTAGTTTTTATCGGCGTTTTGTTAAAGACTTTAGCACCCTGGCTGCACCACTCGCTGAGGTAATTAAAAAGAATGTTGGGTTTCATTGGGGAGCTGATCAAGAGAATGCTTTTGCCACTATTAAAGAAAGGTTGTGCTCTGCACCTGTGTTAGCATTACCTAATTTTAACAAAGCTTTTGAGATTGAATGTGATGCCTCAGGAATAGGGATTAGAGCTGTTTTGATGCAGGATAGGCGGCCTATAGCCTTCTTCAGTGAGAAGCTAAGTGGGGCATCCCTAAAGTACCCTGCTTATGACAAAGAGCTTTATGCTCTTGTTCGTGCATTAGAGACTTGGCAGCACTACTTGTGGCCTAGGGAATTTGTGATCCACACCGATCATGAATCGCTGAAGCATCTCAAGGGTCAAGGTAAGTTGAATCAAAGGCATGCTAGATGGCTGGAATACATTAAGGCCTTTCCATATGTCATCCGTTACAAACAAGGTAAGGAGAACATTGTTGCCGATGCTTTATCCCAGAGGCATGTACTTCTTATTTCTATGAGTGCTAAGATGCTTAGGTTTGAATATGTGAAAGACATGTATGTTGATGACGCTGACTTTTTTGTTGTTTATAAGGCATGTGATAAGACGGCATTCGGTAAGTTTTACAAGCACGATGGTTATTTGTTTAAAGAAAGCAAACTTTGTGTGCCAAGTTGTTCTATGCGTGAGTTATTGGTGCGTGAGGCACATGGTGGGGGATTAATGGGACACTTTGGTTTTCAGAAAACTTTAGACATCTTGCATGAACATTTCTTTTGGCCTAAGATGAAGAAAGATGTGAATCGCATTTGTGGCAGGTGCATTACATGTAGAAATGCCAAATCTAAGGTTTTGCCACATGGGTTGTATACACCCTTACCTGTTCCTAGTGAGCCATGGGTAGACATATCTATGGACTTTGTTTTGGGGCTGCCTAGGACAAAAAGAGGTAGAGATTCTATTTTTGTGGTTGTGGATAGATTTAGTAAGATGACACATTTCATTCCATGCCATTAAACAGATGATGCCACAAACATAGTTGACTTGTTTTTCAGGGAGATAGTGCGACTCCATGGTGTACCTCGGAGTATTGTTTCTAATAGGGATGTTAAATTCCTTAGCTACTTTTGGAAGGTGTCGTGGGGTAAATTGGGTACTAAGCTTTTATTTTCCACTACTTGTCATCTGCAGACTGATGGTCAGACTGAAGTAGTTAATAGGACTTTAACTCAACTTTTACGCACTGTTGTTCATAAGAATTTAAAAACTTGGGAGGATTGTTTGCCATTTATAGAGTTTGCATATAATAGGGCCATGCATTCTACTACTTCTTATTCCCCTTTTGAAATTGTTTATGGTTTTAATCCACTTACACCTTTAGATTTAATGCCTTTACCTGTTGATGGCAGGAGTAGCTTGGATGGACAAAAGAAGGCGGAGTTGGTGAAGTCACTTCATGAGAGGGTACGGCTTCAAATTGCCCAAAAGAATGAAAAGGTTGCTTCCCAAGCCAATAAAGGGCGAAGGTGTGTCATCTTTGAACCAGGAGATTGGGTTTGGGTTCACATGCGCAAAGAAAGATTCCCAGCCCATCGAAAGACTAAGTTGCATCCTAGAGGAGATGGACCTTTCCAAATTCTTGAGAAAATTAATGACAATGCTTATAAAGTGGACCTTCCAGGTGAGTATAAAGTTTCTGCTACTTTCAATGTTTCTGAGCTTTCTCCATTTGATGTAGGTGAAGATTCGTGGTCGAATCCTTTTGAGGAGAGGGGGAATGATGGGAACCAAGGTGGGCCTAGCCTTAAAGATCCTTTGCAAGTTCCAGATGGGCCAATTACAAGATCAAGAGCCAAGATGATCAAGGAAGCAATGCAAGGATTGGTGCAATCCACTTGGGATGAAGCTAGCAAAAGCCCAACAATCAAAGTGGGTTTGAAAGAAGGAGAACCAATTTTGATCCATTTGATACAAGCTGTGGAGGACATGACTTAGAGAAGTTTGGGCCTATTGCAATTCAAGGCTTTCAATATATTAAAAGATTTATTTTATTAGCTTAGAATAAGTGGGCCTTGTAGCCAAATTACTGTAGCGTGGCACTGTTCACGCAGGGGTATTTTTGGGAAAAAAAGAGTTCTAGTTTGGTTAGGATTTTAATTAGGTTTTGGTTTAAATACTCTTTGTAACCTCATTTGAAGGCAGACAATATATTGAATTTTCATTGTGAGTTGAGTTTTCTCCTCTTATTCTTGATTGAACTTTTGAACTTATCAAAGGTAAATCACAACCTTTGTAGCGTTCCTCCTTGTAATCTGGGTTCTTGAGATAGGTTCTTCAACGGGTCTAGATTTTAATATAATCTAGGTTCTTGAAACGGGTTCTCAACGGATCTAGATTCTCCATCCATTGACTTGATCTTGGCTTTCTTGGGTGAGTTTTCAAATTGATTGTGGGTTCAAGGGATTCCATTCCGCGGGATTCATATCACAATCAATTGGTCAATGAAGCTAGAACTTTTAGTCACCTATCGGTTTAGGATCACACCAACATTGGTCGTTGAAAAGTAGGAATCATGTGCAAAAGGGTTAAGTGCTTCATGTGTTTGAGAAAAAGTGTTTCGGGCGTGGGTGTTCAGAGAACACATGCCACTTCTTCTCAGTAGTGGATAGTAATTTTACTTAGACACCTCATTTCCCATGAATGGAATTATGGTGTTGACTCGTCCCTCTCATGGATGTATGCATTTCAAACAAACCTTTTTGTGATTTTGAATTTATTATGCACACTTTTTGAAAGATTTGTACAAGATTGCAACAAACTATTCAACATGGATATAGGAGGGTTAGTAGGAACCTAATTGAACCTTAAAGGTTCCTTGTGCCTTGTCTTTCGTGGGTGGCATTCCCAACATCAGGTGAACCTCTCCAGAGTTTGGATACAGTTGTGTGAAGCTTTCACAGAAAAGTGACCCACATCTTAGCTCGCTCTTGATCGATCTAGGCTCGGTAACATGTTCCCAAGAACCATCATCTATCTTGATGTAGCTGCCGTAGGTTCCTCCATTGACTTCTCTTAAATACGGCACCCTTGAGTAGTCCAAGTAGGTCATTCAAGTCTTGTGCACCTTGGGAGCTTGTGCTATCTGAACCGAGCTTGGCTGACTCCAAGTGGGTATAACATGGAAGAGTCCTCCTCCATTTCCCGTCGTTCTTGGCTATCATCTGAACTTCTCCCTCGTTTTTCTCCACGAGGGTCCTCTTTGCAATCTGCTCAACTAATGCCATTAGGGCTGGCATGTCCATTTTCTCCTTTGTCTTCACCGCATCCTCGATTCTCTCTTCAACTGGAATTAAGTCCACAAGGAACTGCAATTGCAAACCCACTATTCGATCGAAGTATGGGTTCTTTAGGGTATTGATGAAGATCCTGATCATCTCTTTCTTGTCTAGAGGAGAGCGTGCCTGGGCCGCCTTTTCTTTCCATCGCTGGGTGTATTCCCTGAAAGTCCCACCGCTCTTCTCCTCCATTCTCTGAGGGCCAAAACAGTCTAGTTTTATTTGAGAGTTGAAGCCATATTGGGCTTGGAAGGTGTCTGCCAGCCCCTTCCAATGGGAGATCTTCTTCAGCTTCGAGTACCACTCGGCTGTGTGCCCTGTCAGGGTGCCTTGGAAAGTCTGGATCATCAAGGGTTCATTGTTTGCGTACTGGGCCATCTTCCAACAGTACATTTGCAAGTGAATCTTCGGGTCGTCCCTCCCATTGTTCTTCTCGAGTTTCGAGACTTTGAATTTGGGCGGCACTGTCATGTTGGGGAACCAGGACATACTGGAGAAATCTGTGTTCCAAAGGAGCTCAGGCCCCGCATGAGCCGGATCTTTTCTTCTAAGCCATCGATCTTACTATCCAATTGGGAATCTCTCCCCTTAGGTTTTGGTGGTGTTGGTGGCCTTGGCAGCGGGTCCATGTTGATGTGAGGACGTCCTTCCGACACTTCACCGTTGGTACTTTTGCCATCTTTTCTCTTCTGGTTTCCCATTTCCGCATCTCTCTTCACTATCATGTGTACGAAGGCAAGAAGATTGTCAAGCTTGTGCTCCGAGGCGACCATCCAAACTTCATGTTCATTCGGCCCATTTGTTTCTCCCACCATTTGTTCGTGTGTATGGATAAAATCCTACGAGCAAATGATAACAAGTTAGACTTTGAATTCACAATTAGGATCATGACCCTGGGCTTACCTCGCGGGAAACCTCGATTGGGTATGAGTGCGTTCATGATGCGCATGATTGCACTATGCATCAACAAGTAGATGGACTCTCACATCGGGTTACAAGATTTGATGAGCCTTTCGACTCACGGTTCCATTTTTAAAACCTTTTTGGGGAACCGTCATTGGTTTATGTGAGGGTCATACTTCTTGTTGAGGTTGACAAAATGGGTGAATATCTACATCCCCATATAAAGTTGGAAACTCCTAAGGTTTACGTGTGTATGTACACGGTGGTCATGGACGCATCAACAAGGAGATGGATTCTCATACTACCAAAATTTGATGAGCCTTTCGGCCCACGGTTCCATTTTTTGGAAAAATTTTGGGGGAATCGATGTTGGTCGATGTGAGAGTCATACTCTTGGTTGAAGATGACAAAATGGGTGAATATCTACATCCTCATATGGAGTTGAAAACTCCTAGGGTTTACACGATGGTCATGGACACATCAACAAGGAGATAGACTCTCATATCTCCAAAAATTCAACGAGCCTTTCGGTGTTCGGTTCCATTTTGAAAAAAAAAATTTGGGAACCGACGTCGGTCGATGTGAGGGTCGTACTCTTGGTCGAGGATGACACAATGGATAAGCATCTACATCCCTATATAGAGTCAAGAACTCTTAAGGTTTATACATGTATGTACACTATGGTTACAGACTCATCAACAAGGAGATAGACTTTCATATCACCAAAAATTCGACGAGCCTTTCGGCGCTCGGTTCCATTTTTGAAAGATTTTTGGGAAATGATGTCAGTTGATATGAGGGTCATACTCTTGGTTGAAGCTGACACAGCGGGTGAATATCTACATCCTTATATAGAGTCAAGAACTCTTAGGGTTTATACATGTATGTACACTATGGTTACGGACTCATCAACAAGGAGATAGACTTTCATATCACCAAAAATTCGACGAGCCTTCCGGCGCTCGGTTCCATTTTTGAAAGATTTTTGGGAACCGATGTCGGTTGATATGAGGGTCATACTCTTGGTTGAAGCTGACACAGCGGGTGAATACCTACATCCCTACATAGAGTCAGGAATTCTTAGGGTTTACACGCGTATGTACACTATGGTTACGGACTCATCAACAAGGAGATAGACTTTCATATCACCAAAAATTTGACGAGCCTTTCGGCGTTCGGTTCCATTTTTTTAAAGATTTTTGGGAACCGATGTCGGTTGATATGAGGGTCATACTCTTGGTTGAAGGTGACATAGTGGGTGAATATCTACATCCCTATAGAGTCAAGAACTCTTAGGGTTTATACGCGTATGTACACTATGGTTTTACGGACGCATCAACAAAAAGATGGACTTTCACACTACCAAAATTCGACGAGCCTTTCGGCGTTTAGTTCTATTTTGAAAGATTTTTGAGAACCGATGTCGGTTGGTGTGAAGGTCATACTCTTGGTTGGACATGACAAAACTCTATACATCCCCATGTAGAGTTTGGAACTCTTGGGGTTTTCATGTGTATGCACATGATGGTTACAAGCGTACCAACAAAAAGATGGACTCTCACACTACCAAAATTTGACGAGCCTTTCGGCGCTCGATTCCATTTTGAAAGATTTTTGGGAACCGATGTCGGTCGATGTGAGGGTCATACTCTTGGTTGAATACGATAGGACTCTATACGTCCCACGTAGAGTTTGGAACTCTCGGGGTTTTCATGTATATGCACATGATGGTTACAAGTGTACTAACGAAAAGATAGACTCTCACACTACCAAAATTCGACGAGCCTTTCGGCGCTCGGTTCCATTTTGAAAGATTTTTTAGGGAACCGATGTCAGTTGATGTGAGGGTCGTATTTTCGGTTGAGGACGACAAGACTATGTACATACGTCCCCATATAGAGTTGAGAACTCTTTAGGGTTCGGGTGGTTTGCATGGGTATGGACAACGTGGTTATCCTTTTCCTTTATCAAACAATGACACGCAAACAAAGGTTCAGATAGATAGAACCTGGCTCAACTCCATTTATTTTATCACCACCTGGAAAATAGCATAACGCTTTTCCCTTTACTCATTTTGAAAAGACACATCCTATTTTCGGGTATCCTATCTTAAGTTGGATGTTCACTCGGTTGGCCTTTACCAGAGCCCTCACAGGTAAGTTTTCTACTCTATAGCTTATTATATGCAACATGGTATGACACGGTTTGGAATTCTGTTTCCTAAAGGAGCCGATGATCATGCCCATTTTTCCCTCCCGAAGGAAGCTAAAGGGTATTGGATCACCGGGGAATCACTTGCACGCCTCCCTTGATCCCCACGGGTGTGGAGGAAGAAAGGTGGATTCTCGTGTTCCAGGTCCTAGATATAAAGGGTTCGTGGTGGAGTCTGTACCAGCCCGGCCACCACCTGAGTCTGGGTTCGACCCAAAAGTCCAATGAGGGTAAATGTCATGATTTTGAAAACAAAAAGGGAAAAGTCTTTTTTTTTTTTTGTACAAAGCACAATATATAATATGTGTTGCATAAAATAAATCTCTATCCTATATTCGCAGCATATATGTAAAAGAATATAGACATGTTGAAATCAAGACACTATACAAGATGAAATGAAGAGAATAAATCAAATAATGAATACCAACAAATGTATAAACACATGCTTAGCAAAGAAAACATCGAAAGACTATAGGCTTAAACCCTTTAAGTCCCCAGTGGAGTCGCTAAGCTGTCGACACCGGGAAAAATTACTACTAGCTAAGTGGTATTTTCTTTTTCCTTGATCCCGACCCCTATTTGGCGAGTGTGTGTGAGATCTCTTTTTGAGTTTCGAGATATGAGTTGTGTGTGTGTGTGTGTGGGTGGGAACACGTGTGTGGGTGTGCATATGAGCACAAATTTGGAGTCACCACCAATCATGAGAAATTTAAGATGTGATTGAGCACCTATGTCTAATAGATTTTATTTTGTTTAGACATTTAAAATAAATGGTCTTGAACCAAAGATGGGTTCGGGGGTTTGCTTATGCGTGGGGAAGGTGTTAGGCACCCCACGACATCTGTTTAAGAAAACGGTTACCTCCCTTCTAGTGTTCCCTTTTATTTGCTAAGCCTAGGTTGTTGGTTTTAATTATGTACAAATGTCCCAAATTCCGTCGTGCAATATACCAAGAGTGGAAAATGCAATTTGATTTCATTTGGTTTTGATTAGACACTTTATTTCACCGTTCCTCACCTTTGTATTTTTTAAGTTCCGGGAAGTTCGATAGTAGGATGTACTTGAAATCCTAACACCTAGTGCCAGGACAAACAATTAATGTTTTTGGTGCCATATTCGGGATCTCTTTACCCTTGATTTCCAAGAATAAAGCGGTCCGTCAAATGGCAGGGTTTTGGATAATTAATTCACACTTTGGGGAATTTTAGACCATGATCTTATGAGAATTAGAACGTGTAGAATCTCTTACAACGTAAGCATGTACCAGCCACGCCCACGTGTAAAGGACTCATACCATGGTGTCCCAATGCCAGGGCGAGCCGTAGCTCTTGGGTTGCACCAACTTCGTTTATAATGCCCACATTACCATGTTTACTCTTTTTAAAGTTTTCATGGCAAAGTGTATTTTAATCACATTTTATATCAAAGCATGTAAACAATCAAACAAGTAATCACGGCATGTTTGCAGCACATAAATTACTAAAAATAATCCTAGCAAGTATGGAATGATCATGGCATGTTTGCAGCGCATTAATCATAAAAAGCAAATCAAATGACACGACATGTTTGCAGCACATAAATTACTAAAACACGAGTATGGGATGATCATGGCATGTTTGCAGCACATAAATCATGAGTATGCATTATAGCAGAAATGACAAGTATGGGATGACATAAATGTAACGCTTAATCGCAATGACAAAGTGTAATTTATGACAAATATTAAGGAAAGAGTCAAGACCTCGTGGGATCGGAATTCGATGCCATCGAAAGATTTACTTAATTTCCGATACCACCATAGGATTTACATGAATAAAATAAAGCAATTAGAAGGGAGTTCAACGCCTTTCGGGTTTACACGAAGAATTAGTGCTATTGAAAGACTTACCTAAACCTTTGAGGCCGAATGGGACTTATATGAGTCAAAAAATCATTTTAAAAGGGAGTTCAACGCCTCTCGGGCTTACACGAAGGATTAGTGCTATTGAAAGACTTACCTAATCCTTGGAGGCCGAATAGAACTTCTATGAGTTAAAAAATCGTTTTAAAAGTGATTTAGAAGGGAATTCAATGCCTCTCGGGCTTACACAAACGATTAGTGCTATTGAAAGACTTATCTAATCCCTTGAAGCTGAATAGGACTTATATGAGTAAAAAAAATCATTTGAAAAGAACATTGGAAAATTTACAGGTCCAACGCCTCATGGATTTACATGCGGTTTAGCACTATTGAAAGACTTATTTAAACCTCCAATACCATTCGGTATTTTTATGCCCAAATCAAAGTGGAAAAATGGACAGTATTTACAACAACGTAGTAAATAATTGAAATAACGGAGTTTAAGACAGAATTTTCGTGGGTCCAATGCCTTATGGAATTACGTGGTTGTTAATGCCTCATTAAGGTCTTACATAATCCGCCACTACCAATCGGGATTATCACGCCCAAATCAAAAGGGAAAAGGGGATATTCACAATATAATATTCACAAGTACATAGTAAATGTAAATGAAAGTGATAAATATATTTAAAGCATTGCGGAAAGCGATAAATAATTTAAAGCATAAATGAATCTAAAGTAAGGGATTTTGTGGATCCAATGCCTTATAGAATTACATGGTTGTTAATGCCTCGCTGAGGTCTCACATAATCCACCACGACCAATCGGGATTTCACGCCCAAATCACAATAGAAAAAGGGGGAGAAAATAATAATATTCACAACGTAGTAAATAATGGAATAAAGCAATAAATATATTTAAAGCATGACGGAAAGCAATAAATCTATTTAAGCATAAATGAATTTAGAGTAAGGGATTTTTGTGGGTCCAATGCCTTATGGAATTACGTGGTTGTTAATGCCCCCGTGGAGGTCTTACATAATCCACCACGACCAATCAGGATTTTCACGCCTAAATCAGAAGGGAAAAAGGGAGAGAAAATAACAATATTCACAACGTAGTAAATAATGGAATAAAGCAATAAATATATTTAAAGCATAATGGAAAATAATAAATGTATTTAAGCATAAATGAATTTAGAGCAAGGGATTTTTGTGGGTCCAATGCCTTATGGAATTACGTGGTTGTTAATGCCCCCGTGGAGGTCTTACATAATCCACCACGACCAATCAGGATTTTCACGCCCAAATCACAAGGGAAAAAGGGGGAGAAAATAACAATATTCACAACGTAGTAAATAATGGAATAAAGCAATAAATATATTTAAAGCATAACGGAAAGCAATAAATGTATTTAAGCATAAATGAATTTAGAGCAAGGGATTTTTGTGGATCCAATGCCTTATGGAATTACGTGGTTGTTAATGCCCCCGTGGAGGTCTTATATAATCCACCACGACCAATCGGGATTTTCACGCCCAAATCACAAGGGAAAAAGGGGGAGAAAATAACAATATTCACAACGTAGTAAATAATAGAATAAAGCAATAAATATATTTAAAGCATGACGGAAAGTAATAAATGTATTTAAGCATAAATGAATTTAGAGCATGGGATTTTTGTGGGTCCAATGCCTTATGGAATTATGTGGTTGTTAATGCCTCGTTAAGGTCTTACATAATCCACCACGACCAATTGGGATTTTAACGCCCAAATCACAAAAGAAAAAGGGGGAGGAAATAAATAATATTCACAACGTAGTAAATGCAGAAATAATAACGAAATTTAATCAAAGGGGGGTGCTCATGGATCCAATGCCTTGTGGGTTTACATGGTTGTTAATGCCTCATAGAGGGCTTACATAATCCGCCAAAACCGCTAAGGATTTTCACACCCAAATCACACGGGGGAAAGGGGATAATCACAATAAATAATATTTACAAAGTAGTAAATATAATCGAAAGCGATAAATGTATTTAAAGCGTTGCAGAAAGCGACAAATAATTTAAGGCACTAATAGAAAGCAATAAATAAATTTAAAGTATAAAGCATTAAATGAACTTAAAGCACATAAATAAAGCAATAAATGAACTCAAAGAACATAAATAGAGCAATAAATGAACTTGAAGAACATAAATAAAGCATTAAATGAACTTAAAGAACATAAATAAAGCATTAAATGAACTTAAAGAATATAAATAAAGCATTAAATGAACATGGATCCTTGTGAATCCCTTCCCATTTTGGGATCATCACTAGTCACTTCCATAAAAAAAAAAAAGGAAAAGAGAGTGAAGAGAGGGATGAGAGGAGGTTAGAGAGAGAAATCACCTAGGTAGGTGTCTCTCACTCTAACTAAAACTACCCAAAAAAACCCCAAAGGAGGACCCCAAACCCCTATTTTCTGCCTAAAAACTACCCCAAAACTACCTAGGAACCTCAAAAATGGCCTAAAAAATTCGGACCAGCGTTCAGGGGAGGGGGCGCAATTTATAGCTGAAGTTCGCGCATCTCGCGTGTCACCGTGGCGCGCGGTACTGTAGCTCGATCTTATCCGCCACGTGGAAATTCGCACACGCGCACAGTTTTTTTACTCAATTTTTGAAGGCGATTTTGGAGGCCTTCTGGTACTCAAAACGGGTCATGCAGCATATCGTTGGAAATCCCCAAATGTCTACTTTCCAACGACATAAAGTTTGACGAATCGGAGTTCGGACGGAAAAGTTATGGCTCCCGGAAGTTGGGTCGTCTGAGCTGTTTTTTTGCATTTTTCCGGCGAAGATTCCGGCCAAACGGGGGAAGCCACCGGCGAACCGAGAGTTGCACGTTGTAGCTGGAGTTGCAATATTTATAACGCACCCGGGCTCGCAGATCAAATTGTATCGAGCTGGAAAGAATCCGCGCGCGAAGGCGGTTGTCCGGGAGGAAAAACACGTCAGATTTTCAGCGCGTTTTTCTTACTTTTTGACTGTGTTTGCGCGCATGTTTGACCTAGCTCCCGATGTCGGTTTTCAACGTTCTTGATACCGTTGGAAAGCTTGCGCTACCCTCTTTCTTAAAGTTTTAGACTTGCGGGAAACTGAGCTAGGGCTGGAGAGATATGATCCCGCGAGCAGAGGCCACCGGAGTGTTTTTGGTTCATCAGAGGGCATTTTTCCGATCGAGATTCCGGCTAGACCGGGGAAAATGTTGACGATCCGAGAGTTCCACGTTGTGTCTGAACATGTCCTCTTTCCTACGCACCCGGGCTCGCGGATCAAATCGTTGTGAGTCGAAAAGAATCTTTGCGCAAGTGCAGCATTGTCGGGGAGAAAATTATGAAATTTTCAGCATAGCCGTAGCTCCCGATGTTGGATTTCGACGATCTTGGTGTCGCCGAAAGCTTGCATTACCTTCTTTCTAAAAGTATGGGCCTTGCACAGAGGTGAACTTGGGTTCGCGAGATATGATCTCGCAAATAGAGGCCTTTGGAATGTTCCTCATGCCGGGGGGTCATTTTCTGATCGAGATTCTGGCTTAACCGGAGGAGCTCTTGACGATCCGAGAGTTGCACATTGTAGCTGAAGTAACCCTCTTCCTCAAAGGTTTCAATTCGAAAATCAAATCGCTGCAGGTTGGAAAGAATCTATGCGCAAACACTGCCTCCCAAATCGGCTGTTTTGTCAACAACACTTAGCAAAATTTGGCTAAGTGTTGGACCGATTTTCACGGTTTTGCCCATAACTCTCTCGTTTCTCATACGTTTTCAACCCGTAAAGTACCGAATCAAAGCTCTCAATATGCTCTATCCAATGGTTAAGGGGCGGTCAGCCCAATCCAGCTTTTGGTCTGGTCAACGGCTTGGTCAAACCTCGGTCAAACTTGGTCAACCCTAGTCAAAGTTGGTCAAACCTCCCCGAACTCCGGGAAATGTGCTCCGGGCCCCGTTTCAAGGTTCTTTTGGTCTGGTGGGCCCCTGCCGGGTCAGAAAGGCTTGGTCAAACCTCGGTCAAAGTTGGTCAACCCTGGTCAAACTTGGTCAAAGTTGGTCAAACCTCCCCGAAATCCGGGAAATGTGCTCCAGGCCCCGTCTCGAGGTTCTTTTGATGTGGTGGGTCCCTGTCGGGTCTGACTGGCTGGGTCCGGGCTACCTGGTTTTGCGTGCTGACACCCGAGAAAATCCTGGGGGTAAAAATAGGGTTATGACAACATGTTTAAAATGTGCAAAACTGATATTTTTTCAAAATTATTTGATTTTTTTCTTTATTTTTCAATAATTTTTATTGTTCTTGGTATAAAATTAAAAATTGTTGAAAATTGAAAAAGATGTGAGAAAAATATTGGTTGATGAACTGGTATGTTAATATATACACAGAGAACAAAACTACGAATTTTCATGATTTTTTATGAGATACATAATTTTCTATCATTTTTATTTTCTCTTGAAATTGAATAAAAAATTTATAGAAAATTATTAAAAATCTGAAAATTGTGTATGGATGGACCATTCTGTGTATAGACATGGGAAGCATCAAATTTTAATTTTTCCAGATTTTTGGGATGCATTTTGAATTTTTCCATGATATTCATTGTATTTAATGAATGATTAAAATATTATAGAAAATTATTAAAAGTTTAGAATATTATGGGAAAATGAAAATAGGTATCATGCAATATTATGATGTTAATGGGAACCATGGTGGAGAGGTTAGACCCTCCCATGAAGATTTTTGTGCAACAAATAAATTAATCATGGTAGTGTAACACTTGTGCATGAAAGATGATTCTGAGCATAGCGATGTCTCGATTTTATGTCTTGTGTGAAATGCTATGTTTGATTTAGTTTGATGCTACAAAAATGATTGTGTGTATATTTTTCTTATGCTTGCCTGAATACAATGTCCTGAACCATGTGTGTGTGAATGTAGTGATGGCATCAACGACTGTTGTTGCTGACTTGAACCGAGGAGAGAGATTGGATGGCAAGAACTATGATATCTGGCACCATAAGATCCAGTACCTCCTCGATGAGTTAGAAGTCTTGGAGACTTTGACCAACTCAATGGAAGAGCCTGAGCAAGGTGTCATAACCCCATTTTTACCCACGGGATTTTCTCGGGTGTCGGCACGCAAAACGAGACAGCCCGAACCAAGCCGGCCTGATCTGACGAAGATCCGCCACACCAAATAACCTCAAAACGGGGTCCGGGGCACGTTTCCCGAAACCCGACCAAGTTTGACCAAGGTTGACCGAGTGTTGACCAGGGTTTGACCGAGCCGTTCCTGATCCGAATAGGGTCCACCATGCTGAGAAACCCTCAAAATGTGGTCTAGGATACATTTCCAGAGCTTGGAGAGTTTTGACCAAATTTGACCAAGTTTGACCAAGGTTGACCAAGTTTGACCAAGGTTTGACCGGACCGTTGACCAAACCGAAAGCTGAATCGAACCGACCGCTCCTTGACCATTCTGAAGGGCATGATGAGAGCTTCGATTCGGCACTTTACGGGCCAAAAACGGACGAGAAATGAGGGAGTTAGGATCAAAACTGTGAAAAAACGGTCCAACACTTAGCCAAATTTTGCTAAGTATCGTTGACAAAACAACCTATTTGGGAGGCAACGTTCGCACGTAGATTCTCTCTGACCCGCAGCATCTTGGTCCGCGAGCCGAGACCCTTAAGCAAGAGGTTTGCTTCAGCTATCACGCGCAACTTCCGGATCGTCAAGAGCTCCTCCGGTCAAGCCGGAATCTCAGTCAGAAGATGACCCCTTTGCATAAGGAACATTCCAACGGCCTCCGTTCGCAAGATCATATCTTACGAACCCAAGCTCGCCTCTGTGCAAGGCCTGTACCTTTGGAAAATAGGTAGCATAAGCTTTCCGACGATACCAAGATCGTCGAGATCCGATATCGGGAAGCTACGTCTACCACGCACATGAAAACAGGCCGACGAAATAAGGCTGTGCTGAAAATTCCGGAACTTTCCCACCGACGTTGCCACGCTTGCGCGCAGAGTCTTCCTGACTCGCAACAAGTTGATCCGCAAGCCCGGGCACGTTGGAAAGAAGACACATTCATGCACGACGTGGAACTCTCGGATCGCCAAGATTTTACCTGGGTCTAGCCGGAATCCTTGATCGGAAAACTGTCCTCAAACGGACCAAAAACACTCCGGCGGCCCCTGTTCGCGGAACCATATCTCGCGAACCCAAGCTCGGATTCCTGCAAATCCGGAACCTTGCAAAAGTAGGCAGCGCAAGCTTTCCGACGGTACCAAGAACGTCGAAATCCGACATCGGGAGCTAGGTCAAATACGCGCGCGAACTGGGACAAGATTTAAGAAAAAACGCGCTGGGAATAAAACGCGTTTTTCCTCCCGGACAGCCGCCTTCGCGCGCAGAGTCTTTCCGACTCGCTGCAAGTTGACCCGCGAGCCCTGGGTGCGTTGGAAAGATAACGACTCCGGCTACGACGTGCAACTCTCGGTTCGCCGGTAGCATCCCCCGTTTGACCGGAATCTTCGCCGGAAAAACACACAAAAACAGCTCCGGCACCCCGACTTCCGGGAGCCATAACTCTCTCGTCCGAACTCCGATTTGTGCAAAATTTATACCGTTGGAAAGTAGACGTCGAGAGATTTCCGACGATATGCTGCATGACCCATTTTGAGCACCAGAAGGCCTCCAAAACTACCCTCGAAAATCGGGTCAGAAAAGGGTACGCACGCGAAAATCGAGGGAGATTCAGTGGGGGGCTGGCGTGGAGGATAAGAACGCCACGTGGCACTCGCGCGGGACCATACCATGCGGCGTGTGATGGACCCGCGCGAGGCGTGCACGCCGTTCTATAAAACTAGCCTCCCCCCCCTCACTTCAGTACAATTTTTGCTCGGCTCTAGGCCTCTTTGAGCATTAGTTTAGGCAGAAGATAGGGGTTTTTAGGGTCTTTAGAGGGGGTTTTGGGTAGTCTTAGAGTGAGAGACTCCTCTCTAGGTACTCTCTCTCTCTAAGCACTTTCTCTCTCCTCTTCTCTCTCTTTTTTTTCCTTTTCTTAGTGGAAGTGACTAGTGATGATCCCTAAAATGGGAAAGGATTCACAAGGATCCACTTTAGTTTATGATTATTAGTTTATTTATGTGCTATTTTATGCTTTCTTTGTTCATGTTAGTTCATTCTTGCTCTTTTAGTTCATTTATTGTCTTGTTATTACTATATATGCTTTGAGTTATTTATTACTCTTACTTGTTTAAATAATGTCATTTATCGCTTTATTTACATTTACTACGTACTTGTGAATATATATTGTGTTGTGATTATCCCTCTCCCGTGTGTTTTAGTACGGCAATACCCGAGTGGCTTTGGCGGATCGCGTAAGTCCTCTATGAGGCCTTAACAACCATGTTAGCCCACGAGGTGCTTGACCCGAAAAATACACTCCCCCATGTTTAAATAATGTCATTTATCGCTTTATTTACATTTACTACGTACTTGTGAATATATATTGTGTTGTGATTATCCCTCTCCCGTGTGTTTTAGTACGGCAAATACCCGAGTGGCTTTGGTGGATTATGTAAGACCTCTAATGAGGCCGTAACAACCATGTTAGCCCACGAGGTGCTTGACCCGAAAAATACATCCCCCATGTTTTAAATAATGTCATTTATCGCTTTATTTACATTTACTACGTACTTGTGAATATATATTGTGTTGTGATTATCCCTTTCCCCGTGTGTTTTAGTACGGCAAAACCCGAGTGGCTTTGGTGGATTATGTAAGACCTCTAATGAGGCCTTAACAGCCATGTTAGCCCACGAGGTGCTTGACCCGAAAAATACACTCCCCCATGTTTTAAATAATGTCATTTATCGCTTTATTTACATTTATTACATACTTGTGAATATTGTCATCTCCTCCCCCTTTCTCTTTTGTGATTTGGGCGTGATAATCCCGATTGGTCGTGATGGATTATGTAAGACCTCAAATGAGGCATTAACCATCACGTAATTCCATAAGGCATTGGACCCACAAAAACACTTTTCCTTAAACCTCGTTATTTTCGTCATTTACATTACGTTGTTGTAAATTATTGTCCATTCTTCTATTTTGATTTGGGCATGAAAATACCGAACGGTATTGGTGGTTTTAGGTAAATCTTTCAAATAGTACTAAAACCTCCATGTAAATCCATGAGGCGTTGGACCCATAAGATTTCCAATGCATTTTCGAAAAAATGATTTTTTGTCATTTAAGTCCTATTTCGGCTTCGCGGGTTTAGGTAAATCTTTCAAATAGTACTAAACCCCCGTGTAAGCCCGAAAGAGGCATTGAAAACCCATTTTCAAAACGATTTTTCTCATTTAAGTCCTATTTCGGCTTCGCGGGTTTAGGTAAATCTTTCAAATAGTACTAAACCCCCGTGTAAGCCCGAAAGAGGCATTGAAAACCCATTTTCAAAACGATTTTTCTCATTTAAGTCCTATTTCGGCTTCGCGGGTTTAGGTAAATCTTTCAAATAGTACTAAACCCCCGTGTAAGCCCGAAAGAGGCATTGAAACCCCCCTTTTAAAATGATTTTTCTCATTTAAGTCCTATTTCGGCTTCGCGGGTTTAGGTAAATCTTTCAAATAGTACTAAACCCTTCGTGTAAGCCCGAAAGAGGCATTGAAACCCCCCTTTTAAAATGATTTTTCATCATATAAGTCCTATTTCGGCTTCGAAGGTTTAGGTAAATCTTTCAAATAGTACTAAACCCCCGTGTAAGCCCGAGAGGCATTGACTCTCGTATTTTATTCATGTAAATCCTAAGGTGGTGTCGAGATTCGAATAAGTCTTTCAAATAGCATCGAATCCCGACCCTCACGAGGTCTTGACCCTTTCCCTAAAAATTCTCATAAATCACACTTTGCCATTTCAATTAGGTGTTGCATTTATGTCATTCCATGTTTATGATTAATGTGCCGCGATCATGCCATGATCATTCCATGCTTGTCATTTTAGTAATTTATGTTCTGCAACCATGCCGTGATTACTCATTTGGTTTCCATATTTATGATTCATGTACCATGATCATTCCACACTCATTCATTCTTGTGATTCATGTGTTGCGACCATGCCATGATTATTTGCTTGAATGTTTTACCATCTTGATGCTATGACTACTTGCTTGTTTGTTTACCGCTTTGATATAAAAATGTGATTAAAATACACTTTGCCATGAAAACTTTAAAAAGAGTAAACATGGTAATGTGGGCGTTAGAAACGAAATTGGTGTGACCCAAGGGCTACGGCTCGCCCTGGCTTTTGGACACCATGGTATGAGTCCTTTACACGGGGGCGTGGCTGGTACGTGCTTTCGTGTAAGGGATTCTACACGTTCTAACTCCCATAGGATCATGGTCTAAAATTCCCCAAAGTGTGAATTAATCATCCAAAACCCCGCCATTTGACGGACCGCTTTACTCTTGGAAATCAAGGGTAAAGAGATCCCGAATATGGCACCAAAAACATTAATTGTTTGTCCCGGCACTAGGTGTTAGGATTTCAAGTACATCCTACCACCGAAATGCCCGGAACCTAAAAAATACAAAGATAAAGGGATGGTGAAATAAAGAGTCTAATCAAAACCAAATGAGGTCAAAATTGCATTTGCCATTTTTGGTATATTGCTCGACCAAATTTGGGACATTTGTACATAATTAAAACCAACAAACCTAGGCTTAGCAAATAAAAGGGAACACTAGAAGGGAGGTAACCGTTTTCTTAAACGGATGTCGTGGGGTGCCTAACACCTTCCCCACGCATAAGCAAACCCCCGAACCCTATCTCTGGTTCAAGACCATTTAGTTGTAGATGTCTAAATAAGATAAAATCTATTAGACATAGGTGCCCAATCACACCTTAAAATTTCCCATGATTGGTGGCGACTCCAAATTTGTGCTCACACGCACACACGTACACAAGTTCCCACACACACACAACTCATATCTCGAAACGGAAAAGAGATAGAGATCACACACAACACTCGCCAAATGGGGGTCGGTATCTAGGAAAAATAAATAAAAAAAGATAAGATTTTTCCGCCGGTGTCGACAGCTTGGCGACTCCACTGGGGACTTAGAGGGTTTAAGCCTATAGTCTTTCGGTGTTTTCTTTGCTAAGCATGTGTGTATATATTTGTTGGTATTCATTGTTTGATTTATCCTCTTTATTTCATCTCGTATAGTGTTTTGATTTTAGCATGTCTATATTCTTGTACATATAAACTGCGAACATAGGATAGAGACTTATTTTATGCGACACATATCGTATATTGTGCTTTGTACAAAAAAAAAGTCTTTTCCCTTTTTGTTTTCAAAATCATGACATTTACACTCATTGCACTTTTGGGTCGAACCCGGACTCAGGTGGGGTCGGACTGGTACAGGCTCCACCACGAACCCTTTTATATCTAGGACATGGAACACGAGAATCCACCCTTCTCCCTCCACACCCGTGGAGATCGAGGGGGGCGTGCAAGTGCTTCCCCGGTGATCCAATACCCTTTTGACTTCCTTCGGGAGGACGAAATGGGCATGATCATCGGCCCCTTTAGGAAACAGAATTCCAAACCGTGTCATACCATGTTGCATATAGTAAGCTATAGAGTAGAAAACTTACCTGTGAGGGCTCTGGTAAAAACCAACCGAGTGAACATCCAACCTAAGACAGGGTACCCAAAAATAGGATGTGTCTTTTCAAAATGAGTCAAGGGAAAAGCGTTGTGCTATTTTCCAGGTGGTGATAAAATAAATGGAGCCGAGCCAGGTTCTATCTATCTAAACCTTCGTTTGCATGTCATTGTTTGATAAAGGGATAGGATGACCACGTTGTCCATACCCGTTGCAAACCACTCAAACCCTAAGAGTTCCGAACTCTACATGAAATGTATAGAGTCGTATCGTACCCAACCAAAAGTACGACCCTCACATTAACCGACATCGGTTCCCCAAAATCTTTCAAAATGGAACCGAACGCCGAAAGGCTCGTCAAATTTTCCGTAATGTGAGAGTCTAGCTTTTCGTTAGTACGTTCGTATCCGTCGTGTACATAGAGTCGTATCATACCCAAGCAAAAGTACGACCCTCACATTAACCGACATCGGTTCCCCAAAATCTTTCAAAATGGAACCGAACGCCGAAAGGCTCGTCAAATTTTCCGTAATGTGAGAGTCTAGCTTTTCGTTAGTACGTTCGTATCCGTCGTGTACATAGAGTCGTATCGTACCCAACCAAAAGTACGACCCTCACATTAACCGACATCGGTTCCCCAAAATCTTTCAAAAATGGAACCGAACGCCGAAAGGCTCGTCGAATTTTAGTAATGTGAGAGTCTACCTTTTCGTTGATACGCGTGTAACCATTATGTACATAGTCTTGTCGTACCCAACCAAAAGTATGACCCTCACATTAACCGACATCGGTTCCCAAAAATCTTTCAAAAATGGAACCGAACGACGAAAGGCTCGTCGAATTTTAGTAATGTGAGAGTCTACCTTTTCGTTAATACGCTTGTAACCATTGTGTACATAGTCTTGTCGTATCCAACCAAAAGTACGACCCTCACATTAACCGACATCGGTTCCCAAAAATCTTTCAAAAATGGAACTGTCGACACCGGCGGAAAAATCAATCTTTTTTTTATTATTTGTTTTATTTAATTTTTCCTTGATCCCGACCCCCATTTGGCGAGTGTTGTGTGTGATCTCTATCTCTTTTCCGTTTCGAGATACGAGTTGTGTGTGTGTTGGAACTTGTGTACGTGTGTGCGTGTGAGCACAAATTTGGAGTCGCCACCAACCATGGGAAATTTTAAGGTGTGATTGGGCACCTATGTCTAATAGATTTTATCTTATTTAGACATTTACAACAAAAATGGTCTTGAACCAGAGATAGGTTCGGGGGTTTGCTTATGCGTGGGGAAGGTGTTAGGCACCCCACGACATCCGTTTAAGAAACGCTTACCTCCTTTCTAATGCTTTCTTTATTTGCTAAGCCTAGGTTTGTTGGTTTTTTTATTATGAACAAATGTCCCAAATTCGGTCGAGCAATATACCAAGAATGGCAAATGCATTTTGACCTCATTTGGTTTTGATTAGACTCTTTATTTCACCATCCCTTTATCTTTGTATTTTTTAAGTTTCCGGGCATTTCGGTGGTAGGATATACTTGAAATCCTAACACCTAGTGCCGGGACAAACAATTAATGTTTTTGGTGCCATATTCGGGATCTCTTTACCCTTGATTTCCAAGAGTAAAGCGGTCCGTCAAATGGCGGGGTTTTGGATGATTAATTCACACTTTGGGGAATTTTAGACCATGATCCTATGGGAGTTAGAACGTGTAGAATCCCTTACACGAAAGCACGTACCAGCCACGCCCCCGTGTAAAGGACTCATACCATGGTGTCCAAAAGCCAGGGCGAGCCGTAGCCCTTGGATTGCACCAACTTCGTTTCTAACGCCCACATTACCATGTTTACTCTTTTTAAAGTTTTCATGGCAAAGTGTATTTTAATCACATTCTTATATCAAAGCAATAAACAATTAAGCAAATAATCAAGACTGTAAAATGGTAAAACATTCAAACAAATAATCACGGCATGTTCGCGGCACATAAATCACAAGAATGAATGATTATGGAATGATCACGGCATGTTTGCAGCACATAAATCATAAGCAGTTCAAATGAGTAATCATGGCATGTTCGCAGTGCATAAATTACTAAAATGACAAGTATGGGATGATCATGGCATGTTCGCAGCGCATTAATCAATGAATATGAAATGACATAAATATGACACCCAATCGGAATGTAATTTATGAGAATTTTTAGGGAAAGGGTCAGGACCTCGTGGGGTCGGGATTCGATGCTATTGAAAGGCTTACTCGAATCTCGATACCACCATAGGATTTACATGAATAAAACAAAGCAATCTAAAAAGAGGGTTTCAATGCCTTTTCGGGCTTACACGAAGGGTTAGTGCTATTGAAAGACTTACCTAAACCTTCGATGCCAAATAGGACTTATATGAGGAAAATCATTTTGAAAAGGGGTTTCAATGCCTTTTCGGGCTTACACGAAGGGTTGGTGCTATTGAAAGACTTATCCAAACCTTCGATGCCAAATAGGACTTATATGAGAAAATCATTTTGAAAATATGTTTGCAATTTACGGGTCCAACGCCTCATGGATTTACATGGGGTTTAGTGCTATTGAAAGACTTACCTAAAACCGCCAATACCGTTTGGTATTTTCATGCCCAAATCAAAATAATGAAATGTGAACAATATTTATAACAACCTAGTAAATAATGTAAATAACCGGGTTTGAAAAAGAGTGTTTTTGTGGGTCCAATGCCGTGTGGATTTACATGGGGTTTAGTGCTATTGAAAGACTTACCTAAAACCACCAATACCGTTCGGTGTTTTCACGCCCAAATCAAAATAATGACGGATAAATCATGTTTACAACGTAGTAAAATGATGAAATAATGGCAATAAATTTAGAGCATAATGGGAAGCAATAAATTAATAGAATTTACAACAAGGGAATTTTGTGGGTCCATTGCCTATGAGATTACATGGTGGTTAAAGCCTCATTGAGGTCTTACATAGTCCACCACGACCAATCGGGATTATCACGCCCAAATCATAAAGGGAAAGGGAGAAAATGACAATATTTACAAACACGTAGTAAATGTAAATAAAGCGGTAAATGACATTATTTAATGGGGGATTTTTAATGGGTCCAATGCCTATGGGATTACATGGTGGTTAAAGCCTCATTGAGGTCTTACATAGTCCACCACGACCAATCGGGATTATCACGCCCAAATCATAAAGGGAAAAATGGGGGATATTCACAACATAATATGCACAACGTAGTAAATGTAAATAAAGCGATAAATGACATTATTTACACATGGGGATGTATTTTTCGGGTCAAATACCTCGTAGACTAACATGGTTGTTACGGCCTCGTTAGAGGTCTTACGCACTCCGCCAAAGCTACTCAATATTTGCCGTACTAAAATACGGGGAAAGGGATAATCACAATATAATATTCACAAGTACGTAGTAAAAATGTAAATAAAGCGATAAATGACATTATTTAGACATGGGGGATGTATTTTTCGGGTCAAATACCTCGTAGGCTAACATGGTTGTTACGGCCTCGTTAGAGGTCTTACGCACTCCGCCAAAGCTACTCAATATTTGCCGTACTAAAATACGGGGAAAGGGATAATCACAATATAATATTCACAAGTATAAAACACTAAATATATTTAAAGCATTGCGGAAAGCTATAAACGTATTTAAAGCAAATATGGAAAGCAATAAATGAATCTTAAAGCATAAAAGCGATAAATGAACTTAAAGCAAGCATATAAAACTAGACATGAACTTAAAGAATATAAATAAACATTTAATGAACTAAAAGTGCATAAATAAAGCAATAATGAACTAAAAATCATAAATAAGGGTGGATCCTTGTGAATCCCTTCCCATTTTAGGGATCATCACTAGTCACCTCCACCCAAAAGAAAAGAAAAGAGAGGAGAGAGGAGAGAGAAAGAGCTTAGAGAGAGAGAGTACCTAGAGAGGAGTCTCTCCCTCTAAAAACTACCCAAAACCCCCTAAGACCCCTATTTCTGCCTATTCTAACGCTCAAGGTGCCTAGAGCCCGAGCAAAAATTGTGTGCAAATGAGGGGGGGGAGGGCTGGTTTTATAGGGGGGCGTGCACGCCGGGCGCGCGATCATCGCGCGCGGCGCGTGATGATGGCGCGCCTCGCGTGCACCTGCCACATGGCGGTCTTATCCTTCCACGCCAGCCCCCCCACCTGATCCTCCTCGATTTTTGCGCGCGTACCCTTTTTTGATCCGATTTTCGAGGGCAGTTTTGGAGGTCTTCCGGAACTCAAAATGGGTCATGCATCATATCTCCGGAAATCTATCGACATCTTCTTTCCAACGGTATAAATTTTGCACGAATCGGAGTTCGGACGAGAGAGTTATGGCTCCCGGAAGTCGGGGTGCCGGAGCTGTTTTTGTGTGTTCTTCCGGCAAAGATTCCGGTCAGACGGGGGATGTTCTTGGCGAACCGAGAGTTCCACGTCGTAGCCGGAGTCGTTATCTTTCCAACGCACCCGGGCTCGCGGATCAACTTGTTGCGAGTCGGAAAGACTCTGCGCGCGAAGGCGGCTGTCCGGGAGGAAAAACGCGTTTTACTCCTAGCGCGTTTTTTCTCAAATCTTGTCCCAGTTCGCGTGCGTATTTGACCTAGTTCCCGATGTCGGATTTCGACGTTCTTGGTACCGTCGGAAAGCTTGCGCTGCCTACTTTTGCAAGGTTCCGGATTCGCGGGAATCCGAGCTTGGGCTTGTGAGATATGGTCCCGCGAACAGAGGCCACCGGGGTGTTTTTGGTCCATTGGAGGACATTTTTCCGATCGGGATTCCGGCTAGACCCGGTAAATTCTTGGCGATCCGAGAGTTCCTCGTCGTGCATGAATGTGTCTTCTTTCCAACGTGCCCAGGCTTGCGGATCAACTTGTTGCGAGTCAGGAAGACTCTGCGCGCAAGCGTGGCAACGTCGGTGGGAAAATTCCGGAATTTTCAGCACAGCCTTATTTCGTCGGCCTGTTTTCACCTGCATGGTAGACGTAGCTCCCGATGTCGGATTTTGACGATCTTGGTATCGTCGGAAAGCTTGCGCTACCTACTTTTCAACGGTACAGGCCTTGCACAGAGGCAAGCTTGGGTTCGTAAGATATGATCTTGCGAACGGAGGCCGTTGGAATGTTCCTTGTGCCAAGGGGTCATCTTCTGATTGAGATTCCGGCCTGACCGGAGGAGCTCTTGACGATCCGGGAGTTGCACATCGTAGCTGAAGTGACCCTCTTGCATAAAGATCTTGGCCCGTGGACCAAGTTGCAGCGGGTCGGAGAGAATCTTCGCGCGAACGTTGCCTCCCAAATAGACTGTTTAGTTAACAACACTTAGCAAAATTTGGCTAAGTGTTGGACCGTTTTTTCACAGTTTTGACCATAACTCCCTCATTTCTCGTCCGTTTTTGGCCCGTAAAGCGCCGAATTGAAGCTCTCGTCACGCTCTTCAGAATGGTCAGGGAGTGGTCAGTTCGATTCAGCTTTCGGTTTGGTCAATGGTCCGGTCAAACCTTGGTTAAACTTGGTCGAATTTGGCCAAAACCCTCCAAACTCTGGGAAATGTGTCCCGGACCACATTTTGAGGGTTTCTGGACATGGTGGACCCTAGTCGGGTCGGAAACGGCTCGGTCAAACCTCGGTCAACCCTGGTCAACCCTAGTCAAACTTGGTCAAACTTCGGGAAACGTGTCCCGGATCTTCTTCTTGGGGTTATTTGATGTGGAGAGTCCTCGTTGGATCAAGCCGGCTCGGTTCCGGTCGTCTCGTTTTACGTGCCGACACCCGAGAAAATCCCGTGGGTAAAAATGGGGTTATGACAGGAACCGAACTTTGAAAGGCTCGTCGAATTTTAGTAATGTGAGAGTCCATCTTTTCGTTGATACGTTTGTAACCATTGTGTATAGAGTCATGTCGTCCTCAACCAAAAGTACGACCCTCACATTAACCGACGCCGTTTCCCTCACAAAATTTTTTCAAAATGGAACCGAGTGCCGAAAGGCCCGTCAATTTTCAGTGATGTGAGAGTCCATCTCTTCGTTGACTTGTCCATCGTGTACATACATGTAAACCCTGAGAGTTTCCAACTCTAGGTGGGGATGTAGATATCCACCCATGTCATCCCGACCCTCACATCGACCGATGACTGTTACCCTGAGTTTCAAAATGAAACCGTGAGCTGAAAGGCTCGCCAAATCTTGGCGACCCAATGGGAGAATCCATCTGTTTGTCAATGCATATTGCATTCATGCATACCATGCATACGCATACATACTTAGCCATGGTTTACCCACAAAGTAAGCCAAGGTCATGCACTCAACTGTGAATTTAAAATCTAACTTGACGTTGTTTACCTCTCGAGGCTTTACCTACATTCACAATCAAATGGCGAAAGAAACAAGCAAACTCCGAGGATTAGAGGCTCGGGTAGCAGCGCTAGAGACGAAGTTTAACTTCCTGCTACAGTTCATACGTCGGATGACTGAACGAGAGGAAGAAAAGAAGAAGGCGATGATCAGCAAAAGACAGGAGGAGATCTGCCCAGCCCTCAGCCCGTCGAAAGTAGCGCAGACTCTACCAACTCCAAGAAGGCCAGCCTTCCATGTCCCTAGGCCATCCCGGACAGAGCCTCGGCAGTTCCAACCATTGCCGATTCCAGTCTCACAATTGTATACGCTGCTGGTCAAGAAGAAGATGATTACGCCTGTCGGCCCTAGGACGCGTATCGGACCTGCAACCCAAAGATTACGACAAGGATTTGACCTGTGACTACCACCAAGGAGAAGTCGGGCACACAGTAGGGAATTGCAGGGTCTTAAGGCACCGCATCCAGGACTTACTAGACCAAGGGGTGTTGAAGTTTCGAATAGAAGGAATCATAAACGCAATTGGGGCAGAGAAGAGCGATGAAGTTGACATCACCTCCTCAAAGATCCCATGGGAACCATTCCCCACACCAAGGGCACAGAAAGAATTAGCGGAAGCAGGTATATACAAGTATTATTCCGAAGCTCAAGGCCGCAACCCACAGAGTTTTAAAGAAGTCAAGAAAGAGGTCACCAGCCTAATAATGGGAGGTCTGGTAAAAAGAAGGAGAGAACAACCAGAGGAATACTGCATGACGATTGACCAGCTGAGACTTAGCCCTTATGAGAGAACAAACTTCCAAGCAAGAATGGATAGAATTAAAGAGGACTTCGAGGAATTTTGTGAGAAGAAGAAAGAAGAATTGGGGAAACTCTCACCAGCCACATCACCAGAGACGTCCAAGCCCGACCCAGTGGTCATCCAATACGCTACCAAAGAAAAGATCATGCTTCAGACAGCTTCAGTATCTACAATTCAGTCTTCGGAGAAAGTTCCGAGCGTTGTGATCCAAGTCCCGCAACCTTTCCCTTACCAAGATAGCAAGAGGATTCCTTGGAATTATGGGATGAAAGTAATATCAACACGGGAAGGCAAGCCCAGGACGGAGGAGGAGGCAGTCGGGAACCTCACATCTGGACTTGGTGGGATCACTAGGAGTGGTAGGTGCTACACCCCAGAGGAATTAGAGAAGAGAAGGAACGAAATAGGAAAGACAGTGGAGGACCCCACAAAAACGAAAGCGGCAGAAGAAGAGGCAGCAGATTTCCTTAGAATAATCAAGAGCAGTGAATACAGCGTAGTGAAGCAACTAAGCAAGATGCCCTCTCATATATCGGTACTATCACTACTACCTGCATCAGAGTCCCACAGGAAGGCCCTGCTGAAGGTGCTAAATGAGGCATATGTACCGGAAGACATTACTGGGCCGTCTTTCGAAAATATGGTGACCTCCATACTAGTCACCAACCAACTAACTTTCTCTGACGACGAATTGCCTCCGGAGGGGAGGGGTCACACCAAAGCCTTGTACATTTCGGTCAAGACCAACAACCTCATAGTGTCGAAAGTGCTGATTGACAATGGGTCTGCCTTGAATGTGTGCCCGATGACGACCTTGGAAAAACTAGACATCGACCCTACTCGTGTAAGGGCAACCAGCATGGTCGTACGAGCCTTCGACGGAACCCGTAGGGAGGTGATAGGAGAGATAGATTTGCCAATAGAGATTGGCCCGCAGGTCTATGACTTCAATTTCCAAGTGCTGAGAATCGACTCTCCTTACAACCTGCTATTGGGAAGGCCGTGGTTGCATACCGCCGGAGCAGTACCCTCTTCCCTACACCAAAAGATGAAGTTCATCATTGGAAATCAGTTGGTCACCATCCTAGCCGAAGAGCCTATATCCATCTACAATGACGGCGCGGTCCCTTACATTGACAGAGGAGCATCCGAAGAAGCATCATTCCACAGTTTCGAGTTCGTCACTGTCATTCACAAAGTGGCAGCCGTGGAACCAAAACTGTCTAAAGCTGGAATGATGGTAGCTAAAGAATTCATCAAGGCAGGGTTCCAACTAGGACAGGGCCTGGGCTGCGCAAACCAAGGGAGAACCGCGATCGTGGCTCTCAAAGGAAACAGGGATAGATACGGACTTGGGTACACCCCCACTAGAAAGGATCGCCAATTCGCCTATGAAGTCCGAAGATGGAGAGCCGTGGCAAGGCTCAGAGGGGAGAAATGGCCGGAGGAGAAAATGATTATCCCTCACATCCGCACCACTTTCCCTGCATCAGCAATGTTTCAAGTTGACGGAGGTGATGAGGATGAGTTGGCACTGCTTTTTGCCGAGGATCTAAGCATCAACGCCATAGAAGAGGATTCCACCGCACCTCTAATCTACCCCGGCCAATGCGAAAGAGTAGATCTCGAAGACTTTCTAGATGAAGAGGACCTCAGGGGGTATTATATAGAGGAGAGGACACTTGATGAAGACACCGGGAAAGATGTTGACTTCCCCAATCTACTCCCACATTTGATGGCTCCACGCGGACTCGAGACCCTGGAATTCGAGATATTCTGCGAGAATGAAGACCCAGAGTCCCATCTGCGGAGATACCGTGAGAAGTTGACCCTGTATACGGACGATGAGCTCTTAATGATCTCGATGTTCCATGAGAGTCTACCGGAATGTGCAGTCACCTGGTTCTATCAGCTGAAGAATATTGCCTGTTGGAAGGACTTGGCAGAAGCTTTCCTGGACCGATACAGCTACAAAGTCAAACCACCAGTCAAGAGCTTAGGCAACAGCACCACCACCACCACTGAAGAAGCACGTGCTGGCCCCATGATAGGAGGAATGAGCATCGATGCCATCACTACCAAGGGAAATCCCATCTCCGATTTGCCACTGCCAGCAGAGGGAGACATAGGCCGGCGTGACATTACTACAGCCTATCCAAAGTAGCAAGGAGTAAACGGTATCCCAGTCATGAATGGCTTGGGTTTTGAGATCATGGCTTGGGAATTTTCGTATTGAACAATTTCGGGTTTCTATGTTTATTACATGCTTTTAAGACATCATGTCACAATCATCGTCATCATATCATTGTAATATTTCCACTTTTATATTTTCAATAATATGTACATTTCATGAAACCCATGCGCCTTAAATAACCATGAAAGACAAAACATGAAAAGACCCTCGGGATTCGACCATGGTCCCACAAATTTTCCAAAAAAATTGCGAAAAGATTTATCTGAAGTGCATGCATCCATGAGAGGGACGAGTCAACACCATAATTCCGCTCATGGAAAATGAGGTGTCTATGTAAAATTACTATACAGAAGCGTCGTGTGTTCTCTAATCATCCGCACCCGAAACACTTTTTCTCAAACACATGAAGCACTTTTGCACACGATTCCTACTTTTCACGACCAATGTTGGTGTGATCCTAAACCAGTAGGCGACTAAAAGTTCTAGCTTCACTGACCAATTGGTTGGATATGAAACGATGGAGGCATTGTTTCTACTATCCAAACAATTATACCGCTTGTAAACCCCGCTGATCCAAAAGATATATTTTTGAAGAAAATTCACCCGAATTTACGAAATGGCACTTAAGCTCTCTAGGCTAAGAAGTTAGTACTCAGGATGACGGAAAAGGCCTCCGTTCAACTATCCTCCCACTTGTAGAAAAATGCCACTTGCTAACCAAGTTGAGCCTGTTCGTTTTTCTCCTATAAAAAACCAGTCAAGGATTACCCCCCCACACGGGGGCGGGATAAATAGTTGTGAAAGTCTCATGTTAGGCTAAAAGCGAACAAAGTGAGTAAATGAGATTTCCGAAGGAAACAAAGTCAATCAAGTGAATTCCCAAAAAAGAAAGGGGAAAAGAAGTCCGAAAACTGAAGAGAAAGTCAACCCGAGGAAAGCTAAACAGAGTGAATAGGAGAATTTAGTGAAATGTTCGAATTGAGGACGAGGGTAGTGCTTAATGAAGTGAAATTCAAATGAAGAGTAATCCTTAACTTTAGGAAAACCCCTCAAGTAATTTCAAAGCCAAAATTATCCTCCCATAAGCCTAGGAAATCCAAAGCCTTACATTACGGTCCTTTGAAAGTCCTTCCTAACTGGGAGCGACTGCTTAGCCTAAGGAGCTTGTGCCAAGGAAACATCATGAAGTAATTTTGAGCCTTATATCCTTCGTTTCAAGCACCCTTTTAACCCCAAGGCCACGTTACAAGCCAACAAAGACCTCACTGATCATCGATGATCGGTTGGTCATGTAGCAACGAACTTTTGGTCAAAAACTGGTAATGATGGAACCTAGATCACGCACCTTCAAGAGGTCGTATCTCATAAAGGGCACCGTCCACTTTGCACCATGGCCTTTGGGCCAAACAAGAGTGACTTCAATGTTTGAAGCCTCACCCCAATTCAAAAGAAATAAAAGAAGAGCTCACTCAAAAAGCTCACAGGATAATGCCGAACAGATTAACCCGAGGGACCACGCTTTCCATTCTCGGTAAGGGATGGTTGTTGAACAGAGGCACCCATTAACTGTAAAGGAAGCAGGACCTTGCCTAGTCCCTCTCAGATGGTGCATGTATTCAAAGGAATCTTCAAGAGATTGATCTCTTCAGTAATTTCCCAAGGACACAAGGAACCTAAACCCTTTTCAAATCTGTAAATTCTCATATTCATTTCCACAACAACATTCAATTTTTACCATTGGTTCATAAAAAGCCAAACTTTGCCAAATTCATAAATTCTTGTACAAATAATCATAGACAAAATTCGTGTTTTCATTCATTCATGCCTGATTCATAAATACATACATTGATTTTCCATGATGTCTTGAAAGCATATCTAAATATATCAACTTAGAAGTTAAAAATGGGAGCCATACATGATCCGACTCGGATTTATGAATGACTCACCATTTAAATACAAAAACTACCGACTACTCTCTGCTACATGAGGTATGCTATCTAATGACCAAGACGTATGCAGGTCTCTCTGCAGAATCTCCCCAAGGCAGTGGAAAGGGCCGGATCTCCCTTATCATGCTCCTCCAAGACGGCGCGAGCCCTGGCGCCCAAAGAATCCATCACCTGGTTAACCTGATGAAGAGCCGTGACCACGGGGAAACCCTCCTGGTTGAGCCAAGAAGCATTGGACTCAAGAGCATCATGCACCAAATCCACTTCAGTCTGCAAGACCCCATTGTCACCCTAAAGAACGCTGATCTGGACTCGCATGGCCCCTATGGAAGTACGTGCAGATGTAAATGCCACCTCGCTCTCATCTAGTGCTCGCCGGAGAGCCACAATGTCATGAGGACGACCTGTGGAAGGATCAACCAGAGCCTGGGTGTATGAACGAAGAGAGTCAAGCTCATCCTGGACTCGAGTCCTCTCAACCTGCTTAGTCTCTAACTGCCCTTGGGTCTCAGTCAGGGTCTCCTCCATATGATCCTTAGCTGCCTCGGAAATCTCGAGTTGCTCGCGAATGAAGTCGTTCATCGTTCGGAGAGTGGAGACATTCCCTCTCTGAACCTCCAAGTCGCGGCGAAGATTCGCCACCGCCACACTGTTGTGATGTAAGGAGCTCCGCATAGACTCCACACGGGCCGCAGACTCCTCTCTCTCAGATGCCCTAGCAAGGCGTAGTGATGACAGCTCGGTTCAAGCCTCCTCAAGCTCCCTCTCCAAAACAACGACCCTCTCGGACTGACCAGTAGGAGCTGAGGCCCGAAGAGACTGAGACACCGAAGAATATGATGCACCTGGCCGTACGGTAGGCCTGAGAGTAAAAGAAGGACTCCACCTCTCTCTCCACTCAACAAAATCAGGAGTAACAGAGCTATCTCCATGCAGACCACCCTCGATGAGGACCATCTCCGAAAGGCGGCCTCCCCAGATATCCTCAATCCTGAAGAGGAGCCTCCACATATCCTCACCAGGAATGTAATCGAAAGTCACCGCTGTCATAACCCCATTTTTACCCACGGGATTTTCTCGGGTGTCGGTGCGCAAATCGAGACAGCCCGAACCGAACCAGCACGATCTGACGACACTTCGCCGCATCAAATACTCCCAAGAAAAAGGTCCGGGACACATTTCCCGAGGTTCGACCAAGTTTGACTAGGGTTGACCAAGTTTGACTAGGGTTGACCGAAGTTTGACCGAGGTTTGACCGAGCCGTTTCCGACCCGACTAGGACCCACCGTACCCGGGAACCCTTGAAATGTGGTCTGGGATACATCTCCAAGAGTTTGGAGAGCTTTGACCAAGTTTGACCAAGTTTGACCAAGGTTGACCAAGTTTGACCAAGGTTTGACCGGACCATTGACCAGACCAAAAACTGGATCGAACTGACCACCCCTTGACCAATGTATAGAGAATATCAAGAGCTTCGATTCCGTACTTTACGGGTCGAAAACGGATGAGAAACGAGAGAGTTGTGGCCAAAACTGCGAAAAAAAAACGGTCCGACACTTAGCCAAATTTTGGTAAGTGTTGTTGACAAAACAGCCCATTTGGGAGGCAGCGTTTGCGCAAAGATTCTCTCCGACCCGCTGCAACTTGGTCCAAGAACCAAGACCCTTAGGCAAGAGGTTCACTTCAGCTACCACATGCAACTTTCGGATCGTCAAGAGTTCCTCCGGTCAAGCCGGAATCTCAGTCAGAAGATGACCCCTTGGCATAAGGAACATTCCGACGGCCTCCGTTCGCAAGATCATATCTTGCGAACCCAAACTTGCCTCTATGCAAGGCCTGTACCGTAGAAAAGTAGGTAGCGCAAGCTTTCCGACGATACCAAGATCGTCGGAATCCGACATCGGGAGCTACGTCTACCACGCGCGTGAAAACAGGCCGACAAAATAAGGTTTTGCTGAAAGTTCCGGGATTTCCCCACCGACGTTGTCACGCTTGCGCACAGAGTCTTCCTGACTCGCAACAAGTTGATCTGCGAGCCCGGGCACATTGGAAAGAAGACACATCCATGCACGACGTGGAACTCTCGGATCGCCAAGATTTTATCGGGGCCAGCCGGAATCCCGATCGGAAAACTGCCCTCAAACGGACCAAAAACACCCCGGTGGCCTCTGTTCGCGGGGCCATATCTCACAAGTCCAAGCTCGGATTTCCACAAATCCAGAACCTTGCAAAAATAGGCAGCGCAAGCTTTCCGACGGTACCAAGAACGTCAAAATCCGACATCGGGAGCTAGGTCAAATATGCGCGCGAACTGGGACAAGATTTGAGAAAAAACGCGCTGGGAGCAAAACGCATTTTTTCTCCCGGACAGCCGCCTTCGCGCGCAGAGTCTTTCCTGCTCGCAACAAGTTGATCCGCGAGCCCGGGTGCGTTGGAAAGATAATGACTCCGGCTACGACGTGGAACTCTCGGTTCGCCGATAGCATTCCCCGTTTGACCGGAATCTACATCGGAAAGAGTGCACAAAAACAGCTCCGACACCCCGACTTCCGGGAGCCATAACTCCCTCGTCCGAACTCCGATTCGTGCAAACTTTATATCGTTGGAAAGAGGACGTCGAGAGCTTTCCGACGATATGCCGCATGACCCATTTTGAGTTCCGGAAGACCTCCAAAACTGCCCCCGAAAATCGGATAAAAAAGGATACGCGCACGGAAATCGAGGAGGATTCGAGGGAGCTGCTGGCGTGGAAGGATAAGACTGCCACGTGGCAGTACCACAACTCGCGCAGGACCGTCATGCGCCGCGCATGATGGACCTGCGCGAGGCGTGCACGGTTTTCTATAAAACCGACCCCCCCCCCTCACTTCAAGACAGTTTTTGCTCGGGCACTAGGCCTTCTAGAGCGTAGTTTAGGCAGAAAATAGGGGTTTAGGGGGTTTTAGGAGGGGATTTTTGGGTAGTTTTAGAGAGAGAGACTCCTCTCTAGGTAATCTCTCTCTCTCTCTAAGCTCTTTCTCCCTCTTCTTTTTCTTTAGGGATTTTGGGGGGTTTTTAGAGTGAGAAGCACCTATTAGGTGCTTCTCTCTCTAACCTCTCCTCATCTTCCCCACTCTCTCTCTCTCTCTCTCTCCTTTCTCTTACATTCTTTAGTTCATTTTAGTTCATTTATGTTTTACTAGTTTATTTATTGCTTTATTTGCATTTCCTTGTCTATTTATTGCTTTATTTACATTCTCTTGTCCATTTATTGCTTTATTTACATTCCCTTGTCTATTTATTGCTTTATTTACATTTCCTTGTCATTTATCGCTTTATTTACATTTCCGTGTCATTTATCGCTTTATTTACATTTCTAGTCATTTATCGCTTTATTTACATTTTATACGCACTTGTGAATATTTGTTGTGATTACCCCCCTCCCCCGGTGTGTTTTAGTACGGCAATATTGAGTGGCTTTGGCGGCTCGCGTAAGACCTCTAACGAGGCCGTGACAACCATGTTAGCCCACGAGGTCTTGACCCGAAAAATACACCGGTTTCCTCGTGTTTTAGTACGGCAAATATTGAGTAGCTTTGGCTCAGTTGCGTAAGACCTCTAACGAGGCCGTAACAACCTTGTTAGCCTACGAGATATTTGACCCGAAAAATACATCCCCCATGTTTAAATATTGTCATTTATCGCTTTATTTACGTTTACTACGTTGCGCGTATTATATTGTGAATATTCCCCATTTTTCCTTCGTGATTTGGGCGTGATAATCCCGATTGGTCGTGATGGTTTATGTAAGACTGTCATAACCCCATTTTTACCCCCGGGATTTTCCCGGGTGTCGGCACGCAAAACGAGGCAGCCCGAACCAAGTCGGCCTGTTCCGACGAGGGCTCATCACCTCGAATACTCCCAAAAAGAAGGTCCGAGACACATTTCCCAAGGTTTGACCAAGTTTGACTAGGGTTGACCAAGTTTGACTAGAGTTGACCAAAGTTTGACCGAGGTTTGACCGAGCCGTTTCCAACCCGACTAGGACCCACCGTGCCCAGAAACCCTTGAAATGTAGTCCGGGATACATCTCCAAGAGTTTGGAGAGCTTTGACCAAGTTCGACCAAGTTTGACCAAGGTTGACCAAGTTTGACCAAGGTTTGACCGGACCGTTGGCCAGACCAAAAACTGGATCGAACTGACCACCCCTTGACCAATGTATAGAGAATATCAAGAGCTTCGATTTCGTACTTTACGGGTCGAAAACGGACAAGAAACAAGAGAGTTGTGGCCAAAACTGCGAAAAAACGGTCCGACACTTAGCCAAATTTTGGTAGGTGTTGTTGACAAAACAGCCTATTTGGGAGGCAGCGTTTGCGCAAAGATTCTCTCCGACACGCTGCAACTTGGTCCAAGAGCCAAGACCCTTAGGCAAGAGGTTCACTTCAGCTACCGCTTGCAACTTTCGGATCACCAAGAGCTCCTCCGGTCAAGCCGGAATCTCAGCCAAAAGTTGACCCCTTAGCATAAGGAACATTCCGACGGTCTCCGTTCGCAGGATCATATCTCGCGAACCCAAACTCGCCTCTGTGCAAGGCCTGTACCGTTAAAAAGTAGGTAACACAAGCTTTCCGACGATACCAAGACCGTCGAAATCCGACATCGGGAGCTACGTCTACCACGCGCGTGAAAACAGGCCGACAAAATAAGGTTTTGCTGAAAGTTCCGGGATTGTCTCACCGACGTTGCCACGCTTGCGCACAGAGTCTTCCTGACTCGCAACAAGTTGATCTGCGAGCCCGGGCACATTGGAAAGAGGACACATCCATGCACGACGTGGAACTCTCGGATCGCCAAGAATTTATCGGGGTCAGCCGGAATCCCGATCGGAAAACTGCCCTCAAACGGACCAAAAACACCCCGGTGGACTCTGCTCGCGGGGCCATATCTCACGAGTCCAAGCTCGGATTCCCGCGAATCCGGAACCTTGCAAAAATAGGCAGCGCAAGCTTTCCGACGGTACCAAGAACGTCAAAATCCGACATCGGGAGCTAGGTCAAATATGCGCGCGAACTGGGACAAGATTTGAGAAAAAACGCGCTGGGAGCAAAACGCATTTTTTCTCCCGGACAGCCGCCTTCGCGCGCAGAGTCTTTCCTGCTCGCAACAAGTTGATCCGCGAGCCCGGGTGCGTTGGAAAGATAATGACTCCGGCTACGTCGTGGAACTCTCGGTTCGCCGATAGCATCCCCCGTTTGACCGGAATCCGCATCGGAAAAGTGCACAAAAACAGCTCCAACACCCCGACTTCCGGGAGCCATAACTCCCTCGTCCGAACTCCGATTCGCGCAAACTTTATATCGTTGGAAAGAGGACGTCGAGAGCTTTCCGACGATATGCCGCATGACCCATTTTGAGTTCCGGAAGACCTCCAAAACTGCCCCCGAAAATCGGATAAAAAAGGGTACGCGCACGGAAATCGAGGAGGATTCGAGGGGCTGCTGGCGTGGAAGATAAGACTGCCACGTGGCAGTACCACAACTCGCGCAGGACCGTCATGCGCCGCGCATGATGGTGCTGCGCGAGGCGTGCACGGTTTTCTATAAAACCGACCCTCCCCCCCCTCACTTCACACAAGTTTTTGCTCGGGCACTAGGCCTTCTAGAGCTTAGTTTAGGCAGAAAATAGGGGTTTAGGGGGTTTAGGAGGAGGGGATTTTTGGGTAGTTTTAGAGAGAGAGACTCCTCTCTAGGTAATCTCTCTCTCTCTCTAAGCTCTTTCTCCTCTCTTCTTTTTCTTTAGGGATTTTGGGGGGTTTTTAGAGTGAGAAGCACCTATTAGGTAGGTGCTTCTCTCTCTAACCTCTCCTCATCTTCCCACTCCTCTCTCTCTCTCTCTCTCCCTTTCTCTTACATTCTTTATTTCATTTTAGTTCATTTATGTTTTACTAGCTCATTTATTGCTTTATTTACATTTCTAGTCATTTATCGCTTTATTTACATTTCTAGTCATTTATCGCTTTATTTACATTTCTAGTCATTTATCGCTTTCTTTACATTTCTAGTCATTTATCGCTTTATTTACATTTTATACGCACTTGTGAATATTTGTTGTGATTACCCCCCCTCCCCCGGTGTGTTTTAGTACGGCAATATTGAGTGGCTTTGGCGGCTCGCGTAAGTCCTCTAACAAAGGCCGTTGACAACCATGTTAGCCCACGAGGTCTTGACCCGAAAAATACACCGGTTTCCTCGTGTTTTAGTACGGCAAATATTGAGTAGCTTTGGCTCAGTTGCGTAAGACCTCTAACGAGGCCGTAACAACCTTGTTAGCCTACGAGGTATTTGACCCGAAAAATACATCCCCATGTGTTAAATATTGTCATTTATCGCTTTATTTACATTTACTACGTTGTAAATATTATATTGTGAATATTGTCATTTTCCCATTTTTTCCTTTGTGATTTGGGCGTGATAATCCCGATTGGTCGTGGTGGACTATGTAAGACCTCGAAGAGGCTTTAACCACCACGTAATTCCATAGGCATTGGACCCATGAAAATCCCGTGTTTTTAAGTCCATTATTTGCTTTAAATTTATTTATCGCTTTCCGCAATGCTTTAAATACATTTATCGCTTCATTTATTTTTACGCGCTTGTGAATATATTGCGTTGTTATTATCTCCGTTTCCCATAAAAATGGGCGTGATAATCCCGATTGGTCGTGGTGGACTATGTAAGACCTCAAAGAGGCATTAACCACCATGTAATTCCATAGGAATTGGACCCACGAAAATCCTCTTTGTTTAAACCCCGTTATTTTCATTATTTACTACGTTGTTGTAAATATTGTCCATTTTTCATTATTTTGATTTGGGCATGAAAATACCAAACGGTATTGGCGGTTTTAGGTAAGTCTTTCAATAGCACTAAACCCCATGTAAATCCATGAGGCGTTGGACCCGTAAATTGAAACCCCATTTTCAAATAGATTTTCTCATTTAAGTCCTATTTGGCGTCGAAGGTTTGGATAAGTCTTTCAATAGCACCAACCCTTCGTGTAAGCCCGAAAAGGCATTGAAACCCCGTTTTCAAATAGATTTTCACTCATATAAGTCCTATTTGGCGTCGAAGGTTTGGATAAGTCTTTCAATAGCACCAACCCTTCGTGTAAGCCCGAAAAGGCATTGAAACCCCGTTTTCAAATAGATTTTCTCATATAAGTCCTATTTGGCGTCGAAGGTTTGGATAAGTCTTTCAATAGCACCAACCCTTCGTGTAAGCCCGAAAAGGCATTGAAACCCCGTTTTCAAATAGATTTTCTCATTTAAGTCCTATTTGGCGTCGAAGGTTTGGATAAGTCTTTCAATAGCACCTACCCTCCGTGTAAGCCCGAAAAGGCATTGAAACCCTCTTTTTAGATTGTTTTGTTTATTCATGTAAATCCTATGGTGGTGTCGGGATCCGAGTAAGTCTTTCAATAGCATCGAATCCCGACCCCACGAGGTCTTGACCCTTTCCTTAAAAATTCTTGTGTCATAATAAATTGCACTTTGCATTAAGCATTATATTCATGCCGACCCATATTTGTCATCTTCATGATACATGTGTTGCGACTATGCCATGACTATTTTGCTTGGATATTTTGCCATTTTACCATCTTGATTACTTGCTTGATTGTTTATTGCTTTGATATAAAAATGTGATTAAAATACACTTTGCCATGAAAACTTTAAAAAGAGTAAACATGGTAATGTGGGCGTTAGAAACGAAGGTATGAGTCCTTTACACGGGGGCGTGGCTGGTACGTGCTTTCGTGTAAGGGATTCTACACGTTCTAACTCCCATAGGATCATGGTCTAAAATTCCCCAAAGTGTGAATTAATCATCCAAAACCCCGCCATTTGACGGACCGCTTTACTCTTGGAAATCAAGGGTAAAGAGATCCCGAATATGGCACCAAAAACATTAATTGTTTGTCCCGGCACTAGGTGTTAGGATTTCAAGTATATCCTACCACCGAAATGCCCGGAAATTTAAAAGATACAAAGATAAAGGGATGGTGAAATAAAGAGTCTAATCAAAACCAAATGAAGGTCAAATTGCATTTGCCATTTCTTGGTATATTGCTCGACCGAATTTGGGACATTTGTACATAATAAAAACCAACAAACTTAGGCTTAGCAAATAAAGAAAACATTAGGAAGGAGGTAACCGTTTTCTTAAACGGATGTCGTGGGGTGCCTAACACCTTCCCCACGCATAAGCAAACCCCCGAACCTATCTCTGGTTCAAGACCATTTAGTTGTAGATGTCTAAATAGGGTAAAATCTATTAGACATAGGTGCCCAATCACACCTTAAAATTTCCCATGATTGGTGGCGACTCCAAATTTGTGCTCACACGCACACACGTACACAAGTTCCCACACACACACAACTCGTATCTCGAAACGGAAAAGAGATAGAGGAACACACACAACACTCGCCAAATGGGGGTCGGTATCTAGGAAAATAAAAAGAAATACTTAAAGAAGATTTTCCGCCGGTGTCGACAGTCAAAGAGGCATTAGCCATACGTAATTCCATAGGCATTGGACCCATGAAAATCCCCCCATGCTTTAAATATATCGTCAATTATACACTTTATTTACTTTCACGTTGTAAATATATTGCGTTGTTATTATCCCCGTTCCCCGTGAAAATGGGCGTGATAATCCCGATTGGTCGTGGTGGACTATTTAAGACCTCAAAGAGGCATTATCCACCATGTAATTCCATAGGAATTGGACCCACGAAAATCCTTTGTTTAAACCCCGTTATTTTCATTATTTACTACGTTGTTGTAAATATTGTCCATTTTTCATTATTTTGATTTGGGCATGAAAATACCAAACGGTATTGGTGGTTTTAGGTAAGTCTTTCAATAGTACTAAACCCCATGTAAATCCATGAGGCGTTGGACCCGTAAATTGCAAACTCATTTCCAAAATAGTTTTTCTCATTTAAGTCCTATTTGGCTTCGCGGGTTTAGGTAAATCTTTTCAAATAGTACTAAACCCCCGTGTAAGCCCGAAAAGGCATTGAAACCCATTTTCAAAACAGTTTTTTTCCCATATAAGTCCTATTTGGCGTCGCGGGTTTAGGTAAATCTTTTCAAATAGTACTAAACCCCGTGTAAGCCCGAAAAGGCGTTGAAACTCATTTCCAAAACAATTTTTCTCATATAAGTCCTATACGGTATTGGTGGTTTTAGGTAAATCTTTCAAATAGTACTAAAACCTCCATGTAAATCCATGAGGCGTTGGACCCAC
>OU015766.1:15067389-15092586 GCA_907173295.1 Fagus sylvatica | reverse complement strand
AACATGCCATGATCATCTGATTGAATTACTTTTTATGATTAATGTGCTACAAACATGCCATGATCATCCCATACTTGTTAGAATTATTCTTAGTAATTTACGTGCTGCAAACATGCCGTGATTACTTGCTTGATTGTTTATTCACTTTAATATAAGATGTGATTAAAATACACTTTGCCATGAAAACTTTAAAAAGAGTAAACATGGTAACGTGGGCGTTATAAATGAAGTTGGTACAACCCAAGAACTACGGCTCGCCTTGGCATTGGGACACCATGGTATAAGTCCCTTACACGTGGACGTGGCTGGTACGTGTCCTCGTTGTAAGGGATTCTACACATTCTAACTCCCATAAGATCATGGTCTAAAATTTCCCAAAGTGTGAATTAATCATCCAAAACCCCGCCATTTGACGGACCGCTTTATTCTTGGAAATCAAGGGTAAAGAGATCCCGAATATGACATCAAAAACATTAATTGTTTGTCCTGGCATTAGGTGTTAGGATTTCAAGTACATCCTACCATCGAACTGCCCGGAACCTAAAAAAAAATGCAAAGATGAGAGAAGGTGAAATAAAGAGTCTAATCAAAACCAAATGAAGTCAAATTGCATTTGCCATTCTTGGTATATTGCACGACCAAATTTGGGACATTTGTACACAATTAAAACCAACAAACCTAGGCTTAGCAAATAAAAGGGAACACTAGAAGGGAGGTAACCGTTCCTTAACGGATGTCGTGGGGTGCCTAACACCTTCCCCACGCATAAGCAAACCCCCGAACCCATCTCTGGTTCAAGACCATTTTTTTAATATGTGTCTAAACAAGATAAAATCTATTAGACATAGGTGCCCAATCACACCTTAAATTTCCCATGATTGGTGGCGACTCCAAATTTGTGCTTATATGCACACACACACGTGTTCTCGCACACACACACACACACACACATTCCTACTCTTCTGAAAAAGAGAGAGACTCGCCAAATGGGGGTCGGGATTAGGAAAAAGACACTACTACACCACTTAGTAGTAAGTAGTACTTTTCCGCCGGTGCCGACACACACAAGATTAGTAGCAGTACCCAATCAAATATGCAGTACCATGCTCAAAGCCAAACAAAGGAATCACACCACCAAGAGAGAATTAGAGGCATAAGACTACCTCCCTAATTGCTGCACACCTGTTTGTCGCAGCAGCTCTCTCAAAGGCCTCTGCCTATACTAATTGTGGATCACTCAAACTAATGCCATGTCTCTCCCCATGTGGGAGGACCCTTGGGTTAAAGCCACCAAACTCTTTTGTGGTATTGTTTATTTATAAGACTTCAATATATATTCCTTGGTGGACTAGGAATACCTTCCTTGGTGGACAAATAATAACTTTCTTAGTTGACAAGGAATACATTCCTTTGTAAACAATTCCATTGAATAAGGAGTCCTATTCCTTCCACACTAAGAAAACCCAAATCAAGTCAAATTAGGAATTTGAGTCAATATCCAACAAATCTCCACCTTGACACAAATTCCACCAAGCAGTCTTCCAAACCAAGTTGAATTGAGAATTTCTTCTAAATCCAAAAGGCAAGAATCAGAAATTGAGCCAAACTCTAACAATTCTCCACCTTGACAAAATTCCTCTCTCCTCCTTGGCATAAATCGTGCCACGAAATACAAATCTTAACAGTCTATCCTCGGATCTGAGCCTTTTATGGCCAAGGTATTAAAGCCCTAAAAAAAAAAAATTCATGAACACCATTATCATCATTTTGCGTGAATCTGTCTCTAATAATCTATATAAATTGTATAAAATAATTAACCTAAGATGGGAATCATGGACTTGGATTTATATCGTATGCAATACTTAAAAAAGTATTGCATCGTGCAATAGAGAGTTGAGATTGAAAGCTTTTTTTTATTTTTTTTATCTCAATTGTCCAATCAATTTTTTTTCTTTTTATATTGGTTTAAATGACTCAGATAAAAAATTGGAAAAACAAATTTTGATCTCGACCGTCCTGATCTATTGTAGGTGCAATACTTTATGGATCTTGATGAATTTATATTTTGATTCCTATTTAAAATTATTTTCATTCTAAAGAGTAGAGATGCCACATCTTCAACTTATTTTCATGCAGTGGCTTATTGGCTATTGCTTTGTGATTTTTTCTTTGCAGTGAATTATTTCATTAAAGACTTTCTGATCCTATATGGGAAATTCTTAGGTCCTACTGTGGGACTGTCTTGCTAAAGGTGTCAAAATTTATAATGTTAATATTGTGTGTGTTTTGATAAATGTCTGTTAGGTGTTGTAAAATGTGTGTAGTTTGTAGTAAAGTTAACTTTATCACAAATATCATAAATTCTATTAGAATTCACACATTTTATTTTTACAACAATAAACACACATTTATCAATACAGACACAATATGTATCACAAAACACACAAATTTTATCAATATCAACACAGATCCCATGACGGTACTAAGTATTCCCCTGTATACAAATCTTATCAAACCTTTTTCCAGTTTTGGTACACATGAGCCTTTATACACTTGTACTGTACACTGTTTCGCACAAATCATATTACTCTATGTGCCATTAACATATCAAAGTCAGAGAACCTTCTTAACTTCTTATATGGATTAGAAGGAAAAGAAAAGTATAATATCATAGATTAGATAATGGACTTATGCGCTTTAAATAACCTTATAAAATTGCACGAATTTAACTAAGGGACCGAGTTTTTTTGTCTCAAAACCAATTTAGAATACATAACAATTCCTTATCCATATGTACTATTAGTCATATTATCTATTTAATAAATAATATAGGATAAATTATACTAATACCCTTGATGTTTAGTGAAACTAGATTCGTTACACTCTATTTTCAACAAATGACATTCCGCCAAAATCTTCAAAATAAATAACACTTTGCTCCAAAATAATTGACATTCAATTCTAAAATAATTCACATTCCACTTCATTTTTAGAGCGGAGTGTGAATTATTTTGGGAATTTCAAAGCGAAATGTCATTTATTGAAAATAGGGTGTAACGAGTTTAGTTTCATCAAACATAGGGGGCGTTAGTGTAATTTACCCAATAATATAATTACTTGTTTAAATTATTTAATAAGTCATAATTTAATATATACAGATAATTTTACGAAGATATGGTTGGTTGAAGATATATTTTTACCATAGTTCTCATAACCGAAAGGTTTAACTTTCAACTTGACTAATAGAGCTTAAGTCACCTGCAGACTAATAAAAATCATGAAGATCCTTTTCAACCTTAATACCATTACCATCATAGTATATAACATTTATATATATTTCATTGGCTTCTCATTTTCACCGACCAAACAGAGAATTGATGATAAGGGAAGGGAAATGATTTATTAAAAAGCAGTATTTTTGTACAACCAAACTATGTAAAAAAATGGGACACTGCTAAACACCCCAATATGGCACTACGACTACAAGGCCCTCAACAACGAGAAATCCCAAAAGTCTCCCATTTGGCCACGTCCATGCTTTTTCTAATTTTTCACCATTATTTTTGTACTTTTGCTCATTTTCTTCTTCCATAGTTCCATTTCAACCAACACCACATTTTTAAGAAAAATGTGGTGCATGCACTTTTCCTCATCTTCTGCCTTGCTTTACAAAAAAAATAACTGGGTTTAGCATCAGTGAGAGGAGGAAGAAGCAGCCCCTTTGAAGATGAGGAAATTGAGAGTCTCCAATTTAAAGTAGATGAAGGTTCCTTCAGAATGAGTGAAAAAACACCCAAAATTTGAACCCACCACGCACTGCCATCCACTCCCATATTTCTTATCAAAATCCTGCCAATTGTACAACCAAACATTTCAACTTTAAACAATTTGAAAAAAAAAGAAAAAGAAAAAAAGAGAGTTTATATGGTACTTGAAAAAAATAAAAATAATATATATATATATATATTATTCAGTTTTTTTTCTTCCCCACTTTGTTCCTATATATATATATGGCACACACAAATATTTATTCAAATTACCCCACAGATAAAAACAAGGTTCATAATGAGGTTATATGTCATGTCATGTTAACTTTGCACTGCCCATGCAAAAGAAAGAAACAAGCAAAGAATAAAAAGGACTATGATCATAGTAAATGAAAGACTTTCTTTCTATGTATTTGTGTGTGTGTGTGTATGTGAGGGAGATAGAGAGAGTACCTTTTTTATGTGAGCAGCAATGGATCTGCAGTCAACCACATCATATAGATCTAAAGCTTGAGAAGCAGAAGCCATTGCTTGGATCTGCATCTTTACTGGCATGTCTGTGTCTTGTATCATAGCTTTTCCTTCCAACATCCTTTCTCTCTCTCTCTCTCTCTCTCTCTCTCTCCTTTCTCTCTCTCTCTCTCTCTCCCAAAGAGAAAAACCCAGTTGGGATTTGGGATAAGCAGTTAAGCACTATCCAACTCTTAATTAAACTTCAAAACCCACAAAGATTCTCTCTCTATCTCAATGTTTTCCTATGTGTAAAAAGTAGTACATAGAAGAAACGGAGGTATTAAAAAGACAGCCTAGGAACCTCCCTGTCTTGCAAGTGTAAAAGAGTCATTAGAATACACATTTAAGCTGGCACATGGTCCAACTTATTTTTGTCATTTTTTGTCCTCACTTTTAAGTGCCTTTTTAACCTTATTCTATACGGATTTTATCAATTATCATGGTCATGAGGAGGATAACGATGGAAAAGGATAAAGCTGGTGAGGCTATAAATAAAGCCCCAAATTTTGTTGGAATTTGTTTGGTTTGTTGTCAAATGGATGGTGCAGCTTGAGCCTTGACTACAATTTCGTTTAACCAGACTAATAAACGTGGCCTCTTAAGCAGGGATCTACAGTTAAAATTAGATTATTTTTGTCATTTTGAATTAGTTGTTGAATGGATATGCAGTCAAAGGCATTACATTTATTATTTAATCAATTCGGGTCTTGGTATTTGGTAATGTGTTGGATCTGAATTCTGAATTATTTTATTTATTTATTTTTGGTTTGTTTTGGCTGGTTAATTATACTTCAATTTTTTTTTTTTTTGGCTAAACATACTTATAAATTATTCAGCCAAGAGTCTACTTGTATCCTTAATATCTAAATACGGTAGTATTCTTATCTAAAATATCAAGAAGATACCATGATTTGGATTAGCTAGATTCTTACAAAATGGCTATTTTGTTTGCCAAGAACATTGTAATATAGTAATATTGTTTGCTCTCATTTACAAAGAGAATTAAGATTCAAATCCTCATTCCCTATTATTATAACTATCCAATTATAATAAAAAAATTGTATTTTCTAAAAAATCCTAGTCTACTCTACAAATTTCAGATACCTTTACAATATAATGTTGTCTTTTTCAATAAATAAATAACCCCCAGAAAGAAGAAAAGAAACGGTTTAATATGATCCTTTATACAAACAGACACTTCTAATTAATCATATCCTCCGCGCTTTCTTCTTTTATTTCTCTCTTTTTTTTAAAAAAAAATGATAGCTCCATTATAAATTTACAATAGTTACTTTTTTTTTATTAACACCAAGTATAGTTATAAAATGACCTAACTTTTACAACCACATATTAGCTACTTAAATACACACACACACAAATCTGATGTGGGACTAGGAACCCCACAAGGAGCAAGCCCCTATGGGGATTACAACCAATAGGCATATTGAACAAACATTACTTTTTGGTAACTTAAGCAATAGTTACTATTGTAGAGAATGGTTTAAGCTAATAAGTTGACTTTAAGCAATAGTTGCATGCAGGGTTGGTTCTTAGAATTATGAGGCCTGGAGCAGTGCAAAAAAAAAAAAAAAAATGAGGCCTTCTATCTAAAAAATATCTAAGATAAAATATTATTGATAAATTACTCTACATGCTATTTATGTTGCAAAATTACTAATTAATTTTTATATTCAATATTTTCTCACAAATTTTGTTCAATAGATAATATGGCTAATAATTTAATCTTTCTTGTGACATAATGATCGCAAGTGAGATTTAATATTTAATCTTCCTTGGGCCTATGTTTTAGGTTTGCTTTAAATATATGAGCCTTTCAAATTTTTGTATAGGGTTATAAGGATCTTAAAAATTTTTGGGATGATGTGTAATTTTAGGTTGAGGAGCGGTTGCCCAACTCGCCCATGCCTGGGTTAGCCCTAGTATATATATTTGAGACCTTTTAAAATTATAAGGATCTTAAAAAAATTTGGGATGAGGCCTAATTTTAAGTTGAGGAGCAGTTGACCACCTCACCCATGCCTAGGGTTAGCCCTAGTTGCATGCAACACATACATATCCTCTAAGTTATGACTTTATTTTTTTCTCTTGTAATATTTTGATGCATTCATGTGGGTGTTTTGTGTTAGAGATGTGGATGAACATGCATGTGAGACAGTTTCAATATTAGTTCCTTAAGCTTGAAGGAGATATGTTGGTCCTAGATACTGTGGAGGGAGCAAAAAACTTTTGCTTGGGGGCGTTGGCGAAGCACCATTAGAGCATTCTCATCAGCCCAATCAAATTGTATATTCAGCAAAAACAAAAACAAAAAATGGCTATAAACCCCCAAAAACCACCTTAAAGTTACTATTGAACTGACATTAATTTTTGGTAACTTAAGTTACTATTGTAGGGAATGGTTTAAATAATTAAGTTGACTTTAAGCTATAGTCGCACCCAATCAATCTTTATATGCCATCTTCAATCCATGTCAACTCAACCCGATTTTGTTTAACAAAACTCAATTACCCTAATTTAAGGTCTCTTTTCCCTATTCCTCTCTCTCACACACCCATACCTAACAAAACCACCATCAAAGAAAGACAATGGCTTAATGGAACTGTCCCATATCTAGGTTTACATTTGTGGTTAGATTTCTTTACACCACCTCCCCCCCCCCCCCCCCCCCCCCCCCCCCCCCCCCCCCCCCCAAAAAAAAAAAAGAAAAAAGAAAAAAAAAAAGTGAATTTGGTCTTTGAACACTATCCCAAAAAAGAAAGACAATGGCTTAATGGCACTATCCCATATTAAAACTAAAGTTTTGTTGTCTTTCATTGGTACCTAAATTTGTGAGGTTGTGATGCCATATTGCAGTTGGAAGATAATAAAAACATAAGACCTAGTTGTAGATTATTGTTTAGCTTGTATGTTTCATTTTTGAATTCCTCAAAACTTTCCCCCATAGAAAAAAAAAGGCATGCATACACCTTTTGGAGTGTAGAGGATTTCTTGTACTTAATAGAGAAAAGTCGTAAATAATTATATAATTCTGTGAAATGGTTCTAATCTAAATCGAGAATCTTCAAATCGAAGGGTGTTTTTAGTCTGTGTATTTCTTTGATGGTAGTTTTGTTACTAATGGGGGGGGAGGGGGAGAGAGAGAGAGAGAGAGAGAGAGAGAGAGAGAGAGTTTTTGGGTTCTAGTCGGGGGGATTCTTCAAATCGGGTGGTGTTTTAGTCTGCGTATTTCTTTGATGGACCAAATTAAGGCTTAATTGGGTTTAGTTAAATTAGGGTCATTGAATTTTTGGGTTGGGTGAGTTTTATCTGATTTTAAACAGGTATGCCATGTCATATTCTAATTATAAATGAAAAAAAATGTCACATCAATTAAAAATTGTCCACGTTATCGATTCATTAGCCCCGTATACACAAAGTTAATGGAGTTTAACGAATGGACTAATGGTGCATAATTTTGAAACGCTAGGGACCATTTCTGCTTATTTTAAACTTCAAGAACCAAATGTGCAATTTGGGTAAGCATTAGGGAGCAAAAATATATTTAACCCATTAATAAATGTCTTTTTTCTTTTTTGTTATTTTTTATTGACCAAAATACATGGGATGCCTTTGCTGAAAAGGATAATGCTTTTAAAATTTATACTATATAAGGAAATCCTTTAAGCACTTGAGAAAAATTATAAATTTTGTATAAGGAAACATTCTTATCACATGGTTTTTCATTGGCAACCGGTAACAACATTCTCTCCTCAAATACATTGAATCGTTAAAAAGTGAATCTTATATGGCTTTCTTGAATGAATATGCTCGATCTCACTTTATACTCTACCAACTACAACACGTGTCAGATTGTGTTTGATATATTTCCATTTTAAATCTTAGTTTTATAAGGGAAAAAAAAAACATGTGGTGAGTCGTAGTTGTTGGAGTATAAAGTGGAACATAATGGGATAAAAGATATTTTCAAGAAAGCCATATAAGATTCCTCCTTTGACGATTCATTGTATTTGAGGAGAGAATGTTGTTACCGGTTGCCAATGAAAAACCATGTGATATGAATGTTTCCTTATACAAAATTTATAATTTTTCTCAACTGTTTAAAGGATTTCCTTATGTAGTATATATAAATTTTAAAAGCATTATCCTTTTTGGCAAAAGCTTTCCATGTATTTTGGTCAATAAAAAATAACAAAAAAGAAAAAAGACATTTATTAATGGGTTAAATATACTGTTGGTCCCTAATGTTATCCCATTTTTTATGTTCTACTTTATACTCCACGAATTACAACTCACCACATGTTTTTTTTTTTTCCCGTTAAAAAATAACTAAGAGTTAAAATGGAAATATATCAAACACAATCTGACACGTGTTATATTGTAGTTGGTGGAGTATAAAGTGAAAAACAAAAAGTGGGAATACAAATCTTCTATCCCACCCTTTATGTTCCACTTTATACTCTACCAATTACAACTCACTACATTGTAGTTGGTGGAGTATAAAGTGAAAAACAAAAAGTGGGATAGAGGAAATTCATTCTGAATACAAATATTTTATTTCATTATTTATGTTCCACTTTATACTCCACCAATTACAACTCACCACATGTTTTTTTAAGGAATAGGATGTATAAATTATAATGGAACATAAAGGAATGTGATATACTTTGTCACTCCTTGAACCCAAAGCATGAGCTCGACACATGACAACAGTTGCACACCCATAAGGCGTGCCTTACAAGTGTGCCAGGCTTTACTAACAGATTCTAAAAAGAATAATATCCTTGATATAAAATCTCCAAATTAACATAATAACCAGTAAGTTCAAATGAATTAAATCCATGCATTGCTATTTCAAATCCTAATAAGCAAAAGTCTATCACATAAAGTCCCTAATCAACAAATAAGAAATACTAATATTATTCATGCTTAGAAGTCCTTCTCATACAACTTTCTCGTAACGTCTAAGCTAGCTAATCCTCAGAATCTGTAATGGGAAAGAAAGGGGGTAAGCCGGAAAGCCCAGTAAATAACCAATATCCTTATCCAGTTGGATCAAACACACATTTGTTAAAAACAAATATACATAGGTACTACAAAATTCTCAAACGATGGTTTTGATAAAGCATTTGGTTTGGTTCACAAAATAAAATATATTATTTTATTTGCAAATAGCAAATTAAACATATTCATAAATAAATACAGATACAGATATAGATTCAAATACAGATTCCGATTCGGATACAGATATAGATATAAATACATATACTAAACAGTCTTAGTGACTACGGCCATATTATCCTTGTGATAAGGCCCAAAAACCACACATAGGTCGGTGGCAAACCACAGAATGAAACTAGTTTCGGTACCAACGTATATCCCCATTGGCGGGGCCTAAAACATAGTCAGACTGAGAAGTTTTAAATATCAAAACAAATTTAAAATATATTTGAATTTCAAAACATAATGATTTTCAAACCTTATTCAAATTACGTACAGAAACATATCAGTTTAACAAATAAGTTGTATAAAAATTCCTGTAACATATAATCACATGCTTGATCCGAATTTTTGAAGTAAACAATACTTTACAAATACAATGATTTTTTTGATATTTCGAAACAAAATTGATTTTGGCATAATAGAATAATAAACTATAATAATAAGTTCACAAATAGGAATATTTAATATATAGAATAAAGGTTAAGGATAAAGGTTACTTACCTCTTGCAAGTAAAAGATAATGCAATCCTCTCTATCTCCTCTTTTCAAAATTCACAAATCAGATCCTAATCAATTATACAATAATCAAAATACATAAATTGACATAAACAATGCTATTTACTTAGCAACTGATTTATTCACTAAACTGTATCTATAGTTGTTCACTAATCAATAAACACTTCCCTAGTAATCTTTTGTATTTCCCCAAAATTCTCAATGTATGAAATTAAAGCCTAATAGGTTTCTTTCTCAGTATTATTATCTTATTTTATTTCTTCTCCCAAGGACAATGAGTAGGAAGCCTACCTAATGCTTTGTACCTCACAATTCACTGATCTCACAGCAATATGCTCATATGCAAAGGACTAAGCAAAGAGGCCTAATATTGGCATAAATACTTCTCCATGGTTTCACGTCAATAGCTATGGTGATGACAAAGTTTATTATTTTTATTTTTCAAAGGCCAATGACCGACTAGGTAACCAAGGAGAGATAAGGTTACTACCTCACCATTAGCTCTTGCCCCACCACGTCAGTGTGCTAATATCCTAGTTGTTACATTTTTTTTTTCCTTGAAACCTGATTCCTACACTACCATCTATTAGGAACAGTTTTCACCGAAACTAAGATCTAAGATCTATGTTATTATTTCTAGAGCTAGCCGATTCATATATACGTGTTACTAACTAAAATCTACATATCAACCTAAAATCTACTACCTGTTACTAGCTAATAAATCTAAATCATATAAATTTTTCAATGACAATTTTTTCTAAAGGAAAAGTATTGAGACTCTCACCTTTCTTTTCTTTTAGTCTCTCTTTTTTGAATTTCTTGGAAGTCTTGCCGTCAAAAGTTTTTTAGGTATTCAATAAAGTTATAACTCTATTTATATTTATACCCTAATATTGTTAGGGTTACAAGCTATTTATTTTTATTTCTAGAAACTTCTTAATTAATGATTTATTTGTATTTTCATCCCACAATTAAAATTTACTAAATTGCCCATTTAATCAAAACTCTTATTTTCCTTTCTCACGTGGGTTACGGGTAGGGATGGCAACGGGGCGGATCGGGACCGGATCATGGGTGCCCCGGCCCCGCCCCGAACTAGTGGTAGGTAGCCCCGAAACCGCCCCGCCCCGCCTGTCGGGGCAACCTACCCCACCCCGTACCCGCCCCGCAAAGCCACGTCTCGCCCCGCCCCGCCCCGATTAGTTAAAATCAATCAATATTCACCAAAATATATAAATAAATAACCTAACAAATCAATTATTACAAAATAAAACTCATACATTTACATTTCCTCAATGTTGAAATAGGAGAAAAAAAAAAATTCACACACATGAATAAGCTATAAACAAATTTTGTGATATTTTTTTTTGCTCATCTGGTATTGTAGCAGGGCAGGCATGTAGCAAATCGAAGTTGGATCTGTGATGAAGGGCGGGCGGCGGCGTGAAGGCAGCGTGAGGGGGAGAGAGAGAGAGAGAGTTGGCGGGACTGGCGGCGGCATGAGGCTGACGGCGGCGTGAAGGCAGCGTGAGGGAGAGACAGAGAGAGCGTTGGCGGGACTGGCGGCGGCTTGAGGCCGTGAGGGGCTGACGGCGGCGTGAGAGAATTTTTTTTTGGCTAAACGTTAGTGAGGAACAAATTGAGAAGAGAGAGAGAGAGAGAGAGGAGGCTGTAGAGAAAATAGGGATATATATATGTGTGTAACCCTAATGGCATTTTTGTAAATATATGTGGGTATGAAAATAAAAGCCCTAATGGCATTTTTGTAAATATAAGCGGGGCGGGGCGGGGCGGGTCAGATAATATCCGTTCCCGACCCGACCCGAGGGTCGGGGCAAATTTCTTAACCCGTAACTGCCCCGCCACCTCTACGGGGCGGGTAAAACCCGTGCGGGGCGGGGCGGGTCAGTGCGGGTCGGGTCGGATCGGTTTGAAATTGCCATCCCTAGTTACGGGTATTACATACTTTTTCTAGTGTCTTTGAGAATTTATAAAAGAGAGATGAAAGGGGATATTTCACTATAATAATTTATTTGTTCTTTAAATAAATGAGAATAAAATGTTTGATAAAAAGAAAAGAAAGGGAGAATAAAATGTAGTTTCTCCTCTATTAGTTAGTAGAATGGATTGTTGACTTCATATGGGGGAATATATTGGAATAGGAATTCTCTTTTACACATTCAATTATTTCCCATAAAACTCTCAAGCAGTAATATCCTTTTAAAAGTTAATCAAATGAATTTCATTCCATTTTCTTTCGCCTTAACGCAATAGTTTCCTTCTTAATTTGGTATTTTTATTTTTATATTTTATTTTTACATTTTTTCCTAGAAAGTCAAACACATATCTAAAGATTAAGTTTTAAAGAGGGGTCATTTTATGTTTTAAGGACCATTTTATCCTCTACACAATACACACTTACAATATGAAGAATTCGTGATTTTTGCACATCATAATGAGCTGGAAAGGCTTCAAGAGTCTTGCCCCAAGCTGTCCCTCCACTATAAATAAAGGAGGGATTCACCATTGAAAAGTGCACATGGGCACCGACTAATATAGTTTGAAGGTATTGAGAGCTTTGAGGCTGGAGATAGAAAGGAGTAGCTAGAACTTATATTTCCATCATCTGTCGCTGCTCTCTTTGATTGGTTTCTCTTTGAGCATCGAGTCTGATTAGATTGAGAACTCTGAGACTATAGATAGAAATTTAGCAGCTTCAAGGGGCCAATCCTCTTAGGGAAACCAACTAAGAAGGATTCAGCTAACCAGTTTGCCCGAATAAACATCAAACCAAATTATCTCAATCTCCTATGAAACCTACCGCTAAAGGTTGTCATACCCTAGAATACCTAGCAACTAAAGACAATCCTCAATCCTTGAAAGATGATTTTTTACATTCTTTTGAGCCTCTAAAGTTACAGATAGATAAATATGTGGATAAAACTTGAACATAAAGAATGATAATAATGATTGAAAAGCAAAAGAAAGGAGAAAAAAGAAGAAGGAAAGATTAAAAGATGGATAAAGTTCACACATTAAGGTTAAGACAATAATTTAAACCTTCATTATATAGACCCACAATTCGGTTTGCCTTATCATACTTCATCCCATCAAAATATTGGAGACCCTCTTTAATTTGATAGACGCTTGAATTATATGTATTATAACAAGCGCTACGCCTCCCCCATTGTTCATAGGTAGATGCATTATTCAACAACTTAAAAGCCTCCGCTAGGTTTTCGTTAGATTTGGTTATGGTCAACTCAAAACCAATCTTTGAAAGGTCAGTAAGATTTGCATTTGAGTTACAAGGATCTGACTCCAAAGTTGAGATGCAAACATCAGGAAATTCGGTCTAGTTGCAACATTTTGTTATTAGGGAATTTCCAATTACAATACTAGCTATTGCAAAATGGTGGCTTGAAAGCAAGAAAGAAAGTGAAATTGGAATCACTATAAGACAAAGCGAAACACTAACTTGAATGGCCATTTCTTATAGCACAATGGAAGAGCCTATTGGAAAATAATTTGCTTTCCCTATTTTTACTGTAAAACCGATTACTAACCCTTGTTTATATGGATCAAATAAGAAAGGGTTAAATATATTGTTGGTCCTTAACGTTTATCTAAGTTACATGTTTATATGGATCAAATAATAAAATGATTAAATATACTGTAGAACTTATTAGTATTTCATTATAAGCTTAATATTTAATATCTTAATTTCTACGTGCTTGAATGCTTTGAAATTTCACGCATTGGAGTATATGGTCACATAAATCAAAATTAATGATTGACTTTCAGTGTAGGACTGAACTTCTAATAAAGTTTAGTCAGATTTGGAATTTCTTACAATCATTTTAATTGTCTTAATCCCCAAGTTTTGAGCCAATGTCGAAAGGGCTAGGTGCACTTCTTCTTCTTATTCAAAGAAAAAAAAATGATTTGACTAGCGCATCCCCAAGTTTTGAGCCAATGTCGAAGGCACTTCTTCTTCTTCATTCTTCTTCTTCATCTTCTTCTTCTTCTTCTTCATTCTTCTTCTTCTTCTTCTTCTTCTTCTTCTGCTTCTTCTTCTTCATTCTTCTTCTTCATCTTCTCATTCTTCTTCTTCATCTTCTTCAAGTTTTGAGCCAATGTCGAAGGCACTTCTTCTTCTTCTTCTTTTGAATTCTTCTTCTTCTTCTTCTTCTTCTTCTTCTTCTTCTTCTTCTTCTTCTTCTTCTTCTTCTTCTTCTTCTTCTTCTTCTTCTTCTTCTTCTTCTTCTTCTTCTTCTTCATCTTCTTCTTCTTCTTCTTCTTCTTCTTCTTCATTCTTCTTCTTCATTCTTCTTCTTCTTCTTCTTCATTCTTCTTCTTCTTCTTCTTCTTCTTCTTCTTCTTCTTCTTCATTCTTCTTCTTCATTCTTCTTCTTCTTCTTCTTCATTCTTCTTCTTCATCTTCTTCTTCTTCTTCTTCTTCATCTTCTTCTTCATTCTTCTTCATTCTTCTTATTCTTCTTCTTCTTCTTCTTCTTCTTCTTTATTCTTCTTCTTCTTCTTCTTCTACATTCGTCTTCTTCTTCTTCTTCTTCTTTTGACTTCTTCTTCTTCTTCTTCTTCTTCTTCTTTTTCTTCTTCTTCTTCTTCTTCTTCTTCTTCTTCTTCTTCTTCTTCTTCTTCTTCTTCTTCTTCTTCTTCTTCTTCTTCTTCTTCTTCTTTGTCATCTTCTTCTTCTTCTTCTTCTTCTTCTTCTTCTTAATTCTTCTTCTTCTTCTTCTTCTTCTTCTTCTTCTTCTTCTTCTTCTTCTTCTTCTTCTTAATTCTTCTTCTTCTTCTTCTTCTTCTTCTTCTGAATTGTACTTTTCGGTATATCAATTTGATGTTACTAGTTATTCAAAGAAAAAAAAATGATTTGACTAGCGCATCCCCAAGTTTTGAGCCAATGTCGAAAGGGCTAGGTGCACTTCTTCTTCTGAATTGTACTTTTCGGTATATCAATTTGATGTTACTAGTTATTCAAAGAAAAAAAAATGATTTGACTAGCGCATCCCCAAGTTTTGAGCCAATGTCGAAAGGGCTAGGTTTCTTCTTCAGGAAAAGCTTTACTCAAACTAAAAGCTTTAGTTAACAAGCCTAAACCTTTCCAATAAATTGATCCTCTTCTTCTTCTTCTTCTTCTTCTTCTTCTTCAGGAAAAGCTTTACTCATCACTAGAAAACTAAAAGCTTTAGTTAACAAGCCTAAACCTTTCCAGTAAATTGATCCTTATATTTTCAACCTTTCCAGTAAATTGATCCTTATATTTTCATGCTGAGATGAACTCATCACTAGAAAACTAAAAGCTTTAGTTAACAAGCCTAAAACTTTCCAGTAAATTGATCCTTATATTTTCATGCTGAGATGATAGAAAATTTTATAAAATTAACTAGCTGTGAAAAGAGTCACTCGAAGATTTATCTGAGACCATGCATAAGTGGCAATTAAAGCATAAACCATAAGTCATGACCCAAATCAAAATGGAGTCACGAGAAATTTCTTGTTATACATTGTAACATCTCTTGATTAATGAGGGTTTTCTCTCCCTAGGTAACTAGGCGAGGTTCACTACCTTCTGGACCTTTTATTTACTGCAACACCTTCATAATTAGGAGAGCATAAGTGCATCATGGGGATTATATGAGAACAACGGGTAGTGTCCAAGGAAGTCAATTGTGATGCCTCAAATTCTGATAAGCGTGTGTGTGTGCTGAATCCTACATTGGGCATATACTGGGTTGAACTGGGTTTTATTAACAATTGCAAGGAACCTTAATTGTAACTTGACTAGTCGTTTTGGAGTATAAGTGCAGCTATAGCTAGCTCTTTCCTTGGGTTGTTACAAATGGTATCAAAGCCAACCCAATAATCTCATGTGGGGTTGGACACAATATAGACCCTTATGTGGTCATCAGGGATTTAAGTGGGGGAGATTGTGATGCCCCAAATTTTGATAATTGTTTTCTATGCTTAGTAGAAAATTATCTTCAAAAATGAAAATGAAGATATTTTGTATGTATTAATTAATATCCCTCTTGATTTATTAGTAATATACAAGTTTCCCACCAATATTATTAAAATCAGTTAAATGAAAACTAGGATTTAATTTTTTTTTTTTTTTAATTTGTGTTGTTGGCATTTGGGCCATTGGGCTGGCCAAATAGGCGCCCATGTGGGTAGCCCATTAAGACAAAACCTTAAGACTAGGGATCTCAATATTGCAATATAAAATTACAATATTCAGACAGAAAAACGTACGTTAGAAAGCTGCAGACACTAACACACTATCTCTCATCTCCTTTCTTTTTGTCTTAGGGTTTCCATCAATGAACCCTAGGATTTGATCTATGGACGTAGGTGAAGTGCTCGACTTTGTGGCATCTTCACTTAACTGGCACAAGCACAAGGCACGTGGGGAGAGAGCTGGTTTGTTAATTCCATTGCAAAAAGGTATACTAGGTTTTATGCACAAAACCTAAGAGGTAACATTAGAAACTCTATGCTATATGTGTACATTGTATGCCTATATTTTTCCTTCATTGGTATCAGAGCTATAGGCTTTCTTCTTCGTGTTTTTGGAGCCTTAGAGGACCTTAGGGAGAAAATCATTTTTTTTCCACCATTGTTGGCCATAATGGCCATTTTGGGTTCTCACCGCCAACGGCTCTCCGGTGAGCTTCTGGCGACACCAATGGTACTAATGGACTCCTCACGACCCATGGAGTCCATAGCAACAAACCTTGCATGATTTGGACATGTGTACAATTAGATATGCCATTTTACATTTTATGTTCAATATGTATAATCGATGTTTTTGCGGCATGTATATCTTATTCAATACTCCATGTTTTTGAATGATTTTTTATTCTAATATGTATTATGTTGAATAAGCTTTCCAATGGTGAAAAAATCACCAAAAACGGAGCTCTACAAAGAGAGATATGGAGGTCCAAAATAGGCTCGGCGGCTAGGGTTTTTTGGAAAAACCCTAGTTCAAAGGTTGATGACAAACCAAACGTGGGGGCTCCCCCACTCGCGCCTGGCAGCAGGTGGTGGAGTGTGAGACCCACCCCGAGCTCCATTCGACCTCCGGTTTCCTCCATTGTGACTGTAATAATTTATGGTATTTTAATAAAAAAAAATTATAATTTTTATGGTAATTAAAAATAATTAATAATTATTTTTTAAATAAAAATATTAACCTTGGAGGATCACTCACGTGTGTGGGGCGCGTGAAGTATTCTTTGGACCTCAAAAATTTTTGTGCTCTCCTCTGGGAGTTGAGATATTTTGGAATATATATTATTTAATACAAAATTTGTTAATTTTGCATTTAAATATAGAAAATTGAGGAAAATTCCAGAAGTGTAGAAAATTTTGGAAAGCTGTTCTAATCTGTTAAGATGTGTCGACACCGGGAAAAATTACTACTAGCTAAGTGGTATTTTCTTTTTCCTTGATCCCGACCCCCATTTGGCGAGTGTGTGTGAGATCTCTATCTTTTTTTGAGTTTCGAGATATGAGTTGTGTGTGTGTGGGAACTTGTGTACAAATTTGGAGTCGCCACTGTCATAACCCCATTTTTACCCACAGGATTTTCTCGAGTGTCGGCACGCATGGCGGGGCGACCCGGACCCAGCCCGTATGATCCAACGAAGCCTGGTCGCATCAAACACTCCTAGGGAGAAGGTCCAGGACACATTTCCCAAGGTTTGACCAAGGTTGACCAAGTTTGACCAGGGTTGACCGAAGTTTGACCAAGGTTTGACCGAGCCGTTCCCAGCCCGACTGGGGTCCATCTGGCCCAAAAACCCTCGAAACGCGGTTCGGGATACATTTCCCGGAGTTTGGAGAGTTTTGACCAAATTCGACCAAGGTTGACCAAGTTTGACCAAGGTTTGACCTGACTGTTGACCAGACCGAAAACTGAATCGAACTGACCGCTCCCGGACCATTCTGAAGAACGTAATGAGAGCTTCGATTCGATACTTTACGGGCCCAAAACGGACGAGAAACGAGGAAGTTATGGTCAAAACTGTGAAAAAACGGTCCAACACTTAGCCAAATTTTGCTAAGTGTTGTTGACAAAACAGCCTATTTGGGAGGCAACGTTTGCGCAGAGATTCTCTCCGGCCCATTGCAATTTGGTCCACGAGCCAAGACCCTTAGGCAAGAGGTTCACTTCAGCTACCACATGCAACTTTCGGATCATCAAGAGCTCCTCCGGTCAAGCCGGAATCTCAGTCAGAAGATGACCCCTTGGCATAAGGAACGTTCCAACGGCCTCCGTTCGCAGGATCATATCTTGCGAACCCAAGCTCGCCTCTGTGCAAGGCCTGTACCTTTGGAAAATAGGTAGCACCAGCTTTCCGACGATACCAAGATTGCCGAAATCCGACATCGGGAGCTATATCTACCATGCGCGTGAAAACAGGCTGACGAAATAAGGCTGTGCTGAAAATTCCGGAACTTTCTTACCGACGTTGCCACGCTTGCGCGCAGAGTCTTCCTGACTCGCAACAAGTTGATCCACAAGCCCGGGTGCGTTGGAAAGAAGACACACTCATGCACGACGTGGAACTCTCGGATCGCCAAGATCTTATCGGGTCGAGTCGGAATCCTGATCGGAAAACTGCCCTCAAACGGACCAAAAACACTCCGGTGGCCTCTGGTCGCGGAACCATATCTCACAAGTCCAAGCTCGGATTTCCGCGAATCCGGAACCTTGCAAGAGTAGGCAACGCAAGCTTTCCGACGGTACCAAGAACGTCGAAATCTGACATCGGGAGCTAGGTCAAATATGTGCGCGAACTGGGACAAGATTTGAAGAAAAACGCGCTGGGAGGAAAACGCATTTTTCCTCCCGGACAGCCGCCTTCGCGCGCAGAGTCTTTCCGGCTCGCAACAAGTTGATCTACGAGCCCGGGTGCGTTGGAAAGATAACGACTCCAGCTACGTCGTGGAACTCTCGGTTTGCCGAAAGCATCCCCCATTTGATCGGAATCTTCACCGGAAAGGTGCACGAAAACAGCTCCAATGCCCCGACTTCCGGGAGCCATAACTCTCTCATCCGAACTCCGATTCATGCAAACTTCGTACCGTTGGAAAGAGGACGTCGAGAGCTTTCCGGCGATATGCTGCATGACCCATTTTGAGTTCCAGAAGACTTCCAAAACTGCCCTCGAAAATCGGGTCAAAAAGAGAATACGCGCGCGAGAACCGAGGAGGTGCAGACAGCTGTCTCGGGAGGCGTGCACGCGAGGCGCGCCACCATCACGCGCCGCGCGCGATCATGGCGCGCCCCGCGTGCACGCCCCCCTATAAATAAAGCCTCCCCCCCCCTCATTTGCACACAGTTTTTGCTCGGCTCTAGGCCTCTTTGAGCATTAGTTTAGGCAGATTTAGGGGTTTTTAGGGGTTTAGGAAGGGTTTTGGGTAGTTTTAGAGAGAGAGACTCCTCTCTAGGTAATCTCTCTCTCTCTAAGCTCTTTCTCTCTCCTTCTTTAGGGATTTTAGGGGGTTTTTAGAGTGAGAAGCACCTATTAGGTGCTTCTCTCTCTAACCTCCCCTCATCTTCCCACTCCTCTCTCTCTCTCTCTCTCTCTTTCTCTTACACTCTTTAGTTCATTTATTTCATTTATGCTTTACTAGTCTCTTATTTGTCCATTTATTGCTTTATTTACATTTCCTTGTCATTTATTGCTTTACTTACATTTCTAGTCATTTATCGCTTTCTTTACATTTCTAGTCATTTATCGCTTTCTTTACATTTCTAGTCATTTATCGCTTTATTTACATTTTATACGCACTTGTGAATATTTGTTGTGATTACCCCCCCCTCCCCCGGTGTGTTTTAGTACGGCAATATTGAGTGGCTTTGGCGGCTCGCGTAAGTCCTCTAACAAAGGCCGTTGACAACCATGTTAGCCCACGAGGTCTTGACCCGAAAAATACACCGGTTTCCTCGTGTTTTAGTACGGCAAATATTGAGTAGCTTTGGCTCAGTTGCGTAAGACCTCTAACGAGGCCGTAACAACCTTGTTAGCCTACGAGGTATTTGACCCGAAAAATACATCCCCATGTGTTAAATAACGTCATTTATCGCTTTATTTACATTTACTACGTTGTAAATATTATATTGTGAATATTGTCATTTTCCCATTTTTCTTTCCTTTGTGATTTGGGCGTGATAATCCCGATTGGTCGTGGTGGATTATGTAAGACCTCAAAGAGGCATTATCCACCATGTAATTCCATAGGCATTGGACCCATTAAAAATCCCGTGTTTTTAAGTCCATTATTGCTTTAAATTTATTTATCGCTTTCCGCAATGCTTTAAATACACTTATTGCCTTATTTGCTTTTACGCGCTTGTGAATATATTGCGTTGTTATTATCTCCGTTTCCTATAAAAATGGGCGTGATAATCCCGATTGGTCGTGGTGGACTATGTAAGACCTCAAAGAGGCTTTAACCACCACGTAATTCCATAGGCATTGGACCCACAAAATTCCCTCCTTGTAAATTCCATTAATTTATTGCTTCCCGTTATGCTCTAAATTTCTTGCCATTTTTACTACGTTGTAAATATGATTTATGGCATTATTTTGATTTGGGCATGAAAATACCAAACGGTATTGGTGGTTTTAGGTAAGTCTTTCAATAGCACTAAAACCCCATGTAAATCCATGAGGCGTTGGACCCGTAAATTGCAAACCCATTTTCAAATAGATTTTCATCATATAAGTCCTATTTGGCGTCGAAGGTTTGGATAAGTCTTTCAATAGCACCAACCCTTCGTGTAAGCCCGAAAAGGCATTGAAACCCCATTTTCAAATAGATTTTCTCATTTAAGTCCTATTTGGCGTCGAAGGTTTGGATAAGTCTTTCAATAGCACCAACCCTTCGTGTAAGCCCGAAAAGGCATTGAAACCCCGTTTTCAAATAGATTTTCTCATTTAAGTCCTATTTGGCGTCGAAGGTTTGGATAAGTCTTTCAATAGCACCAACCCTTCGTGTAAGCCCGAAAAGGCGTTGAAACCCCGTTTTCAAATAGATTTTCCTCATTTAAGTCCTATTTGGCGTCGAAGGTTTGGATAAGTCTTTCAATAGCACCAACCCTTCGTGTAAGCCCGAAAAGGCATTGAAACCCCATTTTCAAAATAGATTTTCTCATTTAAGTCCTATTTGGCGTCGAAGGTTTGGATAAGTCTTTCAATAGCACCAACCCTTCGTGTAAGCCCGAAAAGGCGTTGAAACCCCGTTTTCAAATGATTTTCCTCATTTAAGTCCTATTTGGCGTCGAAGGTTTGGATAAGTCTTTCAATAGCACCAACCCTCCGTGTAAGCCCGAAAAGGCATTGAAACCCTCTTTTTAGATTGTTTTGTTTATTCATGTAAATCCTATGGTGGTGTCGGGATCCGAGTAAGTCTTTCAATAGCATCGAATCCCGACCCCACGAGGTTTTGACCCTTTCCTTAAAAACTCTTGTGTCATAATAAATTGCACTTTGCATTAAGCATTATATTCATGCCGATCCATATTTGTCATCTTCATGATACATGTATTGCGACTATGCCATGACTATTTTGCTTGGATATTTTGCCATCTTACCATCTTGATACTTGCTTGATTGTTTATTCGCTTTGATATAAAAATGTGATTAAAATACACTTTGCCATGAAAACTTTAAAAAGAGTAAACATGGTAATGTGGGCGTTAGAAACGAAGGTATGAGTCCTTTACACGGGGGCGTGGCTGGTACGTGCTTTCGTGTAAGGGATTCTACACGTTCTAACTCCCATAGGATCATGGTCTAAAATTCCCCAAAGTGTGAATTAATCACCCAAAACCCCGCCATTTGACGGACCGCTTTACTCTTGGAAATCAAGGGTAAAGAGATCCCGAATATGGCACCAAAAACATTAATTGTTTGTCCCGGCACTAGGTGTTAGGATTTCAAGTATATCCTACCACCGAAATGCCCGGAAATTTAAAAGATACAAAGATAAAAGGGATGGTGAAATAAAGAGTCTAATCAAAACCGAACGAAGTCATATTACGTTTGCCATTTTTGGTATATCGTACGACGGAAATCGGGACATTTGTACATAATAAAAACCAACAAACTTAGGCTTAGCAAATAAAGAAAACATTAGGAAGGAGGTAACCGTTTTCTTAAACGGATGTCGTGGGGTGCCTAACACCTTCCCCACGCATAAGCAAACCCCCGAACCTATCTCTGGTTCAAGACCATTTAGTTGTAGATGTCTAAATAGGGTAAAATCTATTAGACATAGGTGCCCAATCACACCTTAAAATTTCCCATGATTGGTGGCGACTCCAAATTTGTGCTCACACGCACACACGTACACAAGTTCCCACACACACACAACTCGTATCTCGAAACGGAAAAGAGATAGAGGAACACACACAACACTCGCCAAATGGGGGTCGGTATCTAGGAAAATAAAAAAGAATAAATAAAGAAATTTTCCGCCGGTGTCGACAGCTTGGCGACTCCACTGGGGACTTAGAGGGTTTAAGCCTATAGTCTTTCGGTGTTTTCTTTGCTAAGCATGTGTGTATATATTTGTTGGTATTCATTATTTGATTCATTCTTTATTTCATCTTGTATATTGTTTTGATTTTAGCATGTCTATATTCTTGTATATAAACTGCGAACATAGGATAGAGATTTATTTTATGCAACACATATTGTATATTGTGCTTTGTACAAAAAAGTCTTTTCCCTTTTTACTTTCAAAATCATGACATATACACTCATTGGACTTTTGGGTCGAACCCGGACTCAGGTGGGGCTGGGCTAGTACAGGCTCCACCACGAACCCTTTTATATCTAGGACATGGAACACGAGAATCCACCCTTCTCCCTTCACACCCGTGGAGATCGAGGGGGGCGTGCAAGTGCTTCCCCGGTGATCCAATACCCTTTCGACTTCCTTCGGGAGGACGAAACGGGCATGATCATCGGCCCCTTTAGGAAACAGAATTCCAAGCTGTGTCATACCATGTTGCATATAGTAAGCTATAGCAGTAGAAAAACTACCTGTGAGGGCTCTGGTAAAAGCCAACCGAGTGAACATCCAACCTAAGATAGGATACCCAAAAATAGGATGTGTCTTTTCAAAATGAGTCAAGGGAAAAGCGTTGTGCTATTTTCCAGGTGGTGATAAAATAATTGGAGCCGACTCAGGTTCTATCTATCTAAACCTTTGTTTGCATATCATTGTTTGATAAAGGGATAGGATAACCACGTTGTCCATACCCGTTGCAAACCACTCAAACCCAAAGAGTTCCAAACTCTACATGGGATGTATAGAGTCGTGTCGTATCCAACCAAAAGTACGACCCTCACATTAACCGACATCGGTTCCCAAAAATTTTCAAAAATGGAACCGAACGCCGAAAGGCTCGTCGAATTTCAGTAATGTGAGAGTCTATCTTTTCGTTGATACGCGTGTACATAGTCTTGTCGTACCCCAACCAAAAGTACGACCCTCACATTAACCGACATCGGTTCCCTCCAAAAATTTTCAAAATGGAACCGAACGCCGAAAGGCTCGTCGAATTTTCAGTAATGTGAGAGTCTAGCTTTTCGTTAGTACGATCATACCCGTCATGTACATAGTCTTGTCACCCAACCAAAAGTACGATTATCACATCAACCGACATTGGTCCCTCAAAATTTAAAAAAAAAAAATGGGACCGAACGCCGAAAGGCTCGTCGAAATTTTGGATGTGATAGTCTACCTTTTCGTTGATACGTATGTACCCATTGTGTATAGAGTCATGTCGTCCTCAACCAAAAGTACGACCCTCGCATTTACCGACATCGGTTTCCAAAAAAATCTTTCAAAATGGAACCGAACGCCGAAAGGCTCGTCAATTTTTGGTAATGCGAGAGCCTATCTTTTCGTTGGTACGATTGTAACCATCGTGTATAAGAGTCAAGTCATCCTTAACCAAAAGTAAGATTATCACATCAACCAACGTTAGTCCCTCAAAATTTTTAAAAAATGGGACCAAACGCCGAAAGGCTCGTCAAATTTTGGATAAGATGTGATAGTCCATCTTTTCGTTGATACATTTGTAACCATTTTGTATAGAGTCGTGTCGTCCTTAACCAAAAGTACGACCCTTGCATTTATCGACATCGGTTCCCTCCAAAATTTTCAAAAAAAAATGGAACCGCACGCCGAAAGGCTCATCGGATTTTGATAATGCAAGAGTCTATCTTTTCGTTAGCACGCCTGTAAACCCTAAGAGTTTCCAAACTCTATAAGGTCGTGTAGAGTCTCATCATGTCCAACCAAGAGTATGACCTTCGCACTAACTGACATCGGTTCTCAAAAACCTTTCAAAATAGAACCGAACGCCGAAAGGCCCGTCAAAATCTTGATAGTGCGAAAGCCCATCTCTTCGTTGACAAATCCATACATGTGTCAACCCTAAAGAGTTCACAACTCTACATAGGAATCTAGATACTTACCCATCGTGCTATCTGTCAACCAAGAATACGACCTTCACACCTATCGACACTGGTTTCCAAAAAAAAAATCTTTCAAAATGGAACCAGGCGCCGAAAGGCTCGTCGAATTTCCAATGGTGTGAAAGCCTATTTCTTTGTTGACAATGCCATTATGTACATACATGAGTTCTTAACTCCATAGATGTCTACTTGTGTCATCCTGACCCTCATATTGATTGATGTTGGTCACCCCAAAATAAAGCCATGAGCCGAAAGGCTCGCCAATTTCTGGCAACCCAATAGAAAAACCCATCCGTTCATCAATGCATATTGCATTCATGCATACCATGCATACGCATACATACTTAGCCATGGTTTACCCGCAAAGTAAGCCAAGGTCATGCATTCAACTGTGAATTCAAAGTCTAACTTAACGTTGTTTACCTCTCTAGGTTATATTTGCATTCGCAATCAAATGGCGGGAGAAACAAGTGGACCCGGACCTAGCGAGCAAGAAATCCGGATGGTCGCTCTTGAGCGAAAATTCGACGAACTCCTCAGCTTCGTGCAACTAATAGCAAAGCGAAATACGGAGGATGAGAACCAAAGGAAGGAAGACGACAAAGATACCAGTGAAGCAGAACCGGAAG
>OU015766.1:15033719-15067289 GCA_907173295.1 Fagus sylvatica | reverse complement strand
CTGTCATAACCCCATTTTTACCCCCGGGATTTTCTCGGGTGTCGGCACGCAAAACGAGGCAGCCCGAACCAAGTCGGCCTGTTCCGACGAGGGCTCATCACCTCGAATACTCCCAAAAAGAAGGTCCGAGACACATTTCCCAAGGTTTGACCAAGTTTGACTAGGGTTGACCAAGTTTGACTAGAGTTGACCAAAGTTTGACCGAGGTTTGACCGAGCCGTTTCCAACCCGACTAGGACCCACCGTGCCCAGAAACCCTTGAAATGTAGTCCGGGATACATTCTCCAAGAGTTTGGAGAGCTTTGACCAAGTTCGACCAAGTTTGACCAAGGTTGACCAAGTTTGACCAAGGTTTGACCGGACCGTTGACCAGACCAAAAACTGGATCGAACTGACCACCCCTTGACCAATGTATAGAGAATATCAAGAGCTTCGATTTCGTACTTTACGGGTCGAAAACGGACGAGAAACGAGAGAGTTGTGGCCAAAACTGCGAAAAAACGGTCCGACACTTAGCCAAATTTTGGTAAGTGTTGTTGACAAAACAGCCCTATTTGGGAGGCAAGCGTTTGCGCAAAGATTCTCTCCGACCCGCTGCAACTTGGTCCAAGAGCCAAGACCCTTAGGCAAGAGGTTCACTTCGGCTACCGCATGCAACTTTCGGATCGTCAAGAGCTCCTCCGGTCAAGCCGGAATCTCAGCCAAAAGTTGACCCCTTAGCATAAGGAACATTCCGACGGCCTCCGTTCGCAGGATCATATCTCGCGAACCCAAACTCGCCTCTGTGCAAGGCCTGTACCGTTAAAAAGTAGGTAACACAAGCTTTCCGACGATACCAAGATCGTCGAAATCCGACATCGGGAGCTACGTCTACCACGCGCGTGAAAACAGGCCGACAAAATAAGGTTTTGCTGAAAGTTCCGGGATTGTCTCACCGACGTTGCCACGCTTGCGCACAGAGTCTTCCTGACTCGCAACAAGTTGATCTGCGAGCCCGGGCACATTGGAAAGAGGACACATCCATGCACGACGTGGAACTCTCGGATCGCCAAGAATTTATCGGGGTCAGCCGGAATCCCGATCGGAAAACTGCCCTCAAACGGACCAAAAACACCCCGGTGGACTCTGCTCGCGGGGCCATATCTCACGAGTCCAAGCTCGGATTCCCGCGAATCCGGAACCTTGCAAAAATAGGCAGCGCAAGCTTTCCGACGGTACCAAGAACGTCAAAATCCGACATCGGGAGCTAGGTCAAATATGCGCGCGAACTGGGACAAGATTTGAGAAAAAACGCGCTGGGAGCAAAACGCATTTTTTCTCCCGGACAGCCGCCTTCGCGCGCAGAGTCTTTCCTGCTCGCAACAAGTTGATCCGCGAGCCCGGGTGCGTTGGAAAGATAATGACTCCGGCTACGTCGTGGAACTCTCGGTTCGCCGATAGCATCCCCCGTTTGACCGGAATCCGCATCGGAAAAGTGCACAAAAACAGCTCCAACACCCCGACTTCCGGGAGCCATAACTCCCTCGTCCGAACTCCGATTCGCGCAAACTTTATATCGTTGGAAAGAGGACGTCGAGAGCTTTCCGACGATATGCCGCATGACCCATTTTGAGTTCCGGAAGACCTCCAAAACTGCCCCCGAAAATCGGATAAAAAAGGGTACGCGCACGGAAATCGAGGAGGATTCGAGGGGCTGCTGGCGTGGAAGATAAGACTGCCACGTGGCAGTACCACAACTCGCGCAGGACCGTCATGCGCCGCGCATGATGGTGCTGCGCGAGGCGTGCACGGTTTTCTATAAAACCGACCCTCCCCCCCTCACTTCAGCACAGTTTTTGCTCGGGCACTAGGCCTTCTAGAGCTTAGTTTAGGCAGAAAATAGGGGTTTAGGGGGTTTTAGGAGGGGATTTTTGGGTAGTTTTAGAGAGAGAGACTCCTCTCTAGGTAATCTCTCTCTCTCTCTAAGCTCTTTCTCCCTCTTCTTTTTCTTTAGGGATTTTGGGGGGTTTTTAGAGTGAGAAGCACCTATTAGGTGCTTCTCTCTCTAACCTCTCCTCATCTTCCCACTCCTCTCTCTCTCTCTCTCTCCCTTTCTCTTACATTCTTTATTTCATTTTAGTTCATTTATGTTTTACTAGCTCATTTATTGCTTTATTTACATTACTAGTCATTTATTGCTTTATTTACATTTCTAGTCATTTATCGCTTTATTTACATTTCTAGTCATTTATCGCTTTCTTTACATTTCTAGTCATTTATCGCTTTATTTACATTTTATACGCACTTGTGAATATTTGTTGTGATTACCCCCCCCTCCCCCGGTGTGTTTTAGTACGGCAATATTGAGTGGCTTTGGCGGCTCGCGTAAGTCCTCTAACAAAGGCCGTTGACAACCATGTTAGCCCACGAGGTCTTGACCCGAAAAATACACCGGTCCCCTTGTGTTTTAGTACGGCAAATATTGAGTAGCTTTGGCTCAGTTGCGTAAGACCTCTAACGAGGCCGTAACAACCTTGTTAGCCTACGAGGTATTTGACCCGAAAAATACATCCCCATGTGTTAAATAATTGTCATTTATCGCTTTATTTACATTTACTACGTTGTAAATATTATATTGTGAATATTGTCATTTTCCCATTTTTTCCTTTGTGATTTGGGCGTGATAATCCCGATTGGTCGTGGTGGACTATGTAAGACCTCAAAGAGGCTTTAACCACCACGTAATTCCATAGGCATTGGACCCATGAAAATCCCGTGTTTTTAAGTCCATTATTTGCTTTAAATTTATTTATCGCTTTCCGCAATGCTTTAAATACATTTATCGCTTTATTTACTTTTACGCGCTTGTGAATATATTGCGTTGTTATTATCTCCGTTTCCCATAAAAATGGGCGTGATAATCCCGATTGGTCGTGGTGGACTATTGTAAGACCTCAAAGAGGCATTATCCACCATGTAATTCCATAGGAATTGGACCCACAAAAATACTCTTTTTCCAAAACCCGTTATTTTCATTATTTACTACGTTGTTGTAAATATTGTCCATTTTTCATTATTTTGATTTGGGCATGAAAATGCCGAACGGTGTTGGCGGTTTTAGGTAAGTCTTTCAATAGCACTAAACCCCATGTAAATCCATGAGGCGTTGGACCCGTAAATTGAAAAACCCATTTTCAAATAGATTTTCTCATTTAAGTCCTATTTGGCGTCGAAGGTTTGGATAAGTCTTTCAATAGCACCAACCCTTCGTGTAAGCCCGAAAAGGCATTGAAACCCTCTTTTTAGATTGTTTTGTTCATTCATGTAAATCCTATGGTGGTGTCGGGATCCGAGTAAGTCTTTCAATAGCATCGAATCCCGACCCCACGAGGTCTTGACCCTTTCCTTAAAAACTCTTGTGTTATAATAAATTGCACTTTGCATTAAGCATTATATTCATGCCGATCCATATTTGTCACCTTCATGATACATGTGTTGCGACTATGCCATGACTATTTTGCTTGGATATTTTGCCATCTTACCATCTTGATACTTGCTTGATTGTTTATTGCTTTGATATAAAAATGTGATTAAAATACACTTTGCCATGAAAACTTTAAAAAGAGTAAACATGGTAATGTGGGCGTTAGAAACGAAGGTATGAGTCCTTTACACGGGGGCGTGGCTGGTACGTGCTTTCGTGTAAGGGATTCTACACGTTCTAACTCCCATAGGATCATGGTCTAAAATTCCCCAAAGTGTGAATTAATCATCCAAAACCCCGCCATTTGACGGACCGCTTTACTCTTGGAAATCAAGGGTAAAGAGATCCCGAATATGGCACCAAAAACATTAATTGTTTGTCCCGGCACTAGGTGTTAGGATTTCAAGTATATCCTACCACCGAAATGCCCGGAAACTTAAAAAATACAAAGATAAAGGGATGGTGAAATAAAGAGTCTAATCAAAACCAAACGAAGGTCAAAATGCATTTGCCATTTCTTGGTATATTGCTACGACGGAAATTTGGGACATTTGTACATAATAAAAACCAACAAACTTAGGCTTAGCAAATAAAAGAAAACATTAGGAAGGAGGTAACCGTTTTCTTAAACGGATGTCGTGGGGTGCCTAACACCTTCCCCACGCATAAGCAAACCCCCGAACCTATCTCTGGTTCAAGACCATTTAGTTGTAGATGTCTAAATAGGGTAAAATCTATTAGACATAGGTGCCCAATCACACCTTAAAATTTCCCATGATTGGTGGCGACTCCAAATTTGTGCTCACACGCACACACGTACACAAGTTCCCACACACACACAACTCGTATCTCGAAACGGAAAAGAGATAGAGGAACACACACAACACTCGCCAAATGGGGGTCGGTATCTAGGAAAATAAAAAGAAATACTTAAAGAAGATTTTCCGCCGGTGTCGACAAAGACCTCAAAGAGGCATTAGCCATTACGTAATTCCATAAGGCATTGGACCCATGAAAATCCCACGCTTTAAATTCCATTATTTGCTTTAAATTTATTTATCGCTTTCCGCAATGCTTTAAATACATTTATCGCTTTATTTACTTTCACGCGCTTGTAAATATATTGCGTTGTTATTATCCCCGTTCCCCGTGAAAATGGGCGTGATAATCCCGATTGGTTGTGGTGGACTATTTAAGACCTCAAAGAGGCATTATCCACCATGTAATTCCATAGGAATTGGACCCACGAAAATCCTTTGTTTAAACCCCGTTATTTTCATTATTTACTACGTTGTTGTAAATATTGTCCATTTTTCATTATTTTGATTTGGGCATGAAAATACCAAACGGTATTGGTGGTTTAGGTAAATCTTTTTCACATAGTACTAAACCCCATGTAAATCCATGAGGCGTTGGACCCGTAAATTGCAAACTCATTTCCAAAATAGTTTTTCTCATTTAAGTCCTATTTGGCTTCGCGGGTTTAGGTAAATCTTTTCAAATAGTACTAAACCCCCGTGTAAGCCCGAAAAGGCATTGAAACCCATTTTCAAAACAGTTTTTTTCCATATAAGTCCTAATTGGCGTCGCGGGTTTAGGTAAATCTTTTCAAATAGTACTAAACCCCGTGTAAGCCCGAAAAGGCGTTGAAACTCATTTCCAAAACAATTTTTCTCATATAAGTCCTATACGGTATTGGTGGTTTTAGGTAAATCTTTCAAATAGTACTAAAACCTCCATGTAAATCCATGAGGCGTTGGACCCACAAGATTACCAATGCATTTTCAAAACGATTGAAACTCATTTAAGTCCTATTTGGCCTCGCGGGTTTAGGTAAATCTTTTCAAATAGTACTAAACCCCCGTGTAAGCCCGAAAAGGCATTGAAACCCATTTTCAAAACAGTTTTTTTCCATATAAGTCCTATTTGGCCTCGCGGGTTTAGGTAAATCTTTTCAAATAGTACTAAACCCCCGTGTAAGCCCGAAAAGGCATTGAAACCCATTTTCAAAACAGTTTTTTTTTCCATATAAGTCCTATTTGGCCTCGCGGGTTTAGGTAAATCTTTTCAAATAGTACTAAACCCCCGTGTAAGCCCGAAAAGGCGTTGAAACTCATTTCAAAAACAGTTTTTCTCATTTAAGTCCTATTTGGCTTCGCGGGTTTAGGTAAATCTTTTCAAATAGTACTAAACCCTCGTGTAAGCCCGAAAAGGCATTGAAACCCATTTCCAAAACAGTTTTTTTCCATATAAGTCCTATTTGGCTTCGCGGGTTTAGGTAAATCTTTTCAAATAGTACTAAACCCCCGTGTAAGCCCGAAAAGGCATTGAATTCTCTTCTAAAAATTGCCTTGTTTTATTCATGTAAATCCTAAGGTGGTGTCGAGATTCGAGTAAGTCTTTCAAATAGCATCGAATCCCGACCCCACGAGGTCTTGACCCTTTCCCTAAAAATTCTCATGAATTGTACCTTGCCATTTCAAATAAATGTTGCATTTATGTCATTTCATACTTATGATTGATGTGCTGCTAACATACCATGGTCATCCCATATTATGTCATACTTGTGATTTATGTGCTGCGAACATGCCGAGATTACTTGTTTGAACATTCTATTCGCTTTCATACTCGTTCTTGTAATTATGTGTTGTGAATATACCGTGATTACTTGTTTGAGTGTTTATCGCTTTGATATAAAAATATGATTAAAATACACTTTGCCATGAAAACTTTAAAAAGAGCAAACATGGTAATGTGGGCGTTAGAAACGAAGGTATGAGTCCTTTACACGGGGGCGTGGCTGGTACGTGCTTTCGTGTAAGGGATTCTACACGTTCTAACTCCCATAGGATCATGGTCTAAAATTCCCCAAAGTGTGAATTAATCATCCAAAACCCCGCCATTTGACGGACCGCTTTACTCTTGGAAATCAAGGGTAAAGAGATCCCGAATATGGCACCAAAAACATTAATTGTTTGTCCCGGCACTAGGTGTTAGGATTTCAAGTATATCCTACCACCGAAATGCCCGGAAATTTAAAAGATATAAAGATAAAAGGGATGGTGAAATAAAGAGTCTAATCAAAACCAAATGAGGTCAAAATGCATTTGCCACTCTTGGTATATTGCTCGACCAAATTTGGGACATTTGTACATAATTAAAACCAACAAACCTAGGCTTAGCAAATAAAGAAAACATTAGAAAGGAGGTAACCGTTTTTTTAACGGATGTCGTGGGGTGCCTAACACCTTCCCCACGCATAAGCAAACCCCCGTACCCGTCTCTGGTTCAAGACCATTTTTTGTTATAAATGTCTAAATTAGATAAAATCTATTAGACATAGGTGCCCAATCACACCTTAGAATTTCCCATGGTTGGTGGCGACTCCAAATTGCGCTCATACGCACACACGTACACAAGTTCCCACACACACACACAACTCATATCTCGAAACGGAAAAGAGATAGAGATCACACACAACACTCGCCAAATGGGGGTCGGTATCTAGGAAAATAAAAAGTATAATAGAAGAGATTTTCCGCCGGTGTCGACAACCGCATCCAAGTCACCTAGACGAGGTGGGTACTGAACACCGCCAAACTGACGAAGGGCAAGGCTGGGATAATAGCCTGTACAACCCCACACCCCAGGAAGAGGCACTCCATCAAAGAGAGCACAATGAGTCTATGGCATCCACACTGCGGGCCCCCAAGTGACCTTCCAAGACTACTCACTCAAAGGCAAGTCAAGGAGATATAACGCCCAATCACGGCTGTTGCCGGTGAAAGGAAGTGCTACATTGACGGTCTGTCTCACCGTATACTTCTCGAAATGATGAGGAGTCTGGAGGCGGTAGAAATGCTACAGATGACTGCAGAACCAAAGCTGAAGGAGCTGTATGCAGAACATCGGGACCCCCTCTCCCCGTCTCCTGCAATAAGACAAAGACCGCACGGTCTCGCACAATATGGCAGGGATGATAGACCTGCCCTCACTAAACAACAGAGGAATGACACCCAGATCTATCCTACCAGCAGAAGTAGGAAAGAGAAAAATACCTGCAAAGGCGATCTTGAAGGCAATGATTCGGAACTTCTTCCATCCCCTCTTGCCTGCAATGAAGTCCCCTACAAGCTCCGATGGAAAGACACTCCGAGAGAAGTACTTCGTCAGCAGATCCAAAGAAATGTTGGCTTTCCGCCAAGTCTCCTCCGGTCGGATGATCTCGGGACGCAAAACTGCAGAGGTCAAACCCAAATACTTCTCCAAAACTCAGTTTGACCGAGGGTTCTGAATGGGTATGACCGGAGTCTCACTGAAAGGGCTGTCCAGCTGAAGAAGCCCAGCATACTCCTCCAAGGTGGGAACAAGGTCCACCTCCCCGATGGAAAAACAACAGTAGGTCGGATCCCAGAAGGAAGCAAGCCACGGTCAACTCGCAGCCGCATGAGAGGGGGAAACTTGCCGAAGACTCCCACGATGTCGGCATGATCATCCTCCCCAAGAAGAGTCCACCAATGTCTCATCCGCTCAACGCGGAAGTCGTGGAAGCGAAGCGTCACCAAGGAGTCGGGATCATTACTTGAGGAGGCCATGGACCCAAAAAACTCAAAAATGGGAAAAACGGAGAGTTTTTAGTGAAGAAAGGGGAGAAAAACTCGAGAAATGGTTGCTGGCTCGAAGGAGGATCGAGCTTTAAAAAGGAAAAACTCGCGCGCAACCATCACCCGCCGCGCGTGATGGTCACGCGCCGCGCGTGACGGTCACGCGCGAGTCCCGTTGGGAATCCCAACGGCTCTTTTTCCCATATCACGCGAATTTGAACCTGTTTGCCCACTCCCAAGGGCCCGTTTTGCACTACATAAGGGCCATTTCGCAAGAAATCACCTATGGGAAAGTTTTGGGCGGTCCGGTGATCGAAGATTTTGGACCGACGGCCGGAGACCGGCCCAAAACCCTAAAACAGGCCCGGAGGTCAAAAATTGAATCAAAGCCGATCTTATAAGGAAGCATTTGATGCGACATAACCAGGATTGGTCTTCCACCAGCGGGGTGGCCCGAGAGCCAAGAACCAGGCCCGGCGGTCAAGAACCGGCCCCGAAACCCTTGCTCGGCCCGGAAATTGAGAAATGCAAAGATGACCCAGAAATGTCGCACAGGTGAATCCCATGGTACACTAGGGCAAAATTTTTCAAAAGGGTTTTGAAAAATTTTGAAAGAAAGTAGTTCGACCCTCAAGAAGCTATCGCAGCCTGACGCAAGGGAAATAGAGAAAGAAATCCGGAACTCCGCATCAGCGTGCATTGCTCTACACTGGGGCAAAATTTTTCTATCTTCAAGAAGCTAGAAAAATTCATTCGACACTGCATACTGGGGCAAATTTTTCCATTTTTGTCAGAGAAAAATCGGAAAAATTCGAAGAGTCATCCAAATGGGCCTCGTGGAAGAGTAAGTCCCAAAATTTGCCGAAATGGGCCTCGTGGAGGAGTAAGTCCCAAAAATTTGCTGAAATGGGCCTCATGAAGGAGTAAGTCCCAAAATCTGTCGAAATGGGCCCCGTGGAGGAGTAGGCCCCCAATGACGACAGAAACGGGCCCCAAGGAGAGATAAGCCCCGATATTTGTTGAACCAGGCCTCGCGAAGGATCGAGACCCGATACCCATACACATAGCCATAAATGTAAATCCAAACACATACCCAAACACATCCATAAACATACATCCATACTCATGTCCATACACATAACCATAAAAGTAAACCAAAGTGATAACCATAAACCACAAATGTCATATATACAATAATCAATGTCTGTACATCCCATGTAAATACAAAATGTCTGGCCAGAATACAAGGCCCCAAAAGAAGACAAAAGAAAACAGAAAATACATCATGAGGAAGGAGGGTCGTCAAAGAACCAGTCTCGAGAAACGGGATCAGGAGGTGGCGGAGAAGAAGTCTGACCAAAACCAGACGAGCCGGCTCCGGTAACAGGAGGAATGCCTACACCCTGAAGCTGATCCTCTAATCTCCGTATGGTGGCAGCCCGAATAGCCAGCTCTGCATCTCGGGAATCCAAATCCCTCTGCCTCTGGGCCAAGTCAGCTCGCATCTGAGCCATCTCTCCCTCTCGCTGCGCCGCCTCCTCCTGTAGTCGATCCACATCGGCCTTATAGCGATCCTCGCAGACTGACAGCTCAAGCTGGAGACGCAGTATCTCAAGCTGGAGACGCAGTATCTCACTCTGAAGCCTCTCAATCTGCCCTGGAAGACCGAATATGATGACTGTCCATGGCCATCCCACCCATGACACGGCCACCCTCGACCTCGTGAAGAGACATCAGGGACCCCAAAGAAACCTGCTCAAACCACTCCTGGTATGGCACATCCTCTTGGACCAGACCCGGATAAGCACTCACCCCTGCCACATAGGGATCACTCGGATCCCGTGGAATGTAGCCCTCGATAGTCACCAAAGGAAGAGGGTCTACAGGAACAGTGGCCTCGCCACCCCACTGCCGTAAATTCCGCTCAGCCAGCAGAAGCTCCCAAGACCGAGGGGATCGGATCCATATCCTCAGACAGGATAACTCGACAGCCCTAAATACCTCAGGGCGCTGAACCAAGGATGAAGGATAGGGCTGGAAGATAATCTCAGCATCCCTGATACAATCCACCGTCGTGCGGAACTCAAGAAGTGTGCGACTGGTCAATCTCCGAATCCGAGCAGAATCCCAACGCCTGGCAAGAGGAAAGTCAGGATCAGAGGCCAACGGAAGCCGGCTGGGGGCAAAAGTGGGAAAGTGCTCGAAGGCCCAGAAAATGGTAAACTGCCAGAAGCCGAGAAAGCTGATCGACTCCCGACGAGAAAAGCGACGCAGGCCCCGGATGTAAAATCCATACGTCAATGCTCCCCAATCATACTCCCTCAAGGCGTCGACGTCTCAAAACATGCCGACGATGGGCGTGGGAACGGTGGACTTGTCATTCCCAAGGAAGCAGCTGAAGATGAAATATGCTGCTCACTGGCGATATCGTAGCTCAGTAGGAGGCTCCTCCCTATCCCTCCTCAAGATGTCCGCCAGGTATTGGACCCTCACAGAAGGAAGCCTGGTGCCATCTATAGCATCAGAATCATCGAGACCCAAAATCTCCATAGCCTCGGGGCCAGATATAGGCTCACTAGGGGGAGCCCTACCCCCAAAATGAATGCCCAGGATGGCACTCCAGTCTACGGGAAGCACCGCCATCTCACAGGTGCTAAGGTGGAAGGTCCCGGTGTGATGAAAGAACCTCTCCACAAAACACCCCACTGACGGGTGGTACACCGATACGTAGGGGATGCCGAGGAAAGGGAGAAGCCCAACTCTGTCAGAAACTCCCTATACTCCCGACGAGAAACCGCTAGGAGTCTGCTAAAATCCGACCATCCGCCTCGACCAACACTCTCGGGAGGATCCTGCACAAAATCCAAAAGAAGAATGTCAGTACAAGGGATTGCGAAGAGCCAAGAGCAAAAGAGACATATGAAAGTATGCAGGTACCTGACAGCGGCGGACCAGAGAAGACGGATGGGCAAGGAGGTTCGTCAGAAGAGGCGTGTCAGATATCTCGACAATGACAGGATAACGTGGTCGGATACCCCCCTGGGAGGATATCTGAATCCCGGCGCGACGAAATCCTCGGGAATGGCGCCTGCAGAGTAGGGAAGCCCTTCAGGCCTCTGCCTCTTCGATCTCGTGGGAGGAGCGCCCGTCGACCTGGTACTGGGACGACGAGGTGCGTCAGAAGGGGTATCACTATGGCCAGTGGTAACGCTAGGCTGTGAAGAAGGACGGGTCGCCTCAGAAGGCCTAGCGCTACGACCAATGACAACTCCAGGTCGAGAAGAAGGCCGGGCCGCACCAGAAACAAGACCAGCAGCCTCGACATCGAGCTCCTCCTGCAGGTTCCTGGCGATGGAAGCATCAGCACGAGTACGAACGTCCTCCAAGGCGTCGTACTTGTCATCTGTATCAGGAGAACTCTCAGGAGCATAAATCACAGCCTTGCCTTTCGCAAGGCGATCGGACCGGCGATGGCCCCCACTGCCGCTACCTCGATTAGACATCTGCAAAAAAGAACAACAAACAATCCAAGAGTCAGAGAAATTAGGTATATCTCATTCTCAAAAATATAGAAAGCATACAATGGTCAAAATCATACAAAAAAAAAAAAACAACAACAATCAAACAAACAATTTTGTCCCTGACCGTTTGGACGAATTTCCAGACTGAGTCTAACCATTAAATTGCGATTTGACGAAATATTGAATCATCCGATTTGAGACTTGAACAAATTTAAAGTCTCAAATTAACCTCCCCAACGTGTTTGGATTCAAATGCCAAGCCGTTGGACCACTCGATTTGAGACTTGGGTAGTCCCCAAGCCAAATCATCCCTCAACGTGTTTGGATTCAAATGCCAAACCGTTGAACCACCCAATTTGAGACTTGAACAGATTTGAAGTCTCAAATTAACCTCCCCAACGTGTTTGGATTCAAATGCCAAGCCGTTGGACCACTCGATTTGAGACTTGGGTAGTCCCCAAGCCAAATCACCCCCCAACGTGTTTGGATTCAAATGCCAAGCCGTTGGACCACTCGATTTGAGACTTGGGTAGTCCCCAAGCCAAATCGCCCCCAACGTGTTTGGATTCAAATGCCAAGCCGTTGGACCACTCGATTTGAGACTTGGGTAGTCCCCAAGCCAAATCACACCCCAACGTGTTTGGATTCAAATGCCAAAGCCGTTGGACCACTCGATTTGAGACTTGGGTAGTCCCCAAGCCAAATCACCCCCCAACGTGTTTGGATTCAAATGCCAAGCCGTTGGACCACTCGATTTGAGACTTGGGTAGTCCCCAAGCCAAATCACCCCCCAACGTGTTTGGATTCAAATGCCAAGCCGTTGGACCACTCGATTTGAGACTTGGGTAGTCCCCAAGCCAAATCCCCCCCCAACGTGTTTGGATTCAAATGCCAAGCCGTTGGACCACTCGATTTGAGACTTGGGTAGTCCCCAAGCCAAATCCCCCCCCAACGTGTTTGGATTCAAATGCCAAGCCGTTGGACCACTCGATTTGAGACTTGGGTAGTCCCCAAGCCAAATCACCCCCCAACGTGTTTGGATTCAAATGCCAAACCGTTGAACCACCCGATTTGAGACTTGAACAAATTTGAAGTCTCAAATTAACATCCCCAACGTGTTTGGATTCAAATGCCAAGCCGTTGGACCACTCGATTTGAGACTTGGGTAGTCCCCAAGCCAAATCATCCCTCAACGTGTTTGGATTCAAATGCCAAACCGTTGAACCACCCAATTTGAGACTTGAACAGATTTGAAGTCTCAAATTAACATCCCCAACGTGTTTGGATTCAAATGCCAAGCCGTTGGACCACTCGATTTGAGACTTGGGTAGTCCCCAAGCCAAATCATCCCTCAACGTGTTTGGATTCAAATGCCAAACCGTTGAACCACCCAATTTGAGACTTGAACAGATTTGAAGTCTCAAATTAACATCCCCAACGTGTTTGGATTCAAATGCCAAGCCGTTGGACCACTCGATTTGAGACTTGGGTAGTCCCCAAGCCAAATCATCCCTCAACGTGTTTGGATTCAAATGCCAAACCGTTGAACCACCCAATTTGAGACTTGAACAGATTTGAAGTCTCAAATTAACATCCCCAACGTGTTTGGATTCAAATGCCAAGCCGTTGGACCACTCGATTTGAGACTTGGGTAGTCCCCAAGCCAAATCATCCCTCAACGTGTTTGGATTCAAATGCCAAACCGTTGAACCACCCAATTTGAGACTTGAACAGATTTGAAGTCTCAAATTAACATCCCCAACGTGTTTTCAAATGCCGAGCCGTTGGACCACTCGATTTGAGACTTGGGTAGTCCCCAAGCCAAATCATCCCTCAACGTGTTTGGATTCAAATGCCAAACCGTTGAACCACCCAATTTGAGACTTGAACAGATTTGAAGTCTCAAATTAACATCCCCAACGTGTTTGGATTCAAATGCCAAGCCGTTGGACCACTCGATTTGAGACTTGGGTAGTCCCCAAGCCAAATCATCCCTCAACATGTTTGGATTCAAATGCCAAACCGTTGAACCACCCAATTTGAGACTTGGACAAGTTTGAAGTCTCAAATTATTCCCCCCTCGACGTGCTTGGACTCAAATGCCAAACCGTCAAACCACCCGATTTGAGACTCGAACAAATTTCAAGTCTCAAATTATCAACCTCCTCAACGTGTTTGGATCCAGCATTCCAAACCATTGAACCACCCAATTCGAAATTTGAACAAATTTCGAATCCCAAAAAAAAAAAGGAAAAGAAGAAAAAATATACTTCCTAAGTTTGTGTAAATCCCGAACTTAGCCCTTAATTTTCAGAATATTTGCCTCACAAAAAAAATAAAAAAAATAATAATAATAATAATAATAAATACACTACATAGTGCACCAAAAAATAATATACATCACAATAAATATTGTGTCCCAAGATTTTTTCATATCTCTCATCTCTTGTGCTTCCAAGCACATGTGTGTGTGCATGTGTGCCTACAAAGGTTCATTTGTACATGCGCATATTTCTATACATAAATACATTTTTGTGCACAAACATGTTTGCTAAGTGTGTGATGCATCCCAAAACATACAATGAGACAAAAGGAAATAAAACAGAAGTGCACAAAGCAAAAGCAAGGGATATAAAAAAAGGAAGCAATCAATCCGACCGTTCGAAACTGAAAAGAAGGTTAGGGATGGAAAGGTGCTTACCTGTAGGACGTGTAGGCGGAGACGGATCGTCGATCAGAGTCTTGGATCATAAGAAAAAGACAAAAAGACATAAAAAAGAGAATAACCAAATCAGCACATTTCGACCGTTTAAAGCTGAAATAAATGATAGGGATGGGAAGATGCTTACTCGTGGAGTGCGTAGGCGAAAACGGCGCGTCAATCGGAGTCCCGGATGGCAAGATATGAGTAAAAGAGTAGAAAAGGCGAAGTGGGGTCCAGAGAGCGAAAAGGGAAAGAAAAGGACGGAATGAAGGGGAAAGGTCGCGCGGCGCAATATATGGTGGGACCTCGCGCGGGTCCATCACGCGCCGCGCGTAATGGTCACGCGCGAGTTCCCAAACACGCGCCACTCTGCCATTTCGAACCACGAGCCGTCTTTTCGCATCCCGTCCGATCTTCTCCAAGCCCTAGAACGCCCATTAAGACCCCAGAAGGGCTGGCACGCAAACCGAGACGAACTGCGCAGCAACCATAACCAAGCACGGAAACCGAGAAAATCCGAGCGGGCAAAAATCGAGTCATTTATTCTTTGTCCGACGTTCCTTGTGCCAAGGAACGCCAAACAAAGAAGGGGCAACTGTCATAACCCCATTTTTACCCACGGGATTTTCTCGGATGTCGACACGCAAAACGAGACAGCCTGAACCAAGCCGACCTGATCTGACAAAGATCTGCCACACCAAATAACCTCAAAACGGGGTCCGGGGCACGTTTCCCGAAACCCGACCAAGGTTGAGCAAGTTTGACCAAGGTTGACCGAGTGTTGACCAGGGTTTGACCAAGCCGTTCCTGATCCGAATAGGGTCCACCATGCTGAGAAACCCTCAAAATGTGGTCTAGGATACATTTCCAGAGCTTGGAGAGTTTTGACCAAATTTGACCAAGTTTGACCAAGGTTTGACCGGACCGTTGACCAGACCGAAAGCTGAATCGAACCGACCGCTCCCTGACCATTCTGAAGGGCATGATGAGAGCTTCGATTCGGCACTTTACGGGCCAAAAACGGATGAGAAATGAGGGAGTTATGAGCAAAACTGTGAAAAAACGGTCCAACACTTAGCCAAATTTTGCTAAGTGTTGTTGACAAAACAGCCTATTTGGGAGGCAACGTTCGCACGTAGATTCTCTCCGACCCGCTGCATCTTGGTCCGCGAGCCAAGACCCTTAAGCAAGAGGTTTGCTTCAGCTATCACGCGCAACTTCCGGATCGTCAAGAGCTCCTCCGGTCAAGCCGGAATCTCAGTCAGAAGATGACCCCTTGGCATAAGGAACATTCCAACGGCCTCCGTTCGCAAGATCATATCTTGCGAACCCAAGCTCGCCTCTGTGCAAGGCCTGTACCTTTGGAAAATAGGTAGCACAAGCTTTCCGACGATACCAAGATCGTCGAGATCCGATATCGGGAAGCTACGTCTACCACGCACATGAAAACAGGCCGACGAAATAAGGCTGTGCTGAAAATTCCGGAACTTTCCCACCGACGTTGCCGCGCTTGCGCGCAGAGTCTTCCTGACTCGCAACAAGTTGATCCGCAAGCCCGGGCACGTTGGAAAGAAGACACATTCATGCACGACGTGGAACTCTCGGATCGCCAAGATTTTCCCGGGTCTAGCCGGAATCCCGATCGGAAAACTGTCCTCAAACGGACCAAAAACACTCCGGCGGCCCCTGTTCGCGGAACCATATCTCGCGAACCCAAGCTCGGATTCCCGCAAATCCAGAACCTTGCAAAAGTAGGCAGCGCAAGCTTTCCGACGGTACCAGGAACATTGAAATCCGACATCAGGAGCTAGGTCAAATATGCGCGCGAACTGGGACAAGATTTAAGAAAAAACACGCTGGGAATAAAACGCGTTTTTCCTCCCGGACAGCCGCCTTCGCGCGCAGAGTCTTTCCGACTCGCTGGAAGTTGACCCGCGAGCCTGGGTTCGTTGGAAAGATAACGACTTCGGCTACGACGTGCAATTCTCGGTTCGCCGGTAGCATCCCCCATTCGACCGGAATCTTCACCGGAAAAACACACAAAAATAGCTCCGGCACCCCGACTTCCGGGAGCCATAACTCTCTCGTCCAAACTTTGATTCATGTAAACTTTATACCGTTGGAAAGTAGACATTGAGAGCTTTCCGACGATATGCTACATGACCCATTTTGAGCACCAGAAGGCCTCCAAAACTGCCCTCGAAAATCGGGTCAGAAAAGGGTACGCGCGCGAAAATCGAGGAAGATTCAGTGGGGGGCTGGCGTGGAGGATAAGAATGCCACGTGGCACTCGCGCGGGACCATACCGCACGGTGCGTGATGGACCCGCGTGAGGCGTGCACGCCGTTCTATAAAACCAGCCTCCCCCCCTCACTTCAGTACAATTTTTGCTCGGCTCTAGGTCTCTTTAAGCGTTAGTTTAGGCAGAGATAGGGGTTTTTAGGGTCTTTAGAGGGGGTTTTGGGTAGTCTTAGAGTGAGAGACTCCTCTCTAGGTACTCTCTCTCTCTAAGCTCTTTCTCTCTCCTCTTCTCTCTCTTTTTTTTCCTTTTCTTAGTGGAAGTGACTAGTGATGATCCCTAAAATGGGAAAGGATTCACAAGGATCCACTTTAGTTTATGATTATTAGTTTATTTATGTGCTATTTTATGCTTTCTTTGTTCATGTTAGTTCATTCTTGCTCTTTTAGTTCATTTATTGTCTTGTTATTACTATATATGCTTTGAGTTATTTATTGCTCTTACTTGTTTAAATAATGTCATTTATCGCTTTATTTACATTTACTACGTACTTGTGAATATATATTGTGTTGTGATTATCCCTCTCCCGTGTGTTTTAGTACGGCAAAACCCGAGTGGCTTTGGTGGATTATGTAAGTCCTCTATGAGGCCTTAACAGCCATGTTAGCCCACGAGGTGCTTGACCCGAAAAATACACTCCCCCATGTTTTAAATAATGTCATTTATCGCTTTATTTACATTTACTACGTACTTGTGAATATATATTGTGTTGTGATTATCCCTCTCCCGTGTGTTTTAGTACGGCAAAACCCGAGTGGCTTTGGTGGATTATGTAAGTCCTCTATGAGGCCTTAACAGCCATGTTAGCCCACGAGGTGCTTTGACCCGAAAAATACACTCCCCATGTTTAAATAATGTCATTTATCGCTTTATTTACATTTACTACGTACTTGTGAATATATATATTGTTGTGATTATCCCCCCCGTGTGTTTTAGTACGGCAAAACCCGAGTGGCTTTGGTGGATTATGTAAGTCCTCTATGAGGCCTTAACAGCCATGTTAGCCCACGAGGTGCTTGACCCGAAAAATACACTTCCCCATGTTTAAATAATGTCATTTATCGCTTTATTTACATTTACTACGTACTTGTGAATATATATTGTGTTGTGATTATCCCTCTCCCGTGTGTTTTAGTACGGCAAAACCCGAGTGGCTTTGGTGGATTATGTAAGTCCTCTATGAGGCCTTAACAGCCATGTTAGCCCACGAGGTGCTTGGACCCGAAAAATACACTCCCCCATGTTTTAAATAATGTCATTTATCGCTTTATTTACATTTACTACGCATACTTGTGAATATTGTCATTTTCTCCCCCTTTTCTTTTGTGATTTGGGCGTGATAATCCCGATTGGTCGTGATGGATTATGTGAGACCTCAATGAGGCATTAACCATCACGTAATTCCATAAGGCATTGGACCCACAAAAACACTTTTCCTTAAACCCGTTATTTTCGTCATTTACATTATTGTTGTAATTATTGTCCATTCTTCTATTTTGATTTGGGCATGAAAATACCGAACGGTATTGGTGGTTTTAGGTAAATCTTTCAAATAGTACTAAAACCTCCATGTAAATCCATGAGGCGTTGGACCCATAAGATTTCCAATGCATTTTCGAAAAAATGATTTTTTGTCATTTAAATCCTATTTGGCTTCGCGGGTTTAGGTAAATCTTTCAAATAGTACTAAACCCCCGTGTAAGCCCGAGAGGCATTGAAAACCCATTTTCAAAACGATTTTTCTCATCTAAGTCCTATTCGACTTCGTGGGTTTAGGTAAATCTTTCAAATAGTACTAAACCCCCGTGTAAGCTTGAAAGGAACCCCTTCCTTTGTCTCTCAAAAACACTCAATCTCCCTCAACAATCACACAATCAACACACACTTTGAACAATCCAATCCGATAGGATGGATCCCCTTGGATTTATGAAGAAAACCTCCTAATTCTTAATGAATTCTATCAACTAATTCTATAATCTCCTAGAGAGAATTCTATGAGTAACAATGGAGTTATTTGGATTATGAGCAACAATGGAGGAATGGCAGAGATAACACACACAGTTTGCATGTGTTTTCTCATGCATGCCTCTCATTGGTTGATCTAGATCAAGCCTCCCATTGGCTGGTCCAGATCAAGGCTCCTATTGGCTATTGCTAGTAACAACCAAGGTACAACCCTTAGAAGCTCTAACAAACAAGTACAAGGGGTTAAAGCCTAGAAATGTACTAGACCCCCAATGCACTCAATTAACCATCTAGGTACAAGCTTTTATAGCTTGGACCTTACTAATTATGAATATAAGCTCATACATGTTTTAATCAAATGTTAAACTAAGCCAATCCGTGCCTTAGTGGCTAGGGTAAGCATACCCACGGATGTGGGATGGTTGGGGTCTTAACATTGCCCCCTCCATCTAAAACACCTTGCCCACAAGGTGTGGGTAGTCTTCTTGGAGCTTGAACAAGAGCTCCCATGTAGCTTGAACACCTTTTTCTTGCTAGAGGTGAGCAGCCCTTCCACAAAGTCCATACTACTGGAGAGCCACGGCCTAGGAGGTATGCCAAGAGGTTGGAGAAGCCCTGCAGGCTTGCTAGTCTCATGCTTGAGTAGTATTTGGTCCTCATGGTTCCTCTTGGGAGGCAAACCCTCGGGTTCCTCAAGGACTTGAGGAAATTCTTCTACTAACTCTCGGATTGGAGCACCAATCTCTTCTTGTATACTAGCCAACTCACAAGGCATAATCTGAAAGAGTAGTCCCTTCATGGTAGCCTTCCCCTTGAAGTCCTTGCTACCTTGTATCAAGTTGGGTTTTTCCTTCAACCCTTGCAGCCACACTTTATTTCCTTCATGCATGAACCCCATCATAAGGTTCTTGAAGTCCCAATTAATCATCCCAAGTGTGCTCAACCATTGGGTACCCAATACTATGCCATATCCTCCCAATTCTAGCAAGGTTGAAAGTCAATTTCAAGTGCAAGCCTTGCATCTTGAACTTCACTTCTTTGCATTCACCCAAAGTTCTTATTACTTGGCCATTTGCTACCCTCACTCCAAAGTTGCTTTCCCCATCAATTGGTAGCTTCAATGTCTTTGCCAAAGTCCCATCCATGAAGTTATGGGTGCTTCCAGTATCAAGAAGAACAACAGTCGTCTGGCCATTCACAATGGCAATCACTCTCATGGTGGAAGGAGAGGTGCTGCCCAATAAAGCACATAAAGTGATCTCGGCCTTTGCTTCTTCTAATTCTGCCTCAACTTCTTCTTCCCTAATTTCTACCAATTCGGCCTCTTCATCTTCCACTTCTTCAATAAGATATAGTTTCCTATCCTTGCACCTGTGATCTGAACTCCATCTCTCATCACAATTGTAGCACAAACCCTTCTTCCTCCTCTCTGACATTTGCATAGGTGTTAACCTTTGCACTTGCATAGAAGGTCTTGCACTAAACTGTTTGGAATCCCCACTTTTGATCTCAACCCGGGCTGCCCCTTGTTGGGCTTGTGACTGGACCCATGAGTCTCGGCTTGGCTCATAGGTTGGTCTTGTACTTCTTTTCACAGTTGTCAAGTACTCCTCTTGTATCTTGGCCAAGGCATAGGCCTCCCCTAAGTTCCTTGGCCCTTGCATTTTTACAGCCAACCTGATTTCATCTTTCATGCCACTCATGAAACAGCTTAATTTGTGCATGTCAGATAAATCCCTCACCCTATTACTAGTTAACTCAAATTGACTCTTATATGCAGCAATAGAATGAGTTTGTTTCAATTTAGTCAACAATTCCATAGGATCATCATAACTAGCAGGCCCAAACCTAATTTGTATAGCTCTAACAAAATCATTCCATCCATGCAATTCATGCTCACAATCTTGGAACCACACTAGGGCTTCCTCATCTAAGTGATAAGAAGCATGCATTACCTTTTCGGGTTCAAGGACTTGATAGTAGTGGAAGTATTGCAATGCCCTATACACCCAAGCCGTTGGATCACCACCTTTGAACCTTGGAAAGTCCAAGCTTCATTGGCCTCGGGTCCCTTGCTCTTCCTTGGTTCCATGGAGGTCCATCTTGCTCTTGCCAATAAGGATCTCTATGGTGAGCTCCTTGGTACTGCCTTGGCCTTTCCCGAGCTTGGTCTCCCTCCTTCTTGGATCAAACCAAGCTTCATCTTGGTCATTCAAACCCCATTGGTCCTCTCTCGGGTCACCAAAGTGCATTCCATGTCTTGGAGGGGCTGCATGGGGCTCAAACTGTGCTTGCTGCCCCTGCTGCCCTTGCTGCCTTCCTTGCCTCCTTCCTAGCCAAGGTTCCTCATAAGGAGCATCAAAATGCCCTTGAAATGGAGGCATGAACCTAGCATTGTTCCTCACATTCCTTCTTTCCTCAATCGGGTCACCAAATTCACCCAAAATGGGTCCATTCTGACCATTTTCAAAAAACTCACCTGTTTGCATACCAACTTGTGGCTGATTAGCTCTGACTCTAAAGTCTTGATTCAATGGTCTCATGGGCATAGCATTCCTCACCTCAGCCCCTAATGGAACTCCATGAGCTTCTCTAGGAGCTATTGGAATTTGCTCTCCCAAATTAGCTTGAACCTGATTTGGACTTTGCTCCTCCTGCCTCGGTTGCACTGCTGGTTGCTCCACCACTGGTAATCTTTTCATCACCTCCTGCATCATAGCTCGAATTTCAGCCACTCCAGCCTCTAATCCATCAACCTTCGAGTGCAATCCTTCAATGGACCCCGTGTGATCATCCACTTGTTTCTGGAACCTTTCCATATTCTTCTCGAGAACCGCAATTTGACTGGCTCTTGTTTCAACCATGGCTCGTATATAGCTCTGATACCAAATGAAAGGATCCCCTTGCTTTCTCTCTCTAAAACACTCAGATTCTCTCCTCAAAATCACACAATCCAAGAACAATATGAATAATTCAATCCGATAGGATTGATCCCCTTGCATTCATGAACAAAACCTACTAATTATTATTGAATTCTATCAACTAATGAATCTAATCTCCTAGAGAGAATTTCTAAGAGAAACAATGAAGGTATTTTGATAATGAGCAACAATGGAGGAATGGCAGAGATAACACACACAGTTTGCATGTGTTTTCTCATGCATGCCTCTCATTGGTTGATCTAGATCAAGCCTCCCATTGGCTGGTCCAGATCAAGGCTCCTATTGGCTATTGCTAGTAACAACCAAGGTACAACCCTTAGAAGCTCTAACAAACAAGTACAAGGGGTTAAAGCCTAGAAATGTACTAGACCCCCAATGCACTCAATTAACCATCTAGGTACAAGCTTTTATAGCTTGGACCTTACTAATTATGAATATAAGCTCATACATGTTTTAATCAAATGTTAAACTAAGCCAATCCGTGCCTTAGTGGCTAGGGTAAGCATACCCACGGATGTGGGATGGTTGGGGTCTTAACAAAGTCCGAGAGGCATTGAAAACCCATTTTCAAAACGATTTTTCTCATTTAAGTCCTATTCGGCTTCGCGGGTTTAGGTAAATCTTTCAAATAGTACTAAACTCCCATGTAAGCCCGAGAGGCATTGAAACCCCCGTTTTAAAATGATTTTTCATCATATAAGTCCTATTCGGCTTCGCGGGTTTAGGTAAATCTTTCAAATAGTACTAAACCCCCGTGTAAGCCCGAGAGGCATTGACTCTCGTATTTTATTCATGTAAATCCTAAGGTGGTGTCGAGATTCGAATAAGCCTTTCAAATAGCATCGAATCCCAACCTCACGAGGTCTTGACCCTTTCCCTAAAAATTCTCATAAATCACACTTTGCCATTTCAATTAGGTGTTGCATTTATGTCATTCCATGTTTATGATTAATGTGCCGCGAACATGCCATGATCATTCCATGCTTGTCATTTTAGTAATTTATGTTCTGCAACCATGCCGTGATTACTCATTTGGTTTCCATATTTATGATTCATGTACCATGATCATTCCACACTCATTCATTCTTGTGATTCATGTGTTGCAACCATGCCATGATTATTTGCTTGAATGTTTTACCATCTTGATGCTATGACTACTTGCTTGTTTGTTTACCGCTTTGATATAAAAATGTGATTAAAATACACTTTGCCATGAAAACTTTAAAAAGAGTAAACATGGTAATGTGGGCGTTAGAAACGAAATTGGTGTGACCCAAGGGCTACGGCTCGCCCTGGCTTTTGGACACCATGGTATGAGTCCTTTACATGGGGGCGTGGCTGGTACGTGCTTTCGTGTAAGGGATTCTACACGTTCTAACTCCCATAGGATCATGGTCTAAAATTCCCCAAAGTGTGAATTAATCACCCAAAACCCCGCCATTTGACGGACCGCTTTATTCTTGGAAATCAAGGGTAAAGAGATCCCGAATATGGCACCAAAAACATTAATTGTTTGTCCTGGCACTAGGTGTTAGGATTTCAAGTACATCCTACCACCGAAATGCCCGGAACCTAAAAAATACAAAGATGAGGGACGGTGAAATAAAGAGTCTAATCAAAACCAAATGAGGTCAAAATTGCATTTGCCATTTTTGGTATATTGCTCGACCAAATTTAGGACATTTGTACATAATTAAAACCAACAAACCTAGGCTTAGCAAATAAAAGGGAACACTAGAAGGGAGGTAACTGTTTTCTTAAACGGATGTCGTGGGGTGCCTAACACCTTCCCCACGCATAAGCAAACCCCCGAACCCATCTCTGGTTCAAGACCATTTTTGTTATAGATGTCTAAACAAGATAAAATCTATTAGACATAGGTGCCCAATCACACCTTAAAATTTCCCATGATTGGTGGCGACTCCAAATTTGTGCTCACACGCACACATGTACACATGTTCCCACACACACACAACTCATATCTCGAAACGGAAAAGAGATAGAGATCACACACAATACTCGCCAAATGGGGGTCGGTATCTAGGAAAAATAAATAAAAAAAGATAAGATTTTCCGCCGGTCCGCCGGTGTCGACACAAGGGAACAGTGCTTAGAATCGCAGAGACTTAGAAGCATACCAAAGCTAGTGCAAGAAGGATCGTTGTGCGTGCTTTACCATGTTAAGTGTCATAACCCCATTTTTACCCCCCAGGATTTTCTCGGGTGTCAGCACGCAAAACGAGACAGCCCAAGCCGAGCCGGCCTGATCCGACGAGTGCCCACCACGTCAGAATAACCTCAAGAAGGGGGTCTGGGGCACATTTCCCGAAAGTTGACCAATTTTGACTAGGGTTGACCAAGTTTGACCAAGCTTGACCAAGTTTGACCGGAAGTTGACCAAGTTTGACCGAGGTTTGACCAAGCCGTTTCTGACCCGACTGGAGTCCACTATACGCAACTCCCGGATCGCCAAGGGCTCCTCCGGTCAAGCCGGAATCTCGATCAGAAAATGACCCCTTGACATAAGGAACATTACAACGGCCTCTATTCGCAAGATCATATCTTGCGAACCCAAGTTCGCCTCTGTGCAAGGCCTGTGCTTTTAGAAAGTAGGTAACGCAAGCTTTCCGGCGACACCAAGATCGTTCGAAATCCAACATCGGAAGCTACGTCTACCAAGCGCACGAAAACAGGTCGATGAAATAAGACTATGCTGAAAATTTCATAGTTCTCCCCCCGACGTTACCAGGCTTGCGCACAAAGTCTTTCTGACTCACAACAAGTTGATCTGCAAGCCCAGGTACGTTAGAAAGAGGACATGTTTAGACACGGTTTGGAACTCCCAGATCGTCAACATTTCCCCCGATCTAGCCAGAAATCTTGATCGGAAAAATGGCCTCCGACGGACCCAAAACACTCAGGTGGCCCCTGTTCGTGGAACCATATCTCGCGAACCCAAGCTCAGTTTCCCGCAAGTCCAAAACTTTAAGGGAGAGGGTAACGCAAGCTTTCCGACGGTACCAAGAACGTCGAAAACCAACTTCGGGAGCTAGGTCAAATATGCGCGCGAACACAGACAAAAAGTAAGGAAAAACGCACCGAAGATCAGACGTGTTTTTCCTCCCGGACAACCACCTTCGCGCGCAGAGTCTTTCCGTCTCGCTGCAAGTTGACCCACGAGCCTGGGTGCATTGGAAATATGGAAACTCTGGCTACGACGTGCAACTCTCGGATCGCCGGTGGCTTCCCCCGTGTGGCCGGAATCTTCACCGGAAAAACACGAAAAAACAGCTCCAGCACCCCAACTTCCGGGAGCCATAACTCTCTCGTCCGAACTCCGATTCGCGCAAAATTTATATCGTTGGAAAGTAGACATCGAGAGATTTCTGAAGATATGCTGCATGACCTATTTTGAATACCAGAAGACCCCCAAAACTGCCCTCGAAAATTGGGTCAGAAAAGGGTACGCGCGTGAAAATCGAGGAGGATTCGGTGGAGGGGCTGCGTGGCGAGCGGTACGGCTTGCGCGGCATCATCACGCGCCGCGCGGCATGATGCCTCACGAAGCGTGCCACTCCGCCTATAAAAGAAACCCACCCCCCCCAGCTTTAGGTGCAATTTGGCTCGGGCTTTAGGCTCCTTGAGCGTTAGAATAGGCAGAATTAGGGGTTTTGGGGGTCCTTAGAAGGGGTTTTTGGGTAGTTTTAGAGTGAGAGACTCTTCTCTAGGTACTCTCTCTCTCTAAGCTCTTTCTCTCTCTTCTCTCCTCTCTTTTTTCTTCCTTTTTAGTGGAGGTGACTAGTGATGATCCCTAAAATGGGAAGGGATTCACAAGGATCCACTTTTATTTATGCTTCTTAGTTCATTTATGCTCTATTTATGCTCTCCTAGTTCATTTATTGTCTTGTTTATTACTTTATTTATATGCTTTGAGTTATTTATTGCTCTCATTTGTAGCTCTGAATATATTTATCGCTTTGTTTACATTTACTATGTACTTGTGAATATTATATTGTGATTATCCCTTCCCCCCGTGTATTTGGGTATGACAAGCCCGAGTGGCTTTGGTGGATTATATAAGTCCTCTATGAGGCCTTAACAACCATGTTAAGCCCACAAGGCATTGGATCCAAGAACACGCTCCCCTTTGTTAAATTCCGTCATTTATTATTTTACTACGTTGTGAATATTGTTATTTTCTCCCTCTTTTTCCCTTGTGACTTGGGCGTGAAAATCCTTAGTTGGTCTTGGTGGATTATGTAAGACCTCAAAGAGGCATTAACAACCATGTAAACCCACGAGGCATTGGATCTAAGAACACAACCCCCATGTCCAAATCCCGTCATCTATTGTTTTACTACGTTGTGAATATTGTTATTTTCTCCCCCTTTTTTCCCTTGTGACTTGGGCGTGAAAATCCTTAGTTGGTCTTGGTGGATTATGTAAGACCTCAAAGAGGCATTAACAACCATGTAAACCCATGAGGCATTGGATCCAAGAACACAACCCCCATGTCCAAATTCTGTCATCTATTGTTTTACTACGTTGTGAATATTGTTATTTTCTCCCCCTTTTTCCCTTGTATTTGGGCATGATAATCCCGATTGATCTTGGTGGATTATGTAAGACCTCAAAAAGGCATTAACCACCACGTAAATCCATGAGGTATTGGACCCACGAAAATCCTTTGTCTTAAACCTCGTTATTTTCATCATTTACAATATTGTTGTAATTATTGTCCATTTTTCTATTTTGATTTGGGCATAAAAACACCGAACGGTCTTGGAGGTTTTAGATAAGTCTTTCAATAGCACTAAACCCCATGTAAATCCATGAGGCGTTAGACCCGCAAATTGCCAACATACTTTTTAAAATGATTTTCACTCATATAAGTCCTATTTGGCATCAAAGGTTTAGGTAAGTCTTTCAATAGTACTAACCCTTTGTCTAAGCCTGAAAGGCATTGAAACCCCTTTTCAAAATGATTTTCACTCATCTAAGTCATGTTTGGCATCAAAGGTTTAGGTAAGTCTTTCAATAGCACTAACCCTTTGTTTAAGCCCGAAAGGCATTGAATTCCCTTCTAGATTGCTTCACTCTATTCATATAAATCCTAAGGTGGTATCAAGATTCGAGTAAGACTTTCAATAGCATTGAATCTCGGCCCCACGAGGTCTTGGCCCTTTTCTTAAATTCATTGATATTTGTCATAAATTACATTTTTGTTCATTACGATTGAGTGTTATATTTATGTCATCCCATTTTTGTCATTCCCATGATGCATTCATCTCATACACATGATTAATGCGCTGCGAACATGCCATGATCATTCCATACTTGTTAGAATTATTTTTGGTAATTTATGCGCTGCAAACATGCCATGATTACTTGCTTGCTTGTTTATTCGCTTTGATATAAATGTGATTAAAATACACTTTGCCATGAAAACTTTAAAAAGAGTAAACATGGTAATGTGGGCGTTAGAAACGAAGTTGGTGTAACCCAAGGGCTATGGGTCGCCCTGGCTTTTGGGACACCATGGTATGAGTCCTTTACATGGGGGCGTGGCTGGTACGTGCTTTCGTGTAAGGGATTCTACACGTCCTAACTCCCATAAGATCATGGTCTAAAATTCCCCAAAGTGTGAATTAATCATCCAAAACCCCGCCATTTGACGGACCGCTTTACTCTTGGAAATCAAGGGTAAAGAGATCCTAAATATGGCACCAAAAACATTAATTGTTTGTCCCAGCACTAGGTGTTAGGATTTCAAGTATATCCTACCACCGAACTGCCCGGAAATTTAAAAGATACAAAGATAAGGGACGGTGAAATAAAGAGTCTAATCAAAACCGAACGAAGTCACATTACGTTTGCCATTTTTGGTATATCGTATGACGGAAATCGGGACATTTGTACATAACTAAAACCAACAAACCTAGGCTTAGCAAATAAATGGAACACTAGAAGGGAGGTAACCGTTTCTTAACGGATGTCGTGGGGTGCCTAACACCTTCCCCACGCATAAGCAAACCCCCGAACCCATCTCTGGTTCAAGACCTTCCCCATTTTGTTTTAAATGTCTAAATAAGATAAAATCTATTAGACATAGGTGCCCAATCACACCTTAAATTTCCCATGATTGGTGGATAAAATCTATTAGACTCCAAACTTGTGCTCACATGTACACACACACACGTGTTCCCACACACACACACACACACACAACTTATATCTTGAAACGAAAAAGAGATAGAGATCACACGCACACTCGCCAAATGGGGGTCGGGATCAAGGAAAAAAAGACCACTTTAAGGTCGAACTAAGATTTTCCGCCGGTGTCGACATTAAGCAACATGCATAACGACCTTATTGGCGAGTTTGAGAGCTATGGTACTGCCCAAGACATGTGGATTGCCTTGAAGGCAAAATTTGGAGGGACCACGGTCACTCGATTGCGCGCGCTGACATTGAAATTTGATACCTTTAGGATGCAAGCGTGGTGATTCCATGCAAGAGCATCTGAGAAAATGTCATCAATGGTTCACGAGTTGAAGGCTGCTGGGAATAATCTGACTAATGAGCAGCAAATCCAGGCTGTGATCCGTTCTCTCCCTGACTTGTGGGAATAAATGAAGCTCAACATGACACACAAGAGAGCATTCAAACGCTCGAGGACTTGTCACGTCATCTTGAGCTTGAGGCAGAGCGTCGTGTGGCATAAGGACAGAGTTCTGCCTTCTTTGCTAGACATGGCCAGCGCTAAGCATTTAAGGCTAAGTGCAAAAGTCATGAAAAAGCACCCCAGCGAGGTCAGAGTGGAGGAAAACCCCCAAAGAGAGCCAATACCACCAAGCGCCCAAGGGGCAAGTGAGGTGGACGCAAACAAGTTGAACAAGCATGTTTTAACTGTGGAGTAGTTAGTCACTTCGCTCATGATTGCACTGAGCCGAAGAAGGTACTTTTTGACCCATTCTCTCGCACTGTGTGTTATGTAGCATCATCACAAGTACTGATTGTCGACACCGGCGGAAAATCTATATCTATTTCTTTTTTATTTTCCTAGATACCGACCCCCATTTGGCGAGTGTGTGTGTGATCTCTATCTCTTTTCCGTTTCGAGATACGAGTTGTGTGTGTGTGGGAACTTGTGTACGTGTGTGCGTGTGAGCACAAATTTGGAGTCGCCACCAACCATGGGAAATTTTAAGGTGTGATTGGGCACCTATGTCTAATAGATTTTATCTTATTTAGACATCTACAACTAAATGGTCTTGAACCAGAGATAGGTTCGGGGGTTTGCTTATGCGTGGGGAAGGTGTTAGGCACCCCACGACATCCGTTTAAGAAAACGGTTACCTCCTTCCTAATGTTTTCCTTTATTTGCTAAGCCTAAGTTTGTTGGTTTTTATTATGTACAAATGTCCCAAATTTGGTCGAGCAATATACCAAGAATGGCAAATGCATTTTGACCTCATTTCGGTTTTGATTAGACTCTTTATTTCACCATCCCTTTTATCTTTGTATCTTTTAAATTTCCGGGCATTTCGGTGGTAGGATATACTTGAAATCCTAACACCTAGTGCCGGGACAAACAATTAATGTTTTTGGTGCCATATTCGGGATCTCTTTACCCTTGATTTCCAAGGATAAAGCGGTCCGTCGAATGGCGGGGTTTTGGATGATTAATTCACACTTTGGGGAATTTTAGACCATGATCCTATGGGAGTTAGAACGTGTAGAATCCTCTACACGAAAGCACGTACCAGCCACGCCCCCGTGTAAAGGACTCATACCATGGTGTCCAAAAGCCAGGGCGAGCCGTAACCCTTGGATTGCACCAACTTCGTTTCTAACGCCCACATTACCATGTTTACTCTTTTTAAAGTTTTCATGGCAAAGTGTATTTTAATCACATTTTTATATCAAAGCAATAAACAATCAAGCAAGTAATCACGGCATGTTTGCAGCACATAAATTACAAGAATGAGTATGAAAGCAACTTAAAATATTCAAATCAAATAATCATGGTATAGTCGCAACACATATATCATGAAAATGAATGAAGATGACAAATATGGGTCGGCATGAATATAATGCTTAATGCAAAGTGCAATTTATTATGACACAAGAATTTTTAAGGAAAGGGTCAAGACCTCGTGGGGTCGGGATTCGATGCTATTGAAAGACTTACTCGAATCCCGACACCACCATAGGATTTACATGAATAAACCAAGCAATCTAAAAGAGGGTTTCAATGCCTTTTCGGACTTACACCAAGGGTTAGTGCTATTGAAAGACTTACCTAAACCTTTGATGCCAAATAGGACTTACATGATGAAAATCATTTGAAAAGGGGGTTTCAATGCCTTTTCGGGCTTACACGAAGGGTTAGTGCTATTGAAAGACTTACCTAAACCTTCGATGCCAAATAGGACTTAAATGAGAAAATCTATTTGAAAATGGGGTTTCAATGCCTTTTCGGGCTTACACGAAGGGTTGGTGCTATTGAAAGACTTATCCAAACCTTCGACGCCAAATAGGACTTAAATGAGAAAATCTATTTGAAAATGGGTTTCAATGCCTTTTCGGGCTTACACGAAGGGTTGGTGCTATTGAAAGACTTATCCAAACCTTCGACGCCAAATAGGACTTAAATGAGAAAATCTATTTTGAAAATGGGGTTTCAATGCCTTTTCGGGCTTACACGAAGGGTTGGTGCTATTGAAAGACTTATCCAAACCTTCGACGCCAAATAGGACTTATATGAGAAAATCTATTTGAAAATGGGGTTTCAATGCCTTTTCGGGCTTACACGAAGGGTTAGTGCTATTGAAAGACTTACCTAAACCTTCGATGCCAAATAGGACTTAAATGAGAAAATCTATTTGAAAAGGGTTTTTAATTCACGGGTCCAACGCCTCATGGATTTACATGGGGTTTAGTGCTATTGAAAGACTTACCTAAAACCACCAATACCGTTTGGTATTTTCATGCCCAAATCAAAATGATGAAATATGAACAATATTTACAACAACGTAGTAAATAATGTAAATAACCGGGTTTGAGAAAGAGTATTTTTGTGGGTCCAATACCGTATGGATTTACATGGGGTTTAGTGCTATTGAAAGACTTACCTAAAACCACCAATACCGTTTGGTATTTTCATGCCCAAATCAAAATGATGAAATATCATGTTTATAACGTAGTAAAAATGACAAGAAATTTAGAGCATAACGGGAAGCAATAAATTAATGGAATTTACAAGGAGGGAATTTTGTGGGTCCAATGCCTATGGGATTACGTGGTGGTTAATGCCTCTTTGAGGTCTTACATAGTCCACCACGACCAATCGGGATTATCACGCCCAAATCACAAAGGGAAAAGGGAGAAAATGACAATATTCACAATATAGTACGCGCAACGTAGTAAATGTAAATAAAGCAATAAATGACAATATTTACACATGGGGATTTTTAATGGGTCCAATGCCTATGGAATTACGTGGTGGTTAATGCCTCTTTGAGGTCTTACATAGTCCACCACAACCAATCGGGATTATCACGCCCATTTTCACGGGGAACGGGGATAATAACAACACAACATATTCACAAGTGCGTAGTAAATGTAAATAAAGCAATAAATGTATTTAAAGCATTGCGGAAAGCGATAAATAAATTTAAAGCAAATAATGGACTTAAAAGCACGGGATTTTCATGGGTCCAATGCCTATGGAATTACATGGTGGTTAAAGCCTCTTTGAGGTCTTACATAGTCCACCACGACCAATCGGGATTATCACGCCCAAATCACAAAGGAAGAAAGGGGAAAATGACAATATTCACAATATAATATTTACAACGTAGTAAATGTAAATAAAGCGATAAATGACAATATTTAACACATGGGGATGTATTTTTCGGGTCAAATACCTCGTAGGCTAACAAGGTTGTTACGGCCTCGTTAGAGGTCTTACGCAACTGAGCCAAAGCTACTCAATATTTGCCGTACTAAAACACGAGGACCGGTGTATTTTTCGGGTCAAGACCTCGTGGGCTAACATGGTTGTCACGGCCTCGTTAGAGGTCTTACGCGAGCCGCCAAAGCCACTCAATATTGCCGTACTAAAACACACCGGGGGAGGGGGGTAATCACAACAATATATATATTCACAAGTACGTAGTAAATGTAAATAAAGCGATAAATGACTAGAAAATGTAAATAAAGCGATAAATGACTAGAAAATGTAAATAAAGCAATAAATAGACAAGAAAATGTAAATAAAGCAATAAATAGACAATAAAGAAACTAGTAAAGCATAAATGAACTAAAATGAACTAAAGAATGTAAAATAGAACAATAAATGAACTCAAAGAATGAGAGAGAGAGAGAGAGAGAGGGGGAAGATGAGGAGAGGTTAGAGAGAGAAGCACCTAGTAGATGCTTCTCACTCTAAAAACACCCCAAAATCCCTAAAGAAAGAGTTTAGAGAGAGAGAGAGGGGGGGGAGGATGAGGAGAGGTTAGAGAGAGAAGCACCTAGTAGATGCTTCTCACTCTAAAAACTCCCCAAAAACCCCCCAAAGAAAGACCCCAAACCCCAAACCCCTATTCTATGCCTAAAAACTACCTAAAACTACCTAAGAAACTCAAAAAATGCTCTAAGACTCGGACCCAGCACTGAGGGGAGGGGGGTCGCATTTTATAGACGGATTTGCACGCGGGGCGCGCCATGATTGCGCGCGGCGCGTGATGGTCACGCGCCGGGCGTAGTTTTTTGACCCGATTTTCGAAGGCAATTTTGGAGGCCTTCTGGTACTCAAAATGGGTCATGCAGCATATCGTCGGAAAGCCCCAGATGTCTACTTTCCAGGAAAAATAAGTTTGCATGGATCGGAGTTCGGAGGAAAAAGTTATGGCTCCCGGAAGTCGGGTCGTCTGAGCTGTTTTTTCGTGCTTTTCCGGCGAAGATTCCGGTCAATCGGGGGATGCTACCGGCGAACCGAGAGTTCCACGTCGTAGCTGGAGTCGTCATCTTTCCAACGCACCCGGGCTTGCGCGAATCCGAGCTTGGGTTCGCGAGATATGGTTCCGCGAACAGGAGGCCGCCGGGGTGTTTTTGGTCCGTTTGAGGACAGTTTTCCGATCAGGATTCCGGTTAGGCCCGGTAAAATCTTGGCGATCCGAGAGTTCCACGTCGTGCATGAAGTGTGTCTTCTTTCCAACGCACCCGGGCTTGTGGATCAACTTGTTGCGAGTCAGGAAGACTCTGCGCGCAAGCGTGGCAACGTCGGTGGGAAAAGTTCCGGAATTTTCAGCACAGCCTTATTTCGTCGGCCTGTTTTCACGCGCGTGGTAGACGTAGCTCCCGATGTCGGATTTCGACGATCTTGGTATCGTCGGAAAGCTTGCGCTACCTACTTTTCAACGGTACAGGCCTTGCACAGAGGCGAGCTTGGGTTCGCAAGATATGATCTTGCGAACAGAGGCCGTCGGAATGTTCCTTATGCCAAGGGGTCATCTTCTGACTGAGATTCCGGCTTGACCGGAGGAGCTCTTGACGATCCGAAAGTTGCGTGTGGCAGCTGAAGTGAACCTCTTGCCTAAGGGTCTTGGCTCGCGGACCAAGTTGTAGCGGGTTGGAGAGAATCTTTGCGCAAACGTTGCCTCCCAAATAGGCTGTTTTGTCAACAACACTTAGCAAAATTTGGCTAAGTGTTGGACCGTTTTTTCACAGTTTTGACCATAACTCCCTCGTTTCTCGTCCGTTTTTGGCCCGTAAAGTGTCGAATCGAAGCTCTCATCACGTTCTTCAGAATGGTCAAGGGAGCGGTCAGTTCGATTCAGCTTTCGGTCTGGTCAACTTGGTCCGGTCAAACCTTGGTCAAACTTAGTCAACCTTGGTCAAACTTGGTCAAACTTGGTCAGATCTTGGGAAATGTGTCCCAGACCCCGTTTTGAGGTTATTTGGTGTGATGAGCCCTCGTCGGAACAGGCCGACTTGGTTCGGGCTGCCTCGTTTTGCGTGTTGACACCCGAGAAAATTCCGGGGGTAAAAATGGGGTTATGACAG
>OU015766.1:15031950-15033619 GCA_907173295.1 Fagus sylvatica | reverse complement strand
GGCAATCAACGCACATTCTCCACGTCCCATCCTTCTTAGGTACAAGTAAGACCGGAACCGCACATGGGCTCATGCTCTCCCTCACATGCCCTTTCTCCAGCAATTCACTTACCTGCCGTTGAAGCTCCTTTGTCTCCTCGGGATTGCTCCTATAAGCTGGTCGGTTTGGAATGGTTGCACCGGGCACAAAATCAATTTGATGTTCAATCCCTCGGATTGGAGGTAACCCATGTGGTGTTTCCTCGGGGAAGACATCCTCGTACTCCTGCAAAAGAGAAACAATAGAACTAGGCAAAGCAAGGTCTAGTTCGTTAGTGTTTAAAAGTGCCTCTTTGTACAAAAGTACAATCATCGGCTGATTTGAAAACATTGCTCGCTTGATCTCACTCACTTTTGCATAGAAATTCTTTTGTGTTCTCTCTGATTTTCTCTCAAGGGCCAAACTTTGATTTTCTTTTTCTCTCTCATTTTTCTCGGCCCCTCTCTGATTTTCACTCTTTTTCTTTTGCTCACTCTCTTTCTTTTGATCACTCTCCTTTTGTAATCTCACTTGATCCTCGTATACTTGCTGCGGTGTCAATGGTACAAGAGTGATTAATCGTTGATTAAGTACAAAAGAGTACTTGTTCGTAAAGCCATCATGCTTCACTTGCCTATCGAACTGCCATGGACGCCCTAGCAATAAATGTCCCTGCTTGCATCGGTACTACATCACACATCACTTCATCTTCGTATTTACCGATTCGAAATGCAACTAGCACTTGCTTGTTCACCCTTATCTCACCACTATCATTTAGCCATTGCAACTTGTACGGTCTAGGGTGCTTTGCCATGGGCAATCCCAATTTCTCCACCATAATTGTGCTTGCAACATTAGTACAACTACCACCATCAATAATCACACTACATACCTTGTCTTTAACGTAGCACCTAGTGTGAAAGATGTTCTCCCGCTGTATTTCATCGACTCCTTTTGCTTGCAAGCTCAATGCTCTTCTTGCCACCAATGTCAATGCGTCAGGGGCTAAATACTCCTCCTCGAAAACGTCCTCCAATGGCGGCATGTCGTCGGTGTCAGAATCTTCACAATCGGTCACAATCTCACCATTGGCTTGCAACACCATGACTTGCTTGTTTGGACATTGACTTGCAATGTGGCCCCTGCCTTGACATCTAAAACATTTAATATCACGATTCCTAGAGGTAGAGGCTTCGGTTTTACCTTGAGGAACGTGGCTGGTGGTCACGGACTTGGGCTCGGGTTTGGGAGTTTGTGACTTGTCCAGTGGCTTGGCATGACTCGATTTCCAAGAGGTAGAACTAGAGTTATGGCCTGCACGTGTCCCACTCCCTCTCTTGAGTTGTTGTTCCACTTTGATAGCCATATGCACCATATCTTCCAATTCCACATAATGCTGCATCTCTACCTTATCATGGATCTCCCGGTTTAAGCCAAGTAAAAATCTAGCCATTGTGGCCTCCCGATCCTCCTCTACATTAGCGCGGATCATAGCAATCTCCATCTCCTTGTAGTAATCTTCTACGCTTCGACTCCCTTGTCTAAGACCTTGTAGCTTCTTGTACAACTCTCTGTAGTAGTAACTTGGAATGAACCGCTTTCTCATCACTACTTTCATCTCCTCCCATGTGTCTATTGGTCGTTCTCTAT
>OU015766.1:14999450-15026950 GCA_907173295.1 Fagus sylvatica | reverse complement strand
GCTTCTCCTCCAAGAAAAGAAATCACCTATGGAATAATCCTTAGCTTCTCCTCCAAGAAAAGAAATCACTTATGGAATAATCCTTCTAGAATAATATTTGATTTTATTATCCTTCTAGAATAATCCTAAAATATTTCTTGCCAATTCTTAGCCTTGACCGGATCCTTCTAGAACTTGAATCAAGGTGACGATTCTTTGTTGCCCACGTGGATCATGCTCAATGGGCCTCCACGAATTTGCTTGAGCCCATAACTCTTGAATGAGTCCGTTGAGTACATCCTTGAACTTCTTTGCTCGTGCTCTCGTAACTGGCCCAATTGGTACTTGAACGAGGATCCTTTGAAGTGGTGCCTTGATCTCCATCATTCCCCTCCTCTTGAAAAGGATTTGCCCTCAAATCATCACCTACATCAAAAGGACTCAAATCAGTAACATTAAAAGTGGCACTTACATTGTACTCACCAGGTAAATCTAGCTTGTAAGCGTTGTCATTGATACGCTCGAGGACTTGGAAAGGACCATCTCCTCTTGGGAGCAATTTGGAACGTCTTTTCGCCGGGAATCTTTCTTTTCTCATATGCAGCCAAACCCAATCTCCGGGTTCAAAAACCAGCTGGCGACGTCCCTTGTTGGCTTGTGTGGCATATTGCTCCGTTCTTCGCTCAATGTTGAGTCTTGCTTTCTCATGAATCTGCTTCACAAAGTCAGCTTTCTTTTTGCCATCTAAATTAACGTGCTCCGTCAAAGGTAAAGGAGATAAATCCAATGGAGTTAAAGGATTAAACCCATATACAATTTCAAATGGCGAAAATTTGGTAGCAGAATGAACAGCTCTATTATATGCAAACTCAACATGTGGTAAACATTCCTCCCATGTTTTGATGTTCTTTCTAATGATTGCCCTCAATAGAGTAGACAAAGTCCTATTTACTACTTCAGTTTGACCATCAGTTTGTGGATGACAAGTAGTGGAAAACAATAGCTTAGTACCTAGCTTACACCACAAAGTCTTCCAAAAATAGCTCAAGAACTTAGCATCTCTATCCGAAACAATTGTCCTAGGCATGCCATGTAATCTCACAATCTCTCTAAAGAACAAATCAGCAACATGCGAAGCATCATCCGTTTTGTGACATGGAATAAAATGTGCCATTTTAGAAAATCTATCCACGACCACAAAAATGGAATCTCTTCCACGTTTAGTCCTAGGCAAACCTAACACAAAATCCATTGAAATATCAATCCAAGGCTCACTAGGAATTGGTAAAGGAGTATACAAACCGTTGGGCTGCACTTTGGATTTAGCTTGCCTACATGTGACACATCTACCACAAATCCGTTCGACATCTCGTTTCATGCGAGGCCAATAGAAGTGGTCCTGCAAAATAGCTAAAGTCTTTGCAACTCCAAAATGTCCCATTAATCCCCCACCATGTGATTCCTGCACTAATAACTCCCTCATAGAACAGTTAGGCACGCATAGCTTATTTTCTCGAAATAGGAATCCATCAAGCCTAAAGAACTTACCAGAGGCGATTTTCTCACAAGCTCGATATTCCTCACAAAATTCGTGGTCTTCAGCATATAATTCTTTAATGTGTTCAAAACCAAGCAATTTTGCATCAAGTGTGGAGAGTAAGGCATACCTGCGAGAAAGTGCATCGGCGACTACATTCTCCTTACCTTGCTTGTACCGAATGACGTATGGAAACGTCTCTATGAACTCCACCCATCGCGCATGCCTTTTGTTTAGCTTGTGTTGGCCCTTCAAGTGTTTCAAGGACTCATGATCGGTGTGAATCACGAACTCCTTAGGCCATAGGTAGTGCTGCCATGTTTCTAAAGCCCGAACCAATGCATACAACTCCTTGTCATAAGTTGGGTAGTTTAAGGCTGCCCCGCTGAGTTTCTCGCTGAAGTAAGCAATTGGTCGTCCTTCTTGCATAAGAACGGTGCCTATACCAACATGAAGCATCACATTCAATTTCAAACGTTTTAGAAAAGTTAGGTAAAGACAACAAAGGTGCGTTAGTCAGCTTCTCTTTGATCAATTGAAATGCCTTCTCTTGTTCTTCTCCCCACCGAAATCCAACGTTCTTCTTGATCACTTTAAGCGGTGCGGCTGCCCCGCTGAGTTTCTCGCTGAAGTAAGCAATTGGTCGTCCTTCTTGCATAAGAACGGCGCACCTATACCAACACCTGAAGCATCACATTCAATTTCAAACGTTTTAGAAAAGTTAGGTAAAGACAACAACAAAGGTGCGTTAGTCAGCTTCTCTTTGATCTTTGATTAATTGAAATGCCTTCTCTTGTTCTTCTCCCCACCGAAATCCAACGTTCTTCTTGATCACTTCAGTAAGCGGTGCGGCTAAGCTACTGAAGTCCTTCACGAACCGCCGGTAGAAACTAGCAAGTCCATGAAAACTACGAACATTACCTACACTTGTGGGGCTCGGCCAATCTTGGATTGCACGTACCTTCTCTTCATCAACCTGTATACCTTGTGCACTAACAACAAATCCCAAAAATACAAGCTTATCGGTGTAAAAAGTGCACTTCTTTAAATTAGCAAACAACCTTTCTTTCCTCAGCACATCTAAAACGGATTTCACATGTACTACATGGTCATCTAGGTTTTTGCTATAAATGAGTATATCATCAAAATAGACAACAACAAATCTGCCTATAAATGTGCGCAAAACATGGTTCATAAGTCTCATAAAGGTGCTCGGAGCATTAGTCAAACCAAAAGGCATAACTAACCATTCATACAAACCATATTTTGTTTTAAAGGCGGTTTTCCATTCATCTCCTTCTTTTATCCTAATTTGATGATAACCACTCTTTAAATCAATTTTAGAAAATATGCAAGAACCATGCAGCTCATCTAACATATCATCTAAGCGTGGGATAGGATGACGATACTTTACCGTTATGTTGTTGATGGCTCGGCAATCAACGCACATTCTCCACGTCCCATCCTTCTTAGGTACAAGTAAGACCGGAACCGCACATGGGCTCATGCTCTCCCTCACATGCCCTTTCTCCAGCAATTCACTTACCTGCCGTTGAAGCTCCTTTGTCTCCTCGGGATTGCTCCTATAAGCTGGTCGGTTTGGAATGGTTGCACCGGGCACAAAATCAATTTGATGTTCAATCCCTCGGATTGGAGGTAACCCATGTGGTGTTTCCTCGGGGAAGACATCCTCGTACTCCTGCAAAAGAGAAACAATAGAACTAGGCAAAGCAAGGTCTAGTTCGTTAGTGTTTAAAAGTGCCTCTTTGTACAAAAGTACAATCATCGGCTGATTTGAAAACATTGCTCGCTTGATCTCACTCACTTTTGCATAGAAATTCTTTTGTGTTCTCTCTGATTTTCTCTCAAGGGCCGAACTTTGATTTTCTTTTTCTCTCTCATTTTTCTCGGCCCCTCTCTGATTTTCACTCTTTTTCTTTTGCTCACTCTCTTTCTTTTGATCACTCTCCTTTTGTAATCTCACTTGATCCTCGTATACTTGCTGCGGTGTCAATGGTACAAGAGTGATTAATCGTTGATTAAGTACAAAAGAGTACTTGTTCGTAAAGCCATCATGCTTCACTTGCCTATCGAACTGCCATGGACGCCCTAGCAATAAATGTCCCGCTTGCATCGGTACTACATCACACATCACTTCATCTTCGTATTTACCGATTCGAAATGCAACTAGCACTTGCTTGTTCACCCTTATCTCACCACTATCATTTAGCCATTGCAACTTGTACGGTCTAGGGTGCTTTGCCATGGGCAATCCCAATTTCTCCACCATAATTGTGCTTGCAACATTAGTACAACTACCACCATCAATAATCACACTACATACCTTGTCTTTAACGTAGCACCTAGTGTGAAAGATGTTCTCCCGCTGTATTTCATCGACTCCTTTTGCTTGCAAGCTCAATGCTCTTCTTGCCACCAATGTCAATGCGTCAGGGGCTAAATACTCCTCCTCGAAAACATCCTCCAATGGCGGCATGTCGTCGGTGTCAGAATCTTCACAATCGGTCACAATCTCACCATTGGCTTGCAACACCATGACTTGCTTGTTTGGACATTGACTTGCAATGTGGCCCCTGCCTTGACATCTAAAACATTTAATATCACGATTCCTAGAGGTAGAGGCTTCGGTTTTACCTTGAGGAACGTGGCTGGTGGTCACGGACTTGGGCTCGGGTTTGGGAGTTTGTGACTTGTCCAGCGGCTTGGCATGACTCGATTTCCAAGAGGTAGAACTAGAGTTATGGCCTGCACGTGTCCCACTCCCTCTCTTGAGTTGTTGTTCCACTTTGATAGCCATATGCACCATATCTTCCAATTCCACATAATGCTGCATCTCTACCTTATCATGGATCTCCCGGTTTAAGCCAAGTAAAAATCTAGCCATTGTGGCCTCCCGATCCTCCTCTACATTAGCGCGGATCATAGCAATCTCCATCTCCTTGTAGTAATCTTCTACGCTTCGACTCCCTTGTCTAAGACCTTGTAGCTTCTTGTACAACTCTCTGTAGTAGTAACTTGGAATGAACCGCTTTCTCATCACTACTTTCATCTCCTCCCATGTGTCTATTGGTCGTTCTCTATTCCGCCTCCTGTTTATCACAAGCTGATCCCACCAAGTAACAGCATATTCAGAAAATTCAATCACAGCTAATTTTACCTTCTTTGTCTCCGAGTAGTTGTGGCAATCGAACACGAACTCCATCTTCTTCTCCCACTCAAGATATGCCTCAGGATCAGATCTACCTTGAAAGGACGGAATCTTCATCTTAATACCACCCAAGTTGTTATCTTCGCGATTCCTAGCTCCTCCAAATCTTCCTCCGGGTCTCCTATTGTTAACAATGGAATCCCGATCTTCTTCTTCATCAAAACCAGACCCATAACGCTCTTCTTCCTCCTCCCTCGCTGGAACTCTTTCCCTTCTACGCAAATTACGACCGTTTTGTTGGTTGCTCCTCACGTCTATTCTCCATTCTGATCTATCCGTTCGTGAACCTGCTCCATCTCTATCTTCATCACACGCCTCATCTCACTCATCATGGCCTCCATAAACAACTTTCGGATCAGCCAATTTTGTTATCATCTTCGGCAATGCTCTTACCACTATCGTAAGTCATGATTGCTGCAAAACAAAGGTTAGAGAGAAAAGAAAAAAAAAAAGAAAGGACCTCACGAATCACTCCCTTACGTGTTTACACTCAAGAATGTGGATCACTCTCCACTCGTGTTTCACTCAAAATAATATGGCTTTTACCCTCCGATGTTCTCACCACTCTTTCACTCGATAATTCTCTTTCAGTTCTTTTGAAACTAAACAAACAACTCAAAATTTCCCGCAACAATTCACCAAGAATTAATCAAGGAATTTCAGATTTGGACACAAGGAATATGGAATTTTTTTTTTTTTCAGATTAGAATTAGAAGGAATATGGCAGTTTGAAATTTTGGAAGCACAGAATAGTGAATTTTTTTTTTTTTGAACTCCTTTTTTTGTCTTCTTCTTCGAGTCTCTCTCTTTTTTTTTTTTTTTTTTTTTTTATCAGCAACTAGCTTTTGAGAATAATAAAATAAGATTTTCGAAATAACTAAGAGATGGGAGACCAGAACCAATAGTTTAGACATCAACAAGAACAAACAAAGGATTGAACAGATAGGGTAAAGGAAATTCGGCTAAGAAGAGATAAATGATATGGACGGCTAAAGAAGAAACAAAGGAATGAAAGATGTTAAAGGATAGGCAAACCTGAACTAGAAACCGTGCTCTGATACCAGATGATGTGAACCCCGTCAAGAATAACGAGACCCAACAACGAAAGGGAACCCAAGATCGTTCTATGGACAGATTCGAATGGAAGACCTCGACCCTTTGTTTATGACAAACAAGAACCTCGGTATAAGGAAGACGCCACAAACGGTGATGGAGTTTCCGTTTGATAAGTCGAGATGAACGCCACGGGAAATCCCGATAAGTTCAAGTAGTTCTTCAAAGAACCAAAGAGAATAAACCTCACCAGTTTTTATTAATGATCAATAATCCTCATTACAATGAGTCCATGCTATTTATAATGCATGGTTGAAACCCTAGGAATACAAATTATTAAAGGAACGAATACTAAAAGACCAAATAAAAGAATCCTAAAATTAAGGCTAGATTTCGTCTGAAATTAGCTTCTCCTCCAAGGAAAAGAAATGGAACCTATGGAATAATCCTTCTAGAATAATATTTGATTTTATTATCCTTCTAGAATAATCCTAAAATATTTCTTGCCAATTCTTAGCCTTGACCGGATCCTTCTAGAACTTGAATCAAGGTGACGATTCTTTGTTGCCCACGTGGATCATGCTCAATGGGCCTCCACGAATTTGCTTGAGCCCATAACTCTTGAATGAGTCCGTTGAGTACATCCTTGAACTTCTTTGCTCATGTTCTCGTAACCGGCCCAATTGGTACTTGAACGAGATCCTTCGAAGTGGTGCCTTGATCTCCATCAGTATGGACACAGAAAGGATTGTATTTGGACCAAAACACAATGCTTAAATGTTTTGACACAGAAATATCGTATTACGGTTCCAAAGGATTCTGTTGACTCGGTTTATACAATTCCTTTACTCTTTATTCAAAACTTTTTCCTCACATGTTTTGACTTCAAAATCTCTCATTTGGGTCCAAATGATTACCCTCGGCTTGTTTTGGACTTAAAATGAAATTTTGGTTTGGATTTGAAGCATAACATTGTCCTAGCATTTAGGGAAACCAAAAGTGCCCATTTTTGTTCCAAAATGTTATACTGCCCTCATTTTTGCCCTAAAAAGACCGTGTGGACACTGAATGTATTGTATTTGGACCAAAACATAGTATTTAAATGTTTCAACACAAAAATATCGTATTACGATTCCAAAGGTTTCTCTTGACTTGGTTTATACCATTACTTTATTCTTTACTCAAAACTTTTTCCTCACATGTTTTGACTTCAAAATCTCTCATTTGGGTTCAAATGATTACCCTCGGCTTGTTTTGGACCCAAAATAAAATTTTGGTTTGCATTTGAAGCATAACAATTCCAAGTAATTTGGGAAACCAAAAGTACCTATTTTTGTTCCAAGATGTTATACAGCACTCATTTTTGCCTAAAAAGGATCGTATGGACACAGAAAGGATTGTATTTGGACCAAAACACAGTGCTTAAATGTTTTGACACAGAAATATCGTATTTCGGTTCCAAAGGTGATATGAACCCGCAGGAATGGAATCCCTTGAACCCACAATCAGTTTGAAAACTCACCCAAGAAAGTCAAGATCACGTCAATGAATGGAGAATCTAGACCCACTGAGAGCTCGTTTCAAGAACCTAGATTATATTAAAATCAAGACCCGTTGAAGAACCTATCTTAAGAACCCAGATTACAAGGAGGAACGCTACAAAGGTTGTGATTTACCTTTGATAAGTTCAAAAGTTCAATCAAGAACAAGAGGAGTAAACTCAACTCACAATGAAAAATCAATATATTGTCTGCCTTCAAATGAGGCTATGAAGAGTATTTAAACTATAAACCTAATTAAAACCTTAAACAAAATAAAACCCATTTTTCCAAAAATACCCTTGCGTGAACAGTGCCACGCTACAGTAATTCGGCTCCAAGACCCCGCATGATCCATTTTGAGTACCAAAAGGCCTCCCAAAGTGGCCTTGAAAATCGGGTTAGAAAACTGTATAGGTGCGCGAATCAAGGAAGATTCGCCGGAGGGGCCGCGTGGCGGATAAGATCGCCACGTGGCAGGCAACACGCGTGGTGCGGCATCACCATGCGCCACGCGGCATGAAGCCGCGCCACACGTGTGGTGCAACACCAAGCCGCGCAAATTTTGGCTATAAATCAGACCCCTCCTCCCCCATTTCTAAAGGCTTAGCTCGAGCTCCTAGTCAGTTTTTAAGCATCGAATAGGCAGAAAGTGGGGTTAGGGGTCTTCCTTTGGGGTTTTTGGGTAGTCTTAGTTAGAGTGAGAGACACCTACTTAGGTAATCTCTCTCTCTAACCTCTTTTCCTCCCTCTCTTCACTCTTTTTCTTTCTCTTAGTGGAAGTGACTAGTGATGATCCAAAAAATGGGAAGGGATTTACAAGGATCCACACTTATTTAAGCTTATGCTTTCGTTTATGCTCTAAGTTTATTTAATACTTTCCATTATTGCTTTAAATACGTTTATCGCTTTTCATTATTGCTTTAAATACCATTTATCGCTTTGTGCTTTAAGTTTATTTAATGCTTTCCATTATTGTTTTAAATACATTTATCGCTTTCTGCAACGCTTTAAATACATTTATCGCTTTCCGCAATGCTTTAAATACATTTATCGCTTTCATTTATATTTACTACGTTGTGAATATTATTTACTGCAATTATCCCCTTTCCCCGTGTAATTTGGGCGTGGAAATCTTTAGCGGTTTTGGTGGATTATGTAAGTCCTCTACAAGGCATTAACAATCATGTAAACCCGCAAGGCATTGGATCCATGAACACACCCCCATGATTAAATTCCGTCATTTTATATTTACTACGTTGTGAATATTATTTATTGTGATTATCCCTTTTTCCCTTTGTAATTTGGGTGTGAAAATCCCGATTGGTCGTGGTGGATTATGTAAGATCTACATGGGGGCATTAACAACCACGTAATTCTAAAAGGCATTGAACCTGCAAAAATCCCTTGCTTTAAATTCATTTATGCTTAAATACATTTATCGTTTTCCGCAATGCCTTAAATATATTTATCTCTTTCGTTTATATTTACTACGTTGTGAATATTATTTATTGTGATTATCCCCTTTTCCCTTTGTGATTTGTGCGTGAAAATCCCGATTGGTCGTGGTGGATTATGTAAGACCTCCATGGGGGCATTAACAACCACGTAATTCCATAAGGCATTGGACCCACAAAAAATCCCTTGTTTTAAATTCCGTCATTTACATTATTTACTACGTTGTCGTAAATATTGTTCATTTTTCCACTTTGATTTGGGCATGAAAATCTCGACCGGTATTGGAGGTTTAGGTAAGTCTTTCAATAGCACTAAACCCCATATAATTCCATAAGGCATTGGACCCACAAAAAACCTTCTTTGCTTTAAAATTCCGTCATTTACATTATTTACTACGTTATCGTAAATATTGTTTATTTTTCCACTTTGCTTTGGGCGTGAAAATCCCTAGTGGTGTTGGAGGTTTAGGTAAGACTTTTAATAGCACTAAACCCCATGAAAATCCACGAGGCATTGGACTCGCAAGATTCCCGACATACCTTTAAAATGATTTTTCACTCATATAAGTCCTATTCAATCTCGAGGGATTAGGTAAGTCTTTCAATAGCACTAATCCTTCGTGTAATCCCGAGAGGCATGTCATGATCATACTTGTCATTTCTGCCATAATGCATTTATCTCATCTTAGTGATTTATGTGCTGCAAACATGCCATGATTACTTGTTTGAATGTTATTCGCTTTGATATAAATGTGATTAAAATATACTGTAATGCCCCGAACCCAAAGCATGAGCTCGACACGTGACGACGGCCGCACACCCATAAGCTTTGCCTTACAAGTGTGCCAGGCCTCACTAACAAATTACAATACTAGCACCAAATGAAATTAAAATCTCCAAAATAATCCACTAATCAAGGATGTATCAAATAATTAAATTACATAATATCACTAATCCAAAATTTTCTTAAACAAAGGTCTCTCACAAATCACAAAAATAACAATCGTGATACGCTTGATAATCTTGTCTAACTTTCTTCCCACACTACTCCCTTGCAACGTTTGCGCTAACTAATCCTCAGAATCTGAAATGGGGAAATAAATGGGGGGTGAGCTGGGAGGCCCAGTAAATAACCAATATCCTTATCCAGTCGGATCAAACACACATTTGTTAAAAACAGATATACATAGGTAATACAAAATTCTCAAATGATTGTTTTGATAAAGCATTTGGTTTAGTTCACAAAATAAAATATATTATTTTATTTGCAAACAGTAAATTCAACATATTCAGAAATAAATACAGATACAGATATAGTTTCAAATACAGATATAGATTCAAATACAGATTCAGATTCAAATACAGATTCAAATTCAGATTCAGATTCGGATACAGATATAGATATAATACATATACTAAACAGTCTTAGTGACTACGGCCACATTATCCTTGTGACAAGGCCCAAAAACCACACATAGGTCGGTGGCAAACCCCAGAATGAAACTAGTTTCGGTACCAACGTATAATCCCCATTGGCGGGGCCCAGAACATAGTCAGACTGAGAGTTTTCAAATATCAAAACACATTTAAAATATATTTGAATTCCAAAACATAGTGATTTTCAAACCTTATTCAAATTATGTACAAAAACAAATCAGTTTAACAAATAAGCTTTATAAAGATTCTTGTAACATATAATCACATGCTTGATCCGAATTTTTGAAGTAAACAATACTTTACAAATACAATGATTTTCTGATATTTCGAAACAAAGTTGATTTTGGCATAATAGAATAATAAACAATAATAATAAGTTCGTAAATAGGAATATTTAATATATAAAATTGAGAAAATACTAGTTAAGGATAAAGGTTACTTACCTCTAGCAAGTAAAAGATAATGTAATCCTTCTTATCTTCTCTTTTCAAATCTCACAAATCAGATCCTAATCAATTATACAATAACCAAAATACATTAATTGATATAAACAATGCTATTTACTTAGCAACTAATTTATTCACTGGACTGCCTAATGTAATCCTTCTTATCTTCTCTTTTCAAATCTCACAAATCAGATCCTAATCAATTATACAATAACCAAAATACATTAATTGATATAAACAATGCTATTTACTTAGCAACTAATTTATTCACTGGACTGCCTAATATTGGCCTAAATCCTTCTCCATGCTTTCACGTCAATAGCTATAGCCATGACAAGTTTTATTATTTTTATTTATTTTCTTTCTTTTCTTTCTTTTTCTTTGACTGTATGTACAACAGTATTTAACCCATACTTCACGTTAAAGACTAGGACTTGTTTATCTTTTATATATTTTCTTTTTGTTTCTTTTTCTTTTTCTTCACGTCAATGGACTAGGCTACCTTTTATTTCTTTTCTTTTCTTTCTTTTTCTTTTTCTTCACGTCAATGGACTAGGCTACCTTTTATTTCTTTTCTTTTCTTTCTTTTTCTTTTACTGCTGCATGTACAGTGGCCATCAATCTCTATCACGTCAAACCTATACTCATGCCTAGTCTAGGAAATCAAACAGTAAATATAGATATGGTATTCATAGTTCCTATGCAGTAATTCTACTACGTATTGCTCCTAAATTTGGCTGATTCAGACTATGATATTCATCAATAGTAATTAAATCTAAAAGAAAAGTTTTATATGCTCTTACCTTAAAGAATTCTCCAATTTATCTTTTCTTGAAATCCTTCAAATCTTGCCGTCAAAGAGTGTCTATAGGTATTGAATAAAGTTTATAGCTCTATTTATACCCTAATATTGCTAGGGTTAGGGCTTATATTATTTTCTAGAAACTCCTTAAAATAATAAATTATTTACTATTTACCCCACAGTTAAAATTGATTAGATTACCCACCTAAAGCAAACTTTTTTTTTTCTTTTTTTTTAATCCTTTGGGACCGGGTATTACATTCTCCCCCACTTATAAGAATTCAGTCCTCTGAATTCGTTCCAAATTGAACGAGTACATCACACTTCCACTGCGCTACTCTAATCCCACAATTTAATACTGTCAATAAAATTTCCTTACTCATCCATCACAGTATACAAACTACTAAAATGTGAAAAATCCTTCAAATACACATAACTTTTACCAAAGTAATTCTTTAAATCCCTTCCATAACGAATAAAAATTATACGACCTATTTTTCAAAAATAATCCAAATAATCTGTAATTTACCATTGGCTAGTCTCAAATAAATCAAAAATCTTAATGAGTCTCCAAAAGTATAACAAAAGAAAATCCATGATTTCAAGGTTCACATAAATCACTAAACTCTAACAGCCATATAATTATGTACCTCAAGATTAAATAATGTCTCCATTCTCTTGTAAGCTCAAAAATGTTTCATGATATATCCATATCTATTTCTATAACACAATTTGTAACTAGAAGATATCCAAAGTCTCCTTACATATTTCACTTAAGCACTAATATGGTGTCCACGTCATAGAATACCTCAATCATAGAAATTATCTTTTGCAATTAAACCATATTTAGATCACCTCTAACTTCTAGATAGTCAAATACGATAGTACTTAGGCTTATCTCTTTAAACAAATCGAGTTCCTCACAATATAGAATTATAGTCTCTAAGTGCTGATTGGCTAGAAAGGACAATGTCCACCGTGTCACCTTTATGAACAGAAAACTTTTTTTAAATAAAACAGCCCAAATTTTACTACTCGAAAGTAGGCCTAGCAACCTCAATCTAAATACTATATAACTTCAAAAGTTCAAAAGATTTACCACTATAGAATCCAAAGCATTACAATTGAATACACTAATATACTTAAAGTTTTGAGAAGGAAAATATTATCAACCGTCCTTCATCAATATATAATTAAAGTCGAATGCTAAAAACTCAAGAATAATCTCTATCATTGCTTGTTGATTTTTTTATGTTCTTGAATGACAATTTGAGTTTTTTTTTTTTTATCACCTCTCATTTGATAACATCACTCTTATGCCTCAAATCAAAATTATACTCCTTTTAGAGTTGATAAAAATACATCACTGTAAAGCCAAGGTCAAAGCAACTCAATTAAAATTAATGAGATCAATCCACTGATCGAAGGTATAACTCATATAGGGTTTATATCGAAACCAATAAACAACAGTTACTATTTGGAAAACATATCTCCATAAATTTTGTTTTCCCTCAAATTACTTTGTATATAGAAATTCCCAAGAGACCTTAAGTATCAAATGAACACTACCTTAATGTCATTCTTATAGATTTCCCCAATCACACATAATAATCATATAGGACTAAAAAGAATTTTAGATCTTCTCTATCCTTTAGATACTATAGTCTAATACAATTTTGTTTTCATTTAACTCCTTAAACAAATTTATTCCTTCATAATTCCACCATCAAATATAAACTGATAATTCTCACTTGTATAAGGTTCTAAGAGACAATGTCTACGGAAAATTGTCAAACCTTTGAAATATTCCAACAGACTACTTTAAAGCTTAACTAGGTACGAGACTCAAAAAAATCTGGAACCAGTAAAATCTTTCAATAATCAACTTACACTTGTAATATCAAACTTTAACCTTTGGAAATCTCTAGCACATAAATCTTAGAGGGAATATCTGGAAACTACTGGAATCTTGTAAGCTTGTTACATAAATCTATCCAAAAAAAATTATCTTATCGAGAAGTTGGTCCAATAACCCAAACTTATGTACTATAAAAGTAGTAAGTCCTAAATTCATGTCAATGTAAAATCTAAGGCGCCAAACTTTATTATACCTAATTATCATGAACAAATTAAAAATGGCATTGTCTTCCAATCGAACTTAATAAACAACATCCTATCAAAATTGAGCCCCTAGTTAATAATACCACTAACCATTACATTCTACACCATCTGTAAAATTACAATTTGTCTTCAATTGAAAGATCCAATTCATTAACTTCATATCAACTAAAAATCACAAATATGGTTTTCAAACTTTAATCCTTACAATGTTGAACAATTTCCATGCCCCAAAAATAAAAATCAGGAACTCAACTTTGTAATAGCGGAATATATTCCATAACAGGTATTAACTACCTCTCATAATTAAACTGATACTAATTCTCCAAGTCAAGCCTTTTGCATTCTACAGAAACCTATAATATCACAGTATTCATCATATTGTCAGATTCAATTCACCAAGTTCATATCACCTCAAATCAAGAAATCACATTGTAATAATACAATATTAACCTCTAGAAATGCATATGATTTCCAAGTCCATTATTGCGTGTCATTGGGAATGTCCATATATCTCATATTACATGGTGACATCTTAACCTATAATCATTATAAAATGATACTAGAATGTTATGGATTCCAATCATGTCAAAACTAATAAGAGACTTAATCTTTTGATAGCACAAAATGTAATCCCAAAATGCTTAATATTTAGTTGTCTCTAAATTGTCCGTCAATACATACCAATCAAACCTAGCCAACAATGATCTAAACCCAATGAAAATCAAACTTTAACATAAAAACCCAATAAAATCCAACATATTCAAACTCTATTGCTTGTAAGACCCTTGAAAATTATATCTGAATATATTTTTAGCAAAGCAACAACCTCAAATTATTTTTCTTTGTCATACTATGAATTGTCTACGTCCCATATAGATTGAAACTGACCATAAGGACTACCAAATCATATCCTAAGCTCCATTAAGTCTATAAAATCATAAACTAAATTCCACAAAGTTTACAAATCAAAACTTAACTCCACATGGTCTACAACATCATAACCTGACTCCACAAAGTTTACAGAATCATAACCTGAATTTCATAAACTATTCAGAATCATAACCTGGGTTTTATAAAATCTACATAATCATAACCTGACTCAACAAAGTTTACAGAATCATAAGCTGAACTTCATAAATTCTTCAGAATCATAACCTGAGCTCTGATACCACTTTATTGTAATGCCCCGAACCCAAAGCATGAGCTCGACACGTGACAACGGCCGCACACCCATAAGCTTTGCCTTACAAGTGTGCCAGGCCTTACTAACAAATTACAATACTAGCACCAAATGAAATTAAAATCTCCAAAATAATCCACTAATCAAGGATGTATCAAATAACTAAATTACATAACATCACTAATCCAAAATTTTCTTAAACAAAGGTCTCTCACAAATCACAAAAATAGCAATCGTGATACGCTTGATAATCTTGTCTAACTTTCTTCCCACACTACTCCCTTGCAACGTTTGTGCTAACTAATCCTCAAAATCTGAAATAGGGAAATAAATGGGGGGTGAGCTGGGAAGCCCAGTAAATAACCAATATCCTTATCCAGTCGGATCAAACACACATTTGTTAAAAACAGATATACATAGGTAATACAAAATTCTCAAATGATTGTTTTGTGATGCCCCAAATTCTGATAAGTGTGTGTGTTTGCTGAGTCCCACATCGGGCAATTATTGGGTCGAACTGGGCTTTATTAACAATTGCAAGGAGCCTCAATTGTAACTTGACTAATCCTTTTGGGGTATAAGCGCAGATGTGGCTAGCGCTTTCCTTGGGTTATTACAAATGGTATCAGAGCCAACCTAGTAATCCCGTGTGGGCTCGGATATATAGGCCCTAACGAGGACGTTAGGGATTTAAGTTGGGGAGATTGTGATGCCCCAAATTCTGATAAGTGTGTGTGTTTGCTGAGTCCTACATCGGGCAATTATTGGGTCGAATTGGGCTTTATTAACAATTGCAAGGAGCCTCAATTGTAACTTGACTAGTCCTTTTGGGGTATAAGCACAGATGTGTCTAGCACTTTCCTTGGGTTGTTACATATACTTTGTCATGAAAACTTTAAAAAGAGTAAACATAGTAATGTGGGCGTTATGAACGAAGTTGGTGTAACCCAAGAGCTACGGCTCACCTTGGCATTGGGACACCATGGTATGAGTCCCTTACGCGTCGATGTGGCGTGGCTGGTAGACACGTTGTAAGGGATTCTACGCATTCTAACTCCCACAAGATCATGGTCTAAAATTCCCCAAAGTGAGAATTAATCATCCAAAACCCCACCATTTGACGGACCGCTTTACTCTTGGAAATCAAGGGTAAAGAGATCCCGAATATGGCACCAAAAACATAATTGTTTGTCCCGGCACTCAATGTTAGGATTTCAAGTACATCCTACCACCGAAACTGCCCGGAAATTTAAAAAATACAAAGATGAGGGATGGTGAAATAAAGAGTCTAATCAAAACCGAATGAAGTCAAATTACGTTTGCCATTTTTGGTATATCGCACGACGGAAATCGGGACATTTGTACATAATTAAAACCAACAAAACTTAGGCTTAGCAAATAAAGGGAACATTAGAAGGGAGGTAACCGTTTCTTAAACGGATGTCGTGGGGTGCCTAACACCTTCCCCACGCATAAGCAAACCCCCGAACCCATCTCTGGTTCAAGACCATTTAGTTGTAATATGTTTAAACAAGATAAAATTTGTTAGATATAGGTGCCCAATCACACCCTAAATTTCCAATGATTGGTGGCGACTCCAAATTTGTGCTCACATGCACACACACACGTGTTCCCACACACACACATAACTCACATCTCGAAATGAAAAAAGAAAGAGATTGACTCACCAAATGGGGGTCGGGATCAAGGAAAAAGAAAAAGACTTAGCACTTAGTAGGAAGCTAAGTTAGTTAGTAATTTTTCCTCGGTGTCGACAGTATCGTTGAGCCTCATACATCATTTTTGCCATAGAGGTTGGAAGATCTTTATAAACCGAGAACAAAAAGTCTCTCGATTGGAGGCCAGAAATAAAAGCTGTCAGTATTACTTTGTCGTCTGCTTCGTCGACCAATAGTGTTTCTTTATTGAACCTGGTGAGATAGGATCTTAAGGTCTCACCCTCTTTCTGTCTGACATTTAGAAGGTGTGTGGTAGGCTGTCCATACTGTTGTCCACCAATAAAATGGTTAAAAAATGAACGGTTGAGTTGAGCAAAGGATCTCACAAACCCGGGTGTCAACTTTTTAAACCATATTCTAGCTGATCCCTTGAGGGTGGTTGGGAAGGCGCGACACATAATTTCATCCAGGACCCCTTGAAGGCACATTATAGTCTTGAAAGACTCCAGATGATCAAGGGGGTCTTTGGTTCCATCAAAAGTTTCTAAAGAAGGCATTCGAAATTTGGATGGGAGGGAAAAGGAGATTACCGCTTCCATAAAGGGAGAGTATGTTCTATGGACGAGGTCGTCCAGGTTTCTGGTCGCCCGTCCTTTGAATTCATCCTTCATTTCTCCCATCTGTGCCCTCATTACCTTTATTTCTTACTCCCACTTAGCTGTCGATTCTTCGACAGTCATTCTCGTGTTCTCCCATCTATGCCCTCATTACGTTTATTTCTTGCTCCCACTTAGCTGTCGATTCTTCGACAGTCATTCTCGTGTTCTCACCCTTCGTCTCGGCTTCTTGTTCTTGTCGAGACTCGGCATCACCTCCCTCCTTATTCTTCCCTTTGTCCTTCTCTTTCTCCCTTTTAGTTTCGCGCTGCAGGAGCTTTTGATTAAGGACTTGGTTCTGCCGGGTGAGCTCTTCAAGGTTGGCAGTGAGGTCTCGGACTTTCTTCTCCATTGCAGCCACTTCTAGAAACTGGCTACTGGAGGGGAGCAAGTGTGCGTTGACATCCATCAATCAAGTTCTGACCATGCAACCCTTTCGTAAAAGTGCAGTGTAATGGCGAAATGCGCGTTTCCCACAGACGGCGCCAACTGATGTTGCTAGAAAATCAGTGGACTGCAGTCAGTCGAACCGAGGGATGGAAGACCTGCAAGAACAAAGAAGTTGATCGGAATTGGCACCGGTTTGGGGCTGGCCTAGGAGGCTTCGATGCCTTTGTCAGTATGAATTCCCAGAAAAACCTTAAGAGTGTATTTTTGTATTGGAAAATTACTGTTCATACCTAAATTTGGTGAGATAATGGCCTTTTTGTATTGTCTAGCCCTGATACGTGGCCTTCTAGGCCTCCTTGGATTTGGGGACACGTGGTGACTTATTGGCCCTTTGATCTAGAAGGCCGTTGCATGTTTGGAGTGTAGTGCTGGGCGATGCTGCAAGGCCTTAACCCTCTAGATTCATGGAGAACGCTTGTCAATGGTGAAGGCTCGACTCAATGAGCTGTCTCGCTATATTCCCGTAATAGATAAGAGGTGAGTCACAGACAGCTGAGATAAATGGTCATGCATAGTAGGTCGTCAATTCAGCTTGGGCATTAGACAGTCATCATTTTTCTCAAAGAGTAGAAGGCCGTCATTTCTGACTTGGGGAAAAGTTGGTAAACATTCCCTTCAACTTGGAAGGTAAGAACTATTTTTTAGTTCAATGAACTGTGTTTCTATCGAGAGAGAGTAACTTCCTTATTAAACTCTCAATTTCAACACTTGACTGGTTATCACAACACCTAACTCATGCAGGGCGGCTCTTAGGCTAGGCTATTGCCTAAGGTCCCCTATTAGGAAAATGTCACAAAATTTACATCAACAATTAATTTTATTGGAAAAATAATTAAAAAAGGAAGTATAGATGCATTGTGTGTTCTATCTAAAAAAAAAAAAAAAAAAAAAAAAAAAAAAAAAAAAAAACATGTTGTATCACTATATGTGTATCAGATCATCATTGACAAAACTTGTTAAAATTGTTTTTAGAAAAAACAAATATTTCAAAGTTTGGATGAATTTAGGCTGCCTTATCAAATGCTTAAGATTACTTGCTATTGTCAAATGAGCATGCTTGTAATCAAATTCAAGTTTAGCTTTGGCTCAAGATTGAGATAATGTTTTAGATCTACTTCTTTTATATATAAAAAGTTGACATTTAAGCCAATAATAATCAGTTAATAATTAATATGGTAAACGTGAACACATGATCCCCCTCTCATGAATTTAGTTATAAAATCTTTTGTATGATACTTTTTCGGGTATGTAACTATGCACAGCATTGTTTAAAAAAATGTCAGAATTACGCATAAACAACATATTAGTCAACAAGCTAAAATATATCATAGGTCCATGAGACTATGAAGATATTGTTTCTTGGTGGTATATCAAGCCTAATTAACCCATCGGTATTTACTATTTAGTTCAAACTGTGATGGGAACCAAAGTGGGCCTAGCCTTAAAGATCCTTTTCAAGTTCCAGATGGGCCAATTACAAGATCAAGAGCCAAGAAGATCAAGGAAGCAATGCAAGGATTGGTGCAATCCACTTGGGATGAAGCTAGCAAGAGCCCAACAATCAAAGTGGGTTTGAAAGAAGGAGAACCAATGTTGATCCACTTGATACAAGCTGTGGAAGACATGACTTAGGGAAGTTTGGGCCTGTTGCTATTCAAGGCTTTCAATTTATTAAAAGATTTATTTTTTATTAGTTTAGACTAAATGGGCTTGAGAAAGGGCTTGTATTAGGGCCAAGGATTTATTAGGAAAGTTACTTTTTAGAAACTAGAATTACTGTTCACGCAGGGGTATTTGTGGGAAAAAAGAGTTCTAGCTAGGTTAGGATTTTAATTAGGTTTTGGTTTAAATACTCTTTGTAGCCTCATTTGAAGGCAGACAATTATATTGAATTTTCATAGTGAGTTGAGTTTTCTCCTCTTGTTCTTGATTGAACTTTTGAACTTATCAAAGGTAGATCATAACCTTTGTGGCGTTCCTACTTTTGAACTTATCAAAGGTAAATCATAACCTTTGTGGCGTTCCTCCTTTGTAATTTGGGTTCTTGAGGCAGGTTCTTCAACGGGTCTAGATTTTAATATAATCTAGGTTCTTGAAACGGGTTCTCAACGGGTCTAAATTCTCCATCCATTGACTTGATCTTGGCTTTCTTGGGTGAGTTTTCAAATTGATTGTGGGTTCAAGGGATTCCATTCCGCGGGTTCATATCAAACTGACTCAAAACAATCAATGACATTAAAATTGTATAGAGTTTGCCAATGCACAAGAATGCTAGAGAGCTCAAATGAATTTATAAATAAGCCAATGCCAAATTCAAGCTCCTAAATGATTACAACCTTCTTACTGTTTGAGATAAATTATATTTATTCATTTAAACAAAAATTGACTCAAAATGCAATTATGCTTAAAAAAAAAAAAAAAAAAAAAAGATAGAGTTTAGCCAAAAATGAGTTTGTAATAATCTTCCTACAATTCACTACGAACATATAAGACCATCTGCGTTTACTTTTAATCACATTATCTATTTATTTATCGATTTATTTTATTTTATTTATAAATATAATAGAATTTGAATATATAGGCATTACATGATAGATTGATCTTTTATCATTCATTCATGGGCAGTATTTTGACTTTAGGGCTTAGGTTGCAAGTTTGGAACTTGTAAGTTGTAACTGCATCAGCAGAAGCACGGGTATGGGCGTATGGTCAAGCTGAATCCCAAACGTTAAAGTGGACACAAAAGAGTCGTGCCTTGTATGAACATGGTAAGATTTCATTGATGAGGAGTGGGACCAAACTTCACAACAGCACACAAAAAAGGACAAAACAGAGCTGCATTTCCCACATGAACACATCTGTGTGTCTCTCTCCTAACTCTTAATAAAGCAAATTCCCCATATCTCTCTTTCCCTACAGCAAATCTCTCTCTTTTCAAAATTTTAGACACTCTTTGCTCTCACATATATACACATATATATGTTGGCTTTTCAAATATCATAAATAACCCAATAATAATACATAATACTGATAATAGTGAATAGTGAATAAAGTGTATTCATCCAGCATCAGCAATGCCAAAACTAGTTCTGAAAGCAGGAAGCAGGCCACCATGGGTGGGTTTGGGAGCCGCAGTTTGGGTCCAATTAGCTGCTGGAAATTCCTACAACTTCCCACTCTTCTCCTCTGAAATCAAATCAGTACTGGGTTACAACCAGCAGCAGATTACAATACTTGGAGTGGCCAATGATATTGGAGAGAGTGTGGGTATTCTTCCTGGTATTGCCTGCAACAAGTTCCCTCCTTGGTTTCTGCTTTTGGTTGGTACAGTGCTTTGTTTCTTGGGCTATGGTGTTCTTTGGCTTTCTGTCAGCCAGACTGTTCAGAACTTGCCTTACTGGCTGGTGAGTCGCTCACCACTTCATCACTCTATATCAAAAAAAGAAAGAAACTTTTGTTGTTTGGGATACTATATATGATCTTGATTGCCTATAACAACTGGCTGGTGAGTTAGTTTTATCCAGGAATTGAAACTTTTGCATACCCACTTGTGGATTGGTTTGTTTTGACATTATTGCTGGGTGGGTTCAGTTGTCTTTTAATGCATACCCGTTTGAAATTGATTATCTGAAACAACCGGTTGGTGAGTTGGTTTTTCCAAGAATTTGTTTTTGCATACCCGCTTGTCTATTTGATTATTTTGGAATTATTGGTTGGTGGGTTTTGTTTTGTCTATGCATAACTTTTGAAATTGATTGTATGGAAGAACTTTCTGGTGAATTAGTTTTATCCAAATTGCACACCCACTTGTGCATTTGATTGTTTTAAAATTATTGCTGGATGGGTTCAATTTTTTTATTTTTTTTTACTGCACATTTCCTTTAGGATTTGTTTTCTCTGCAGTAACTGTCTTAGAGTTCATTTTTTAATTTTTCTATATTTTGGTTGTAAAAGTGTAATTCTTTACATACCCTCTGGTGAAATTCATTGTAGAATAGATTACAACTATTTCTTGAACCGGGTTTGTCTCAAAATAGAGTTTAATGCTTATGTATACAATTTTTTTGATGACTGTTTGATCATAGCAATCTATGTGTTTGGCTGATTTCACTTGTTTTCTGCAAATTGTTGTTTTCGAGTTCCACAGCTGCCCAATCGTATTATCTTAAACTTGCTAAAATTGGTATCGTGTTTGGTGAATGTGTCTGCGTTTTAGCAATACTTCTTGCTGAACTGTCATCTAGATGCTTAAGAAGCTAGTGAAAATACAGTGGATCCTGTTGAATCTTCATGTTTTTGCTGAAAAAGTAACATTTCAATCAGTGGAATTTAGTATAAAAAAAAAAATCAGTGGAATTTTAATCACTCTTGGAAGGGCATGTGTGACATTTGTCTACCACTGATATACCTTAAAATTTTGAAGAAGATCTTAAATTCTAGGCTTACAAAATGACAAGTTATCAATTTGTAACTGTGTTTACTTTTTTCTCCCATCTAATTTCATCCTTGTTAGTGAAGGTCCACATGCAACATAAGTCTAGAGCTCCTATAAATGCTCAGAACTCATGAAGGCTGTAAAAGTTTGTATATCCACATGTTAGGAACTTAGGAGTTTAGGGTCTTTAATTGGATGTCAGTCTAAGCATTGTGGCCTGGAAATTTTGGAGCCAGCAGTTGAATTTCCTCAAGTTGCACAAGATCTTCATGCATAGGCTTTCCCTTGTTAAGAGTATAAAAGCAAACTTTAGCACCTTATTTTTTGATTCTTGGATATTGCTAAGCCTCATTTACAGGATACTGTTCTGAATGCCCATGGATGCCCAGTGATCATGGAATATTTTATGTAGAAATACAGTCTAAGAAAGACCAAATCTATCAATCAGCATGTATTCGGTCTTATCTTTATGCATCAACATGAATTCTGTGCAGGTCGTGTTTGTGGTTGGCTTGAATAAACTAAGTGCATATTGTTTGGGTGCTTTTCCTAATTTGTATCCTCTTGATAAGGGCTTTAGGGGTGCACTTTACTCATTAAGACCATCGTTGTGATCATACACATAAAGCACTAAAAGAGAAGAAGGTAAGTTAAAGAACAGCATGCATGGATGGAACAATTAAAAGAACAATTTTGTGTTACCATCCTGAAATGGTAGGAATATCACATTCTAAACTACTAATATCAATTATGTCATGCAAGTTGAAAATAATCATTAATTGACACCGCTCACCCAAATAGCCATTGTGTAACAGGGGAAATGCTATCCCCATTGTGTAGTCTGTTGTTTCCCCTCAATCAACAAATTATCATCAACTGACTTGACTAGCTAATTGATTATCATGTTCACTGGAGCAAGATCCTATTTTAATGAATAAAAAAAGTTTTTAGAGAGACTGCTTTGTTTTGTTTTTTATTTTAAGAATAATTGTATGGACTTTTTAGATTGATAATTGAACAAGGGTTGTTTTGATATTATTCCCTGATTTTTAGTCAAAGTTATATATGGTAAATGGTTATATGAAAGGGAAGCAGGATGGAGAGAGGGAGATATGAAGTAATTTTAATGGTTTGCCCTTGTATTTAGAGGGCTGGAATTTAGGCCAACACTTGTCTTAAAAAACATGTCCAAAGTAGTTATATCTAGAAGGTAGAACCATCTGTTATCTAGGGGAAAATGTTTTGGATAGTTCTCTATAATATCTGCGAACTAAATAAAAAGAGGTTTTGGCTGACCCTTGTTGCTTTGTTTATAATGTTGATCAAATTCAATATTTGTTAGAATGGTCTGAATGCAGAGGGTAGGTTGAAACATTAGCTTTGAAAGCTGTTGGATGATTTGCATAATTTCTTCTTTCTTAGAATTGTCAACTATCTCATGCAGAATGGTGTTATTCAATGGAATATCTGTTAAGTTTTATTACTACTGGTTATTACTTAGTTTTTTAATTCCTTTGTGAAAAGGAAACAAAATTATAGCAAAAAACTTTCTTTTCTCTAATTAATCTTTGAGTTGCTGTAAACATGAAGTAATTTTAATTAAATTTCTATATATGGGGTACCAAAATCACCAAGAAGCTTGTAGAGTAGCTTTTCAATTGTCTATCTAAGTAATTAATGAATAGCAATAAAAAGTCTGTAAATTGCTGGAAGTGAAACAATAAAGAATTATGGAGGTGTTCATGTTTGAGAGCTAGGAAGTAAAAGGATTTTATGAAAAATCCCTATTAAATTTTGAGACAACTTGAATTTGGTAACTTGTATAAGCTCAGAGTCTCTATTCTGTGAGTGTCATTTTTACTAATGGAATTAATCCAAAAAAAAAAGAGTATCATTTTCAAACATGGACTTAAAAAAGTGTTGAAGAAGGTGGCTTCTTAGGATCAGGACATGGGGACCACAGTTCTGTGTTTTAATTAACTATGTTTAACATTCTTTAGAAACAAGGTAACAGAATGAAGGCCTACAGACTTGTTTTAGTGTATATTATGTTTAAATCAAAATGGACTACTTTTAGTGTTCACATCATTGGACATGGCTGTATTGTTGCTTTGTTTAATTTACTATTCATTGATTTGGAGAATATCTATCATGTAATCATGGAGAGATTGATTAGTTTTCCTAAGCATGTCGTATGTTGCTATTCTAAGAGTAGTAATTTGGTGCAATGCTACACAATGGGGGCTAGCCTTTCCATTCCCATGTTGAAACTTGAAACTTCCCCCTTGTTATAGAGGAGAGCCAGGCGAGGTACCACTTGCTATAAGGGCTGGTGGTTTCTCAATTAGTGTGGTATATGGTCTCTTTAATACTTGAATAATCTCTTTAAAGATCACTGTGGGAAACATCAAGATTAACACATGCAATAACCATCCAATTCATGTATGTGAACAGGGAAGGAAGTCTTATCTTTTCCTAATCACATTTTGGTCAGGTCATAATTAAATCATATTATTTGGTGCATTCCCCAATCCTGATACTTATTACTTTTTACGGATCACATTATAGGTTGTGGTTTTTGCAGTGTGATTAAAGGAGTTCATCTGTTGTTCTTTCATATGACCATTGTATGTTTGTGTTTGTTACATGTGTGTTTCTATTTTTTAAATTAAATGTCACAAATAAGTTGTCAAGAATAGGCTCCCAACCATGGCCAGAGCTTGGATGGATGTGGATGCTGTGATGAAGGAAAATCAGTTGGCTTACCCTTCAAATATATATATATATATATATTTTGTGAATTTTAATGCAGTTCATTTCCTGCCCATGTCTCTCTGTATATGTTGGTTTTAGTTGATTTGTTAATTCTGTTATCTGCAAGCAAGCTACAGAGCTACCCTGGTCATTTCAGAATTATTATGTGAACTATTAATGGTGGATTATTCCACCACTCATTGGGAGTCAGAGATGTGAGTGAAAATGTGTTTATTAAATTAAACTTTTCTTCTCCATGGCTCACATGTAAATACCTGTTTAGGTAGTCCTGCATCATCCATTCCAGTTTCTGAAAAGATATCTAATTTTCCTCTTTGTTCTTTTGTTTCCCTCATAACATGGCATGCCAATTTTTTTGTGGCATACCCATTTAGACACTAGGTATTGTTAATACATATTCCTTCTAGAATACCTTAGAATACCTACTTAAAATCTGTACTTGATGCTATGGCAGTTGTGTGTCGCACTATGTATCGCCACCAATAGCAATGCGTGGTTTGGCACAGCTGTGCTTGTAACCAATATGAGGAACTTCCCTCTCAGTAGGGGCACTGTGGCTGGCATTCTCAAAGGTTATATTGGACTCAGTGCTGCAGTATATACAGTGATATACAATATGGCACTTAACAACTCATCTTCAAAACTGTTGTTGTTCCTTGCGGTCGGGATTCCTGTTATATGTTTAGCCATGATGTACTTCATTCGGGCTTGTACTCCAGCATCCGGAGAAGACTCTTCAGAGCATGTCCATTTTCTTTTCACCCAAGCTGCTAGTGTTTTGCTTGCTATCTATCTTCTCTCAACCATAGTGATAAGTAACACAGTTTCTCTAAGTGGCACCATTTCGTACATTTTAGTTGCCATAATGGTTATCCTTCTAATGGCGCCCCTCGTAATTCCTGTGAAAATGACACTTTTTCCTGCAAAGAAACTTACCTCTGCAGTTAATTCTTCAGACAATTTGGTTCAAGGAGAAGGTGGTTCAACCCAAACAGAGCCTTTGTTAACACCATCTTCATCAGCTACATATCTTGGAAGTTTCCATGAGAATGAGGACGCTTCAGATGTAGAAACACTTCTTGCTGTTGGGGAGGGGGCAATCAAGAAGAAAAGGAGAGCTCCTCATAGGGGGGAGGATTTCAAGTTAATTGAAGCTCTTATCAAGGCTGATTTCTGGCTTCTTTGGTTTTCATACTTCCTTGCAGTTGGTTCGGGAGTAACAGTTCTCAATAATTTGGCTCAGATTGGGATTGCATTAGGTGTTGATGATACGACAATGTTGCTGTCTCTCTTCAGCTTTTGCAATTTTGTGGGTCGTCTTGGCTCGGGTGTTGTTTCTGAACACTTTGTCAGGTCTTCTTCTTCTTTTCCTCTCTCTCTCTCTCTCTCTCTCTCTCTCTCTCAAGTTGAAAAGGTTTCAAACCATGGCCCACTTTTTGAGCATACCTAGCTTGATTTTAACTTCAATGAATTTTCTGGATAAAGGTTTATGGCCCTTACATGCATTCTTTCCTTTTCTCTTAGTTTCCTTTTTCTTTTGCAATGTGGGGAAGAAGGGGATTTGGCTGCAGTATTATATCTAAGATTTTCTTAAAACCATTCTTTTTGAATTGTGTTCTAGCACTTGTTTCTCAACTGTTTCACTAAACTTTCTAGCATGACCTAAATTCTTATAGTCCTAAACGCCAAAGTAAATTTCGAACAATGTCTTTTTCATAGGTGTTATTTGTTGCTATTTTATAAGGCCATATGACTATCTTAATATGAGATTATGTTAATTGCAGGTCGAGAACACTTCCTCGCACGTTTTGGATGATATGTGCACATATACTCATGATCATATCATTCCTTCTATATTCATTAGCCCTCACTAGTACTCTCTATGTTGCAACTGCTCTGCTTGGAATCTGCTATGGTGTTCAGTATTCTATAATGGTCCCGACTGCCTCTGAGATTTTTGGATTAAGAAATTTTGGTATAATTTACAACTCCATGGCATTAGGCAATCCAATTGGTGCAGTCCTTTTCTCAGCTCTGCTTGCTGGTTATGTATATGATGCCGAAGCTGCTAAGCAAGGAGCATCTACCTGTTTAGGTCCCGAATGCTTCAGGCTAACATTCCTGGTTCTAGCTGGCATTTGTGGGCTGGGCACCATCTTTAGCATAATTCTGACGATTAGAGTACGACCAGTTTACCAAATGCTTTATGCTGGGGGTTCTTTCCGACATCCTCAAAGTTCGAACAACCGATGATTGTAGTTATTAATACTTCATTGGATCGAGGCATGCCAGTTTTGTAGAGGTATGCTCCAATAAAGTTATCTCAGCGGCCTAGGGAATATGTGTGGCATGCCTTTTGCTATGTGTATCATTATATGTGTGCAAATCTGCTGAATGGAAATTTGTTTGGAGAAGCTTCAATTAAAGTCATTTATAACTATAATAAGATAAAGTTTCTTGGGGCTTAGAGCAGAGGTCTCAAATTCGTGTTGTTACATTGGCCTTTGAGGGTTTTTTTATTTCTTTTTTATTTTTTATCAATGCAATCACATTTTGTCTTAAGGCGTCTTTCCAATTTTGACATTAATCAACCTGCTGTGTTTAGCTTGATTGGTTACCTGTGGAGACGGTATGTATCCTGATATTACATTTGATATAAATATTCTCTTAATTGAATTGAGCCCGATTTCTAGTACTCTAGAATTGTACTTCTAGGGAAAATATGC
>OU015766.1:14730805-14990805 GCA_907173295.1 Fagus sylvatica | reverse complement strand
CCTCGGAATAGTTGTGGCATTCAAAGATCAACTCCACCTTCTTCTCCCATTCCAAGTATGCTTCAGGATCATTTTTCCCTTGGAATGACGGTATCTTCATTTTGATGTTTCCTAGGTTTCCGTCAGTCCCATCTCGCCATCTCAGACCAGTTCGGAAACCTCTACCACGCCTTTCTCCCCTTGGCACGAACCTACCGTTCAGTGAAGCTTGATCCTCTTCACCTTCGAACTCATCCTCGTGGTCACCATCAGAATCATCCACGGGTGCACGCCTTGCTTGCCTTCTAACATAAGGGCCTCCCTGAGGACGTCCCTCGCGCCAACCAGCAATAACGGCATCTTGCCTATCCATCCGATCCCGAATCTCATTAAACATCACGTCCATGCGTTCAAATTGTTGTTGCATAGCCCGCAACATGAGAGACGACTCCGCCTGTCCTTCTTTGTTTGATGTTTCGCCCCTGGAAGACATAATATATATATAGAGAAATGCTTAAATGCTTAAATTAATTCCTCACAACACTCCCTCACGTGTTTGCACTCAGATTATGTCACTCACACTCGTGTTTCACTCTTAAATTGGCTTTTTTTTCCCGATATTAGTCTCACACTCTCTTGCCTTTTTCCACTCAAAGCTTCTCCTTTTCAGTTCTTCCTGAAACTAATAAACTTAATCAAGAAATTCAACTTGCAGAATTTAAACCAATACCAACAGCAAGGAAATATATGGCAGAAACAACTAATCAATGAGGAAAAAGAAAAAAAATCAGATTTTTTTTTTTTTGTTTGAGAGAACTGAAACTACAAAAGTCACAATTCAAGAATAAAGTAACTTTAAGAAGATAGAATGATAGTATCTGTTGCTGCAGTATCACCTCTTTTTTTCAACTTGGTGCTTCAGTATCACTTTTTCTTTTCTTTTCTTTAACTTGGTGCTTCAGTATCACCCTTTTTTTTTTTTTTTTTTTTTTTCTTTTTTTTTTTTCAACTTGGTGCACAACACAAAAACAAAGAATAAGGAATAAAGAACAGAAACGGAAAAAGATAGAATGATAACAAGAAACAAAAGGTAAACCTGATTTTAGAGCCAAGCTCTGATACCAAATGATGCGATCCTCAATAGACACGCTTTGAGACCCAGCAAACAATATTGGATTACTTGCCCAAGAAAGCTAAAATCAGAGTTTTGATAGAACACCCCAACCCAACGTTTATAAATGAAACGCGAATTGAAAGTATAAAGATAACAGACCCCGACCCAATGATTATGAAAGAATCATGAACCGAAGGTATAAAATTTGAACGCCACAAGGAAGAATCCTTGATAAGTTCACAAGTTCACTGAAGAACTAATAGAAGAAACAAACCTCACGTTTTTCTTTGTATTCAGATTCAATAGTGCTCTACTACAATGAGTTCAGGCTATTTATAACCTGTTTTCAACCCTAGACGCCCCTACAATAAAAGGAAAATAACTTGATTCTAAAAAGACTAAAATTAAGGACCTAAAATTAGCACTAATTGTGTCTGACATTAGTAGCCAATAATAGACTGAAATAGATAAGGAAACTTCGCATAAGGAACGTCTGAAATGGAAAAGTCAATCAGCCAAATTAATTGGCATGGAAAAGGAAAGTAAATCAGCCAATTAATTGGTCTGATTTTGGAAAGTAATCAGCCCCTTTCCCTTTCTAAATCCTTGCAAATATTCAGCCATTAATCAATGCCATTTTTGAGGGAATTAGGCCCAATTAAGCAAGATCAGCCCCATCAGTGGCTTGGATTAAATTTATGATGCCTTCATCTTCTTTTGGGCCAAGCTTGGAATGCCCCGTTGTAGAATCAGCCCAAATATCTTGAATCAGCCCATTAAGTGCTTCTTTGATCTTCTTGAATCTTGCTCTGGTAATTGGCCCAACTGGAACATGCAATGGATCATTTAATAGTGCTTATTGATTCTCATCAGTTTTAACCTTAGTATTTTATTTATATTCACAAAGAAATGGTAGAGATTAAGTGTCTGTTTGGCAAAGCGTTAGGAAGCCAAAATGTACGGTCTCCCAATGGATTGTCTTCTTTTGTTGTTTGGTAATGCTCAAAAAACGTCGTAGGCAAATTGTTTTTGCCTTCAAAATGCGCAATACTGCACTAGAGCGCCTGCCTCCAGTGTCAAATTATGCTTACTGCAAAAAGCTCGGTGGGGCAACACGTAAACATTACAAAAAGCTTACGCGTTATTACAAAAAGCTCTGTGGGGGCAACGCGTAAACAAACGCACCTGAAAATACAATACATGGTTATGATCATAATGGATATCATATCCTCAAAACAACATAAAAATATAGAGGTATCATAGCTTCCTTTAGTTAGACACAATTTCTTATATTGTCAAAAATATAACCCTTCATATACTTCAGCTTTGGTTGACACAATTTCTTAGCAAGTAACAAGTTGGGGCAGGTTTTGGTTGGATCATGTATTTTTTTTGGGTTGAAAGTTGAAACCCCTAGAATTGTACTTGACTTTATAATAATAGGGTTACTTTCAGCTTAATCCAATCTATTCGAGTTAGAAACTCCTACTCATACTCCATTTGTTTAGCAAATAATTATTCACTATTCTGAAGTGTGATACTCTGCTCTCTTAGTCTCATATAGCAATGAGCTTGAAAAGTGAAAAAAATAATAATTTTGAAGTATTTGAATAGTATTTTTTTTTCTTTCTAATTAAGTAATTGAAATGAATAAATAAAAGGCCTAATAAATCCCGTCGTACACCCATCTCAAAAAGAGTATAGGAAGCATTTTAGAATTTTTAGTGGATTTATTAAGATCTCACTTGCATTTGCATCTCTCACCGATACATTTTATTAAAAATAAAAAATAAAAAATGCAAACCACTACATATCAGGTGGGTCAAATTTTCAACTAAAGTAAACTTGTTAGAGTCAAAAGGCATCAAAAGAGAGACAATAGTTTAGTTATTTTTCAAACTAAAACTGATTATTATTTATTTATTTTTGCTGAATAATAAAATTGATTTACTTAACCATGCTTGAATCCCAACAAAATGGAGTGAAATTATGTAACACTATGATTCTGCTATAACAAAGACACTAAAGACTAGTGCTTTCTCTTCTATCTTTGAATAAAAGCATTTAACATACAAAAGCAGGGCGGACAATCTCATGACTGTAACATTCACTTGGTACTAAAGTTTGCCATCTGCATGACCCACCACTAATGAAACAAAAGTCTTCTCAAACACACAATCAAAATTCAAAACTCTCTGGTGGAAGAACTCAAAAAACCCATCTCTCACCATTAAATTAATTTGAAGAAAAAAAAGAGATCAAATACAAAATACAACTAGGAAAAAAAAAAAATTATGTGGGTTTTAAATCTTGAAACATGGTATCCCACCTGATCTCTTCAATACCAGTCGACCAGTACCCATCATCATCATCATCGTTGCCATCCATCTTTTCTTCCTTACGAAGATGATCAAACACCGCAGGACTCGAAAAACTATCGACACGATTAGGCCCTGATGAAGACACCATAGGACTCCCATTTGTGAGCAACAACCTCCCTTGTTTTGCCATCATCAATCTTTTGTTCCTCTTTATCATGGCTCCCTTCCATCTTGTCCCATAACTAGGCCTTGGCACAACCACCAGAGCTCCTGACTCCTCGCGATGAATCCATGTACGAATGTATTTAGCTAAGCACCTCTTTGTCCTTTTGATCGCGACGAGAAACCTTGATATGGGACGTGGACTTGTTCCCTTCTCCTTTCTAGCAAGCTTGAGGATTTCTAGCCTATGTTTGGCTATGGAAATCCCCATGCTTTGAAGAAACTCATGGTTGAAGTAAACTATGTCTTCTTCTTCAAGCTCATTGTGAGCAAAAGCAAGGCCATACTCGTAAACTAGAGACGGCTCAAGGCCGGTTTTAGATAGCCATGAGAACCAATCCATGGTTAAGAATGATATGAATGTGTATGTGTGTGATAATTGGGGAAAGAGAGAGTGATATATATATAAATATAAAGTGGAGGTGAAGATAATGTAGAAGGAAGCTGGTGAAGGTGCGGGGTGACATAGACTTTTTTTTGGGGGTTGGTTTTTCTTTTATAGATTTGATGTTAGTTGAAACTTGAAAGTTGAAACTTGAGAGTGACTAAAGAAAAAGAAAAGTGGTGTGGGGTCTGCAAAGCCATGTTCCCTCAAAAAATAGAGAGCAAGAGTGATGAAACTTTGAAGAGTAAGACCTAAGGATTCCTTGTGGAAATGTTTGCCATCAATCACGGCTTGGCTAAAGAGTGATGTGTGGGACACGCACTATCCTTGTTTTTGTGTATGAAATTGGGAGGAAAGTGGCTCCAATTTCAAACTTGGCAACCCTTTTGCCAAAGATTGATGAGGGTTTGGTTAAGCAAAAAGCAACCCCACCACTTCGATTCATTGCTACCTAACGCTATGAATTACATATGATTGACGGAACTCCATAACTAATTGGCTTAAATAACTAGTAACCGATCTTATGCTTTTTTCGGTTAGCATGCAATATCATAGGTACACCATTGGGATGCACACTCCAATTCCCCATATTTTTGTTTTGTTTTGTTTAAATCCCGGTGCACCTGTTTGACTGCAATATTAATTAGAATACCACTCAAGAATTCAATTCATGCTTGAAAATCAAATTAGGAAATTTTCAAGTATGGTCCTAAACATTACCTTGTGCTAATTGACAGTGAAAAAAGCATTTTATATTGGAAAAAAATTAATAAATAAATAAAATAGTGGTAACAATAATGAACTCGTCACTTGATATCTCAGTATTCATAATGTAGAAAACTTTTCCCATATCTATAGAGAATCCACTTTCTTTGGACTACTAGGACACTAAGATGGGATTCAATTGTTTTCTTAATTGTATTAGGTTTTGTCTGCCATCACTAACTAATTCCTGGTTATATTAAATCTAATGGGCGAGTACGAAGATAATAGGATATCAGCGTAAGTTGGAACGTTTGAATTGTTGTCTTGATTAGGAGCCTTATTATATTATGTTAGTTAACGGGTGTTGTTAGTACGAAATTCAAAATTAATGAGTTGACGTATGAGTTGGCAAAAGTACCACTAGAGTGGTGACACATAGGCTAAACAATAGCCAATATATAAGCCAAGCAAAAAGGGACACATGAACCAATGGAAGTATAACACGTGGATTTGAGTAGTAAATGAACTAACAAACCAATCAAATGGCGACACGTAGATAGAGTAACTGGCCGGGACCAAGGGCCAATTATAAAGAAGCACGCGGGTTAATCAAGGAATAACACGTGTTTGATTTTTTACATAGCCACACAGATGACATCTGGCAAGTAAAAGGCACGCATGATGCACGATCCAAGATTATCTAACAAAAAGATCACAATCGAAGCAGTTAAATAAGTAATAGGAGCAATTTTCATGGGATTTGAAGAGAAGATCAAGGTGTAGGAATGTAACTGTTGAAGTTAGCTTATAAATAGTAAACCTTATTGTATTTCAAAGACACACATACAGACACACACACCCCCAAGCAAACCCAAATAGCACTTGTTAAATTAGTTAGAGAGCTTTCGATTGTAGCTTCTAGTATTTTCTTTACATGCTTGTAAGTACTCTTTCAATTAATTAAGAATGTTTTGTTTACAGTAATGTTACTTTATTTGACGCTCTGGTTACCTCTATTTTATCATGTTGTACTTTAGTTAAGGCGTAGGTATCTCGATTTGCATTGTTTAGTTACTTTAGTTACATGTTACTTTATTTGATACTTTAGTTACCTCAATTTCAGTATGTTTTACTTTAACTTAGGCGTAGGTACCTCAATTAGCATTAGTTACTCTAGACTTAGCTTAGTTAGTTAGTTTAATTAATTAGTTACCTTAGCATACTTAAATTAGCTTAATTAGTTAGTTTAATTAATTAATTAGTTACCTTAGCAGTAGTTAGTTTAATTAATTAATTAGTTACTTTAGACAATTTAGAACTAGTTAATTTAATTAGATAATCCCTTAGCTCAATCAATTAGCTTAGTTAGCTTAATTAATTGTTACTTTTTAGTTTACTTCCATTAGCTTAATTACTTTCATTCTCTTTTCTTACTTGCATTTTATTTTAAAGTCATTTGGGTAAAGGCAATCACCGAGCCTATAAGTCTTTTAAATTGAAGTCAGATTGTGGTTTTAAGATTGCTTTAAGGCACTAGACTCTCAATCGAGCATAGTTATTTGTTTCCTTCAAATAAATTGGCGATCATTCTTTGGAAATTTCTAGTTTGGTAACAAACAAATTGACGACCACAGTGGGAGGTTATATATGCCTAGTAAGAACAAGAAGGATGAAAAACTTTAGAAATGGTGTTAGGTTACCTGAAGGAAGTTCTAGTTCAGAAGAGGACATTGAAATGTCCCCATGAGCCAAAAGCATGGTTGACGAACTCCGATCCTATTTGGATACAAGAATCTAAGAAAAGATGGAGGCACTCAATGAGAATGCCCGAACTGAACCACCAATGATTCAAAAAGATGATATGGCACAGTTATTACTCCAAATTCTAAATAACCAAGATGGAAGGATGAAGAAATTCGAACAAACTGTGAGTCAGAATATGGCGACATTGGAACAAACTATGAGTCAAAATATGGCTGCACTGATTCAAGGAATGTCTCAGAAAACTACCACAAGAGGAATCAAAATAGGCCAAGGATCTGGCCAACAACCTCAAATAGAAGTGGTAACAACAAATGTTGACATACCCATAGGGTATCCCGTCAATTCGGCGGTAGCCCTGAAGAAAGACCAACCAACATTGGTCTTAATCCCCTTGTAACATAAACACATAGAGTGGAACAGCCTCAAGAGGAACAGATTATAACAGAGTCACCAAGAGTGGAACCACCTTACATCAAGCCACCAAGAGTGGAATCACCACGATTCGAGCCACCTAGAGTGGAACAACCAAGGATGGAGCCACCAAGAGTGGATCCACCAAGAATGGAACAATCACGTGTCGAGCCACCAAGGATGGAGCCACCAAGAGTGGATCCACCTTGATTTGAGCAACCAAGAGTGGAACTACCAAGAGTGGAACCACCAAGGTTTGAACCTCCAAGAATGGAACCACCAAGGTTAGAACTACCAAGAATGGATCCACCTCGATTCGAGCAACCAAGGATGAAACTACCAAGAATGGAGCCCCCAAAGATGGAACAACCTTGGTTTGAGCAACCTAGAATGGAACCACCTAGGTTTGAACAACCAAGGATGGAACCGCCTCGTTTTGAACAACCAAGGATGGAACCTCCTCGATTCGAGCCAAGAATGGAGCCACCTAGGATGGGACCACCTCAATTTGGGTTTCCTAGGGCGGAACCATATCAAGGCCAACCAGAAGGGTTTAGGGGTGAACCACCCCAAAGGTTTGAGCCGTATAGGGAGTAGGTTAGGTTTGAACAGCCTTATGAGTTTAGAAACGAACCTTGTGCGCCCCCATGAAACGAACCTTATGTGCCCCCATAAAACAGGAGAAATAGGCCAAGAAATGATCATAATGGCCGGAACTTTCTTGAGGAAAATGTATTTGACAAAGGGATAAATCTTGAAGAAAGGAATCGAGATATAAGAGCTGAACCTAACCCTGGGCCTGTACAAGGCCAAGACTTAAGAAACACATTCTTTGAAGTCCTCGATCAAGCATTTCTAGGCCAGAGAAGGATGCTAAGGCGTCCTTATAGGAAATCCTATCCTGAGAGGATAGATAGAGAGGAATGGCCTAGAGGTTTCAAGATACCTGATTTCACTATATTTTCAGGAGAGGATGAAAAAACAGCCTTGGAACATATTTCCAGATTTACCGTACAATGTGATGAATATTCCAACAATGGAAATGGAAAGTTAAGAATGTTTCCTAATTCTTTAACAGGCCAAGCCTTTACCTGGTATGCCGTGTTACTGGCAAATTCTATTGGTTCCTGGGAAGAAATGGAGGAGAAATTCCAGTCCCATTTTGCCAGGTCAAACATAGGAGTTTCAATGGCAGACTTAGCTCGATTAAAACAAAAACCAGATGAATCTGCAAAGCAATTCATTATGAGGTTTAAAAGGATCAGAACGCGATGCCACACAATGTTACCAGAGGCAGAATACGTTAAAATAGCCATCGATGGTCTTAATTTTGAGTTAAGAAAGAAATTCGAAGGAATAACTTTCATTGACTTATTCGAGCTATCAGAAAGAGCATCCAGATTCGAAGGGCTCTTAAATGAAGAGAATCAAAGGAAAAACTCTTCTTATGGGACCTATTACCAGGACCCCAACTATGAAATCGATCTGGCTGAATATGTAGGTCGAGGGCCATTTATTTGTGAGGCTTTACATAAAAAGCAAATTCAGGCAAAAGAGTCCAACAAACCAGCTTTGCCTCTAAAGGCCTACTCTTTTGATGTAGAAAAAGCAGATGAAATCTTTGATATCCTATACAAAGCCAACCAGCTAAAGATTATAGGAAGACATAGATTTCCCTCTAAAGAGGAATTAAAAGGAAGAGATTACTGTAAATGACATAGTACTTATACTCATGCCACTAAATCTTGTGTGACTTTTAGAAATGTGGTATAGGATAAAATACACAGAAATGTCTTAAAATTTCTTGAAATATCTCAAGAAAACATGGCAGTTGATGCAGATCCTTTTCCTTTTGTAAATGTCAATACTACATCTGTTGACCTTAGTTCACTTATGCCTCATAGAAATTTATATGTCAAATATAATAAAACTAAGGTTAACTCACTGCAAGCGTTTGGTCCACTAGAAAGACAATTAGTTCGAGAGATGAGCAGCTTAAAGATTAAGAGATCGGTTACTACAAGACAAAGCAGCTTAGCCAAAGTAAGTGGCAGGAGCCTCTCGATTCAGGACAATAATGTCCATGCTGATAAAGGGAAGAACGTGGTATGTCCCATAGAGCAACCTATCATCTCTTACAAGGAGATGCTTAGGAAAGAGCCATAAAAAATTAACTCAGAAAGTGATGAAGATAACACTATCTATGAAAGATGTAGCCATATATTGGGTAAATGCTTTTCTCTAGAACCAGGAAAAAAGATGACTATAAGCCACCAAAAGCAGAAGAACCAAAGTCAGTCTTGAAATCAATGGAGAACAGTAGGTCTGAACCAAGGTTAGCCCCACAAGTACACTCGATTCAATCGAGGCTTGGTTCTCAACATGAACAGCCAAAAATAGCTCGATCGAGGCATGATCTGCTACATGAACAGCCAAAAATGGCTTGACCAAGACATGACCTGTAATATGAACAGCCAAAAATGGCTCAATCAAAGCTTGGTTCCCAGTATGAACAGCCAAGAATGGCTCAATCAAAGCTTGGTTCCCAATATGAACAGCCAAGAGTTGTTCGATCAAGGTTTGGTTCTCACTATGAATAGCCAATAATGGATCGATCGAGGCTTGGTCCTCAATATGAACAGCCAAAAATGGCTTGATCAAAGCCAAACCCATACTACACCTTAGACTCTATATTTGAGTCAATCAGAAAGCTTAGAATGATGAGGCCACTAGTTTCGGAAACAGAGAGATGAGTTACCCTCAAAACCCCTGGGCTTAAACCAATACACAAACAGGAGTACAAATATGGCTATAACCCATATTTTTCAAGAATGACGCGAACCCAGAGGTGAAGATGGATAAGGCAGCAAGCAGCCTTACATCAAGAGTATGGACAAGGAGACCATCATTCATCTAGGTCAACTACTGACTCAGAATCTATGGAAGTAATAACGGGAGCAGAAGCTTCTGAATATCTCAGAGGACCTTATGCTAGAAAAGAAGGCATTGCTGGTGCAACAACTAAAAATATTGCAACACCAGTAAGAGATGGCACAAGGCACAAAGTGCAAGACACAAAGGTTGAGTCATGTACAAACAAAGATTCAACAAAAACTCAAGATAATCGCAAACGTTTGGAGAAAAACAACGAGAATGTAGAGTCAGAAATAGAATTTGAAGAAGCCAAAGCTTCACCAGTAGGGCCAAAAAAGGGCTAAGTGGTACAGGTTTGGTTTGGCAGAAAGAAAAGAAGCCCGAGGGGCAATAAGGCAGCAGAAGATAACCAAATCGAGGCAGAACAGTCCCAAGAGACACAAATGGAGAGTGTTCAAGACAACCCAAGTGAGAATACAGAAGATATTAACGGCATCGAGGATACTGAAGGTATCAAGAATATAAACGATATTGAAAACATGGAAGATATTAAAGACATGGAAGACATTGAGAATATGGAAGATGTTGGAGATATTGAAGACATGGAAGACATCGAAAACATTGAAGATAGTAATACCTTTGAGAATTTTGAAGGTATTGATGATATCGAGGTTGAAGAAACTGATGATATGGGAGAGATGGAAGGAGCAGAAACCCTAGAAAGTGGTATCCAAACTAGAGAGCCAGAAACCGAGTCTGAAGAGCCAAAAAATGGCAAAACACTCAGTTGTAATGCCAATACCCTACCCAGAGAGTTCATGGCAACAACTTGGGTACAAAGGGAAGAAGATGCTTGAGGGGCAATACCCATCTTATAAGCAGAAGAGGAAGAGTGCCGAGACATAGGTAAAATCATATTTGAAAAACCTACTTTGGCTATGTGCCAACATTTAAAACCTTTATACATAAAGGCACACATGGATGGGAGACCCATTAATAGGGTCCTGGTAGATAATGGAGCAGCAGTTAACATTTTACCAACCTCTATGCTTAGAAAATTACTAAAAACAGAGAATGACCTAATTGCAACAGACGTCTCTGTGAGTGGTTTTGTTGGTGGAGCCACTAAAACAAAAGAGGTTATCCCTATCAAGGTCAAAGTTGGTAGCAAAATAGCTACAATAGCATTCTTTGTTGTTAATACTAATTTAGCATATAATGCTTTGTTAGGGAGAGATTGGATACATTCCAATTGGGTCGTACCATCTTTTTTACACCAGGTATTGGTTTTCTGGAAAGATGACAATAATATCGAGGTAGTTAAAGCAGATGAAAGACCATTTGTAACTTATAATAACAATGTAGATGCACAATTATATAATAATTGTGTGGGCATTGTCAAATTCACAGGGATAGACCAAAACGAAAACCCATCAAGGGTAACCGTTGGACTTGAAAAGCCTCTAACAATGGAGGACTTATTCAAGCTCAGCCAAAATTTGGAAGAGACAGAGACAAGGCCAGAAATTGAGAATGGCCTCGATTACTATGTTGAAGATGTTGAATAAACCCACTAATATAAAGAAAAAGGAGGCCATCGATCTGGCCCTAAGGAAGCTGGTGGGATATGTAACTGAGAAAAGGCTGGAACAAAACTCTCAGTTTGCTGAGTGTAACATACAACCTAAGAATGGCCAAGGAAGTATGGGCCAGGAACAAATAAGCACCCATCCAATCAGAATGGATGATATCAAAGAGGAAGTTCAGGATCCCCTTGTTGAAGTGAACCTAGGAACAAAGGAAGACCCACGGGTAACCTTCGTAAGTGGTCACCTTGGACCAGAAGAATTTAATAAAATGACAATAATCCCAAAGAAATACAAAGACTGTTTTGCATGGGATTATCCAGAGTTGCCAGGACTAAGCAAGAAATTAGTGGAACATCAATTGTTAATCAAGGAAGGATTTCAGCCATTTCAACAAGCTCAAAGAAGAATGGCTCTAGACATCACCCTAAAAATAAAGGAGGAGATTGAAAAACTGGTTCGAGCAGGCTTCATCAAGCCAGCCAGGTATGTCGAATGGTTATCAAATATAGTATATGTTTTAAAGAAAAATGGCAAACTTAGAATTTGCATTGATTTTAGAAATATAAATATGGCCACACCCAAAGATGAATATCCTATGCCTGTAGCTGATTTGCTAGTAGATGGGGCATCTGGGTACAAAGTCTTATCTTTTATGGATGGACATTCAGGTTATAATCAAATATTCATTGCAGAAAGTGACATATATAAAACTGCATTTAGATGTCCTGGATCTATAGGAACATTTGAATGGGTGGTAATGCCTTTTGGCCTAAAGAATGCTGGGGCTACATATCAAAGAACTATGAATTCCATTTTTCATGACATGATTGGGAAATATATGGAAGTATACATAGATGATAAGCATCTAGAAAACCTGGAAAAGGTTTTCATAAGAATGAGGAAGCATCAATTAAAGATGAACCCATTAAAATGTGCCTTTGGTGTTATGGCTGGAATCTTTTTAGGGTTTCTAGTACATTTTTTTTTTTTTTGAATAAAAATAGTAGAAAGGGTTTCTAGTACATAATCAAGGCATAGAAGTGGATAAAAATAAGGCTAAAGTTATATTACAAGCTAAGCCTCCATCAAATAAAAAGGAGTTGCAAAGACTACTTGGGCAAATAAACTTTTTAAGAAGATTTACTGCAAATGTGGTAGGAAAAACCAAAGTATTCTCTCCTTTGCTTCGATTGAAGGACCATGAGGCATTTGTATGGTATGAAGAACATCAAAAAGCCTTTGATGCCATCAAGCAATATTTAACTACTCCACCAGTGTTGATTCCTCCAAGAGAAGGCAAACCACTGAAGTTGTATATTTCTGCTACTCAAGAGTCGATTGGAAGCCTTTTGGCCTAAGACAATGAAGATGGCCATGAACACGTTGTTTTTTATTTAAGTAAGATTTTAAATCCAACTGAATGCAGATATTCTACTGTTGAAAAACTGTGTTTAGCTTTGTATTTTTCTGCACTTAAATTAAGGCATTACATGTTAGCTTATATTGTGTTTGTCATTGCTCAAATTGACGTTATTAAATATATGCTATCAAAACCTATCTTAAGTGGAAGAATGTGCAAATGGAGTTTAGCTTTAGTAGAGTTTCATTTACTATATATACCACAAAAAGCAGTTAAGGGCCAAGCACTGGCAGATTTTTTGGCTGATCATCCTTGTGAGGATGTGCCACATGAAGCCCAATATGTGGCTTTAGTTCCTTGGAAATTCTATTTTGATGGCTCAAGGGTTGAACAAGGAGCAGGTGTTGGAATAGTTTTGGAATCACCACAAGGAGTGAAAACCCAATTAGCATTTAGAGTAGAAAATGTATGTTCTAACAACCAAGTAGAGTATGAAGCTTTGGTGTTAGGACTGGAAATACTTTTGCAAATGGGGATAAAAAATGTCACAGTATTTGGTGATTCACAATTGGTAATCAATCAAGTTAAGGGACAATATAAATGTGGAAGTGTATTACTAGCCCCATATTTAGTGTCTGTCCAACAATTATTGCAAGAGTTCCAAGAGTACACTTTACATCATATACCTCGAGAAGAAAACTACGAGGCTAATAGAATGGCCCAAGTAGCCTCAGGGTATAGGCCAATCGAGTGTAAAAAAGTCAAAATCGAGGCACTAAAAACAAGAATTCTACCATTAATATTTACCAAGAAACTAGGAACAGAGATCTTTGCCCTTGAAGTAGGAAAAGAAGATTGGAGAATTCCAATTATCTCGTACCTAAGAAGCCCAAGTGGCTATACCAACAATGCCTTGAAACTCAAAGCCTGAAGGTATGTATTGATAAAAGAAGACGAATGCCTATTCAAACGTGGGGCAGATGGAATTTTGCTTAAGTGTATAAACACGAAAGAAGTAATACAAGTAATGGCTGAAGTCCATGAAGGAATTTGTGGAGCACACCAGTCAAGAATAAAAATGAAATGGCTAATCCATCAATATGGATATTATTGGCCAAAAATCCTAAAAGACTGCATTGAGTATGCTAATGGATGTGAGGCATGTCAAAAACATGGACCTTTGCCCAGGCTGCCTGTTGCCGAGTTAAACTCGATTATTAAACCTTAGCCATTTAGAGGATGGGTAATGGATTTAATTGGAAAAATGAGACCTACCTCGAAGAAGAAGAATTGTTTTGTAATCGTGGCTACAAATTACTTTACAAAATGGGTGGAAGCCAAAGCTTATAAAGATGTGATTGAATACGATGTGATTAAATTTATAAAAGAAACAATAGTCCATTGATTTGGTTTACCTCAAAGCATTACTATGGATAATGGAATGGCTTTTAATGGATCAAGAGTCTTCGCGTTTGCACAAGAGTACGGCATTAAAATTCTTAATTCCACACCATACTATGCACAAGCAAATGGGCAAGCAGAGTCTACCAACAAGATCATCAAAGCCAATTTAAGGAAAGTTGTTTATAGTAATCCCTCGAATTGAGATGAGTTATTATTAGAAGTATTATGGGCTTATCGAACCTCCAAAATGCTATGTATTAACACAACTCCTTTCTCATTGGTCTATGGCCATGATGCAGTACTCCTTGTGGAAGTAACTGTCCAATCACTAAGAGTGGCTAGACAAAATCAATTGAGCCATACAGACTATGAGGATGCTATGATGGCAGAAATGGATGATTTGGATGAGGCACAAGTAGCAGCTTTAAACTCAATCATCCTACAAAAGCAAAGAGTTATTAAGAATTACAATTGAATGGTTAGACCCAAGACTTTTGCTATAGGAGACTTGGTGTGGAAAGTAATATTACCCTTTTGGGACCAAAGATTCCTACTTAGGAAAATGGTCACCTAACTGGGAAGGGCCTTACCTAGTCAACCAATTATTTGATGGGGAAATGCTTATAAGTTAATGCATGTTGATAGGGAAGAACACATAAGGTCAATAAATGGAAAATACCTTAAGCCCTCTAAATCAAGTTTTAATGAAATGGCTTATCAACATAAAAAGTTTTGAACAAAAGAAAAACAATAAGGCTTAAAGCTAGCCTGAAAACTTTACAAGTAATAAGGCTTAAAGAAAGCCTGAAAGTTTTACAAAAAGCCAAAAATTGGAGTATATCCAGAACACAGAAAAGAAAAAAATTAAAATAAAATAAAATAAAAAATAAAAAAGGAAGCAAAAAGAAACAAAAGATCATAATTCTTTGAAAGCAGCAGAGAGACTAGCCCAACTCATCAAGGGTAGCATCTCGAGGTCAGCAATCTCAGACTGAAGAGTTTTGATGTCTTGTTCAGCTTTGGAGATTAGGTTTACCCCTTGAACCAGTCCTTGGCTCTCAGCATGAACAGTTTGAAGCTCCAAACACTTTTGGGTGCGTTTGTATTTCCAAAGTTGAAGTTCAGCCTCGAGTGACTTTACTTTCTGGTCAATGGACTTTAGTTCAGATGGTGAGCTTGCAACTTGGAGACTCTTTGTTTATGGTCTGCTTCCTGGCTAGTAGCTCGATATCTTTTCTCTTGGGTTGCCTGGAGGTTAGAAATAGTGTTGTCCAGATTCTGCAGAAACAGACCCAAGAGAGCCTTGCCACCTTCGCTTAGAATAGAAGAGTGGGTAGTAAAAAATCGAGGCACTTGTTGAAATTGATCCACCAAAGTAGCATCTAGGAGCACCAGATCAACAGGTTTTTGCAAAAGCTCTTTCAATCGGCCAATTACTGCTTGGAGTTGATCTTTGGAAGGCTCCAAAGAGATAGAGGTAGAAGAAGTCTTGGTGGGAGTTTGGCACTGTTGAAGGGTCAAGGAGACATTTTCAAGAAGTTTGTCAATGTCCCCAAGACCTTCTTGCATACGTGGAGCCTGCAATAGGAAAATTAAGTTAGTAATAAAGACATAAGCAAAGCAAAAAACTAAAGTGAAAAGCATACTAACTAAAGGAGCAGCAGCTTCGATGGATGGGGTTGCAGCCTCGATCAAGGTCCTGACCTCAATAGTTGGCTGAACAACCTGTTGCACTGACACCACAGGGGCCATTACAGTTGGCTTTGTCAGTTTTGCCACCCCTGGCACCACCTGCTCTGCCTTCTTCTTAGCAGCTTCCACCTCCCTCTTCTTTTCTTCTCTCTTTTGTTCTTCTTCTTGCTTCCTCTTTTCTTCTTCTTCTTTCTTCTTCCTCTCAAGCTCTTGCTGTCTTTTCTGATCTGCTTAAGCTTTTTCCTTTTTCTTCATCTCCAACCTCTTTGCAATTTCAGTAATCCTCTCCTCCTCGGCTTTGTCAACTTGCCTTTTCCTCTCCTCCTCAGCCTCCAGATGCTTCCTCTCGGCATCCTCAACTTGAGACTTGGCCTCGAAGGCAGCAGCAAGTTTTTTAGCATCCTCAGCCTGAGTCTTGGCCTTGAAGACAGCAGCAAGTTTTTTAGCCTCTTTGAATTTTTGGGCTAATGATCTGTCTTCAGCCTCGAGAGCCTTTTGAGCCTCGATGATATCACTTAGCACTTGTTTTTGCTCATCTACTTTCCTCATCAGATTAGACAAGGTAGTAGTATCACCAAGGTCCTCATCCAAAGGTTCCATTTCGATGGTTGAGGAGTCAGGAATTACCTCGACAACCTTGGCCTTCTTGGCGGTGGATTTTTTAGCCACAGTTTTGATGAGTTTTTTGCCAGAAGGTTTGGCACCTTTGGGAGAGATAGCAGGGTTGACTTCTTCAACCTCAGGAGATTTGCGTTTGGTTGAAGTACGAATCCCTTGTTCTGAGAGAGCTGGAAGCATGAGGAGAGGAGCTTGACTCTGGACACTTTCTTTTGCCTTCTTAAAGGCTGCATCCTGGAGCAAGTTGGCCTGACAACACCTCATTAGTTGATTTCTCAAATCAAAGGCCACTTCAGCAAGTCCAGCATGATAAGTAATAACTCTATTAGTGACTATATCAACAAGATTGATAAGAGAGTCAGAACTTACTTCAGTAGTGGCAAGCTTTTGAGAAGAAGAGTCACTAATGATTCTTTTCCCTAGAAGGAGAGATTTGCTGGAGAGGTTGGGGAGCCACATAGCTTGCTATGTGCTCGATACCAGCACCTGAAAGAAGTAAATAAGATTAACATAATGCTTAAGACAAAACAAGCAATACACGCAAAGTAAGAAAGGTAAGAGAAAAATACCTGTAAGCTAGTACGTTAGAAACCCAGGGCAACACCCCTGAAGAGCCTCAATTCAGGTCATCCTCATTATTGAAATTGGCCATGTAAGACTCCCACCAACTATGGAGGCGAAAATGGTGTGAAGATGAAGCTTGTGACCCGTTCCCTGGCCAAAACACTTATTTGCTTGGCTTCATCTTTGGAAATGACAGCTTGAGCCATCCAATCCATGTTTTTTGTCCATGTAGGGGGAACAGGCAACAATGGAATAAGCCCAAACTGCCTCACCACTAGCGAAGGGCAGTATGCTTCGACACCAGCACCGGTGGACTTAATAACCACCAAGTCCCTCTATTGGAGACAAGCACCCCATGCTGAGTCTCCTCTGGAAAAGCCTTGGCTCGAGAACTGTTGGAAGTCCTCAAAACCATACTTCTTTGCATCGAAGGGCATGAATTCTTCAGGTAGCCTCTTCCTCAATGAGTCGCTGAAAAGCTTGAAGCATGTAGGGAAGGAGGGGATTCCTTTTTCTTTAGGAAACCTAGCATGCATCCAGGCTTCTCCATAAGACCATGGCATGATGATAAGACGAAGCTCAGGAGCAATCGAGGGGAAGTAGGAATAGGCCCACATTTGGATGAGCCAAACAGGCCCACCATGGGATTGCTTGGTCTCAGTGCTGAGCAAGAACATGGCTCGATAGAGCTCTCCTAGTAAGAATGAGTTCATATCGACAGGAACGCCATTTGCTAAGCATCGAGCGATTGGCAGGTAGTAGTTAATAACCCGTTTAGAGGAGGTGCAAGCCAGGAACTTGCATATTCAGAACAAATAGAAGCAACATTCCTCCTTGTAAGAAACGGGCGAGGCGCCAGCACCCTTCATATGTTTGATAAAATCATTGTAGCTCAGGGGCACGCCATTGAGAATGTCTTCATCAAGGCCTATACCAACGGCCATTAAGGGGTGAGCCAACGCACCCATAGGACGTAAACTCAGCAGGGCAAAAACATCAAACACCATAGAGGTCATAAAGCCCTCAAGAAAAGAAAACGTATTGGCCGCTAGGGACCAGAAGCATAGAAGAGAGGTTAACAAACTGGGGTTAATGGGCATCTCATATTTTGAAGCACGAATGGCTTCACCAATCCCCAATGTCTTCCATTTTTCAAGTTTGGAAAGAGTCAACCTTGCTACCCAAGCACCCCAACTGGGAGCCGGCTTGTACCACGTGACAGAAGTGGTGAACGTGTCCCATTCTCTTCAGTTCATTTGCCTATGTTGGTAGATAGAAGTGAAGTGAGAATTGTAAGGAAAGATTGGAGAGAGATCTTCAGGATAGGATGCGAAGGAAGGACCCAAGCCATATCGAGGTGATGTGGAGGCAGAGGAAGAAGAAGTCGGGGCGTTCCCACGAGGGATAAGAGTATCAGTGAGACGTTGAGAAGTAAGAAGTGCCTCGATTATCTGAATGGCACGACTACAAAGATCACTGTTGGAAGAAGACTTAGCCATTTTAATGGTTAGAACAAGGGATCGAAGGTGATGACAAAGGTTCACAGTAGAACTGGATAGAGGAAAAACGCTTGAAGACAAAGAAGGGCTTCAGAGAAGAGACGTTTGAGAGTTGGTAGGATTTTGAAAGTCGAAATAGTGAAGTAACTATTGATCAAATGAAGTGACTATATGTCTTTCATTCATTTAAGAGCTGCATAAAGGCTGACATAATCGCCAGAAGGCAGAATGCACCCTAAAGCATTTAATTCACACGATTGGTAAATTATTTTCATTGAATCGTGTGCGAGGGGCATGTGTTAGTACGAAATTCAAAAATAATGAGTTGGCGTATGAGTTGGCAAAAGTACTAATAGAGTGGTGACACATAAGGTAAACAATGGCCAATATGTAAGCCAAGCAGAAGGAGACACGTGAACCAATAGAAGTATAACACGTGGATTTGAGTAGTAAGTGGACCACAAACCAATCAAATGGCAATATGTAGACAGAGTAACTGGCCGGGACCAAGGGCCAATTATAAAGAAGCACGCGGGCTAATCAAAGAATAACACGTGTTTGATTTTTTACATAGCCACACAGATGACAACTGGCAAAGTAAAAAGTACGCATGATGCACGTTCAAAGATTATCTAATAGAAAGACCACGATCAAAGCAGTTAAACAAGTAACAGGAGCTATTTTCATGAGATTTGAAGAGAAGATCAAGGCGTAGGAATGTAACTGTTGGAGTTGGCTTATAACTAGTAAACCCTATTGTATTTCAAAGACACACACACACCCCCAAGCAAACCCAAATAGCACTTGTTAAATTAGATAGAGAGCTTTTGATTGTAGCTTCTAGTATTTCCTTTACATGCTTGTAAGTACTCTTTCAATTAATTAAGAATGTTTTGTTTACAGTAATGTTACTTTATTTGACGCTTTGGTTACCTTGATTGTATTATTTTTACTTTAGTTAAGGTGTAGTTACCTCGATTTTCATTGTTTAGTTACTTTAGTTACATGTGAATTTATTTGATACTTTAGTTACCTCGATTGCAATATTTTTCACTTTAACTTAGGCGTAGTTACCTCGATTAGCATTAGTTACTCTAGACTTAGCTTAGTTAGTTAGTTTAATTAATTAGTTACCTTAGCATACTTAAATTAGCTTAATTAGCTGGTTTAGTTAATTAATTAGTTACCTTAGCAGTAGTTAGTTTAATTAATTAATTAGTTACTTTAGACAATTTAGAACTAGTTAATTTAATTAGATAATCCCTTAGCTCAATCAATTAGCTTAGTTAGCTTAATTAATTGTTACTTTTCTGTTTACTTCCATTAACTTAATTACTTTCATTCTCTTTTCTTATTTGCATTTTATTTTAAAGTTCTTTGGGCAAAGGCAATTACCGAGCCTGTAAGCCTTTTAGATCGAGGTCAGATTGTGGTTCTAAGTTTACTTTAAGGCACTAGACCCTCGATCGAGCATAGTTATTTGTTTCTTTTAAACAAATTGGCGATCATTCCTTGGAAATTCTAGTTTGGCAACAAACAGGTGCCCCTTATCTTTTATGAAAGTATCTTTTATGAAAGTATTTAATGTATTTTTTATTCAACTTTTATGGATTATATAATCATTTTTTTTTTTTTTATACACTATACACCTATCATATTTTTTCTCTATTCCCCATAAAAATAGAGGTATTTGAGTCAATAAATCAAACCTTAACAGATGCCCTAAGAGTAACCTTTTACAAAAGCCATTATATAATTATAATATTGTTTATCGATAATGTGCTAACAAATTACCCACCAATATAAAGAATCTAAGAGCATGAAAGGAAATGAGACTGTTAGAGATCTGTTAATGTATACTGATGGGAGACTCTCAAATGCTAAAGTCAATAGACATGATATATCAGTGGTGGAACTAAGGAGTGTAGTTCTAGGGTTTCATTTGCTCTTACCTTTCTCAGAGATGGTTTCACCTTTTGAAAATTTTTCTTTTAGTTCCTAAAATTTATAAATTGTCTCCAAAATAGTCCTTCTGTCAATATTCCATTAAAAAAGTTTTATTAAGTCCCTGAAATTTATAAAGTTTCTCTAAAATATATTTTAGAGAAACTTTATAAATTTCAGGTACTAAAATAGAACATATGTCAATTTCAAGTACTAAAAGAGAACTTGATACTAATTTTAGGGACTAAAATAAGAATTTTCAAATTTCAGAAACTAAAATAGAACTTGATGCTAGTGACCAAACATATATTTTAGCCTTCTTTTTATTGTTCTTATAAGTAGGACAACTCAAACGAAATATTTTTTGGAAGCAATTTGTAGCTGCCTTATTTGAAGATGTCATTTGAAACAATAAGAATACTGAAAATGTTAGCCTTTTAACAATGAGTGTTTTTTTGAAGATGTCATTTGCAGCTACCTTATTTGAAGATGTCATTTGCAGCTACCTTATTTGAAGATGTCATCTAAAACAATAAGAATAATGAAAATGTTAGCCTTGTAATAATGAGTGTTCTTTTGGTTCTATGATTTTCTTAGACTCCGATTGTTTCAACGTAAAATGTTAATTTGTTATCCAAAAAAAAAAAAAAAAAAACATTTTCAAGTAAAATTACTTGTTTTATGGTGTTTGGTTGTGTTCCTGACAATATTATGGAAAATAATTTTGTACTTTTTGCTCGTACAAAAAATCATACAAATTTTCCTATTTATTTATAAAATAACTACTTTAATTCACCATTATAAAATATTTATACAAAAAACTAAAATCAACCTAAAATATAGGCATAATCAAAATAACAGTGCAACAACATATTTGAGGTATTTTTGACATTTTCGTGGTTTTAGAGGTATTTCAATCATATCAAACTTTTTAAAGGTATTTTGGTCAAATTGGAGATTTCAAGGTTATTTTGGTTTTTGTAGGTTCTGTTGAAGATTTTGAGAAGATCAGAAAAAATGATGTGACTTTGAGACGTGATAATACTATCTTTAAGGTGATAATTGCCTCCACTCTAAACGAGTTTTGCTTCCGAGTTAAGGCAATTCACCTTTAGGATACAACAAAGTCACCAATTACAAGAAACAAATTTCAGTAATCCCTTAAAGAGTATTCAAAACGAAACTGTGTATTTAACAATTAATTAAACTCCTTAATTTATAGTCATTAATTGACATTATTCTAGAACAATATAACTGTTCAAAACAATTAATAACTGTCATAAGCAGTTATTTCTATACACAGAAATAACTTCTATGGGTTATGATCCAGTACATCTCATTTAATTTAAATAAATTAAAAGATGACTGTCCGATCTTAATCACACTCGCGCGTGCCACGTGCCCAAGTGCCAAGTGCACCACAAAGCGCCACATTATGCCGCACGCGTGTATGCGTGTCCATAACTCCACTTTATTCATTTAAAGTGTTGGTGTGTGTACCACCTTATAAACACTTTCAAAACTTTGTATCTTTTCAATGTGGGACAAGTGCATAAGCCCCCACTTCTATATCACTATAAACTACCATTTTACAACAATCCCCCACTTAGTGATATGAAGTGTTTAGTCAAATACTGATGTCATCATGCATACAAAAAGGTATCTCTCGATTTAAACCTCAATTAGTGTAAGCATCTCAAATTTCTGACAAAGTCAAGGGTGGCCTCAGCTTAAACCAAGATTTTTTGTGTCAGAAACAGAAAATACCACACACATGACTCCATCCAATTTCAGTGAATAAACTCACAAAATAAAAAATTTCACTTAACCAAGTGCTCCATCCTGGCATTTTATGAACATTTTCAAAAGTAAACTTTAAACTTTTATCAGAAGTTATTCTACTTCTTATATTCATATAGGTGAAGTTCCTTTTCATGTCCCTGTTACTTTACATTTAAAAATAACATGAACTTCATTAAGAGTAGACACTCATCCTTAAATTACCGTAACAGTCCGCACTGAATATCCTAGAATGGGTTTATCACAAAAATTACATGTTTTAGTGCTATCCTAACCACATAACTGTAACTTGTTATTACCCATTAAACCTTAAAATTATTTATTCAATAATATAAGATTGGGTTCCCATCACAGGTGGCTTTTACACAAAAGGTTTCAAACCCATTCCACTAGATGTACTTTTCACTAAATCTTTCGAGAGTCCCTTAGTGAATGGATTTGCCAAGTTTTTACTTGACCGTACAAACACAATGGTAATTATTCCGTCTACTATCAGCTGTCTGACATATTCATGTCGCAAGCTAATGTGCCTAGACTTTCCATTGTAAACTTTACTATGTGCCTTAGACATAGTAGATTCACTATCACAGTACAAAGAAATGGCTGGCATCAGTTGTGGCCACAACTTTATATCCAATAATAAATTCCTCAGCCATTCTGTCTCTTTGCCTACTACTGCCAAGGTTATAAATTCAAATTCCATTGTGGAATGTGAAATACACGTCTATTTCTTAGAAGCCCATGAAACAGCTCCACCACCAAGGGTAAAGACCCAGCCAGACATTGCCTTGTTATCACTAGCACTAGTGATCCAACTAGCATCAGTATAACCTTCTAGTACTAATGGAAAATTGGTATAATACAGTCCTAATACAATAGTTAGCTTTAGATATCCAAGGACTCTACCAATTGCTTTCCAATGCTCCGTACTAGGATTGTTTGTATATTTAGAAAGTTTGCAAACAGCAAAGGAAATATCTGGTCTAATGCCATGCACTGCATACATCAAGCTTCCAATCGCACTAGCATACTCCAATTAAGCAACTACTCTTCTAGAGTTTTCAGTTAATTTAACCTGAAGAATCATATGGGCTAGTCACTTCTTTAATTCTCAAGGATTGAAATTTAAGAAGTATTTTCTCAATATAATGAGATTGACACAAAGCATAACCCCCACTATGTTTCTTCACTTTAATGCCTAATATAGTATCAACTTCCTTAAGATCTTTCATCTTAAATCTTGAAGTCAGATACTTCTTAGTTTTAGATATTCATTCCATATTTGTTCCAAATATAAGGATGTCATCCACATAAAGACAAATAATATAACACCATAACAATCAGTGAATTTAGAATAAATGCATTTATCAGCATTGTTATGCTTAAATCCATGAGATAAAACAACAGAATCAAATTTCTCATGCCATTGTATTGGTGCTTGTTTTAGTCCATATAATGACTTAACTAACTTGCAAACTTTCTTTTCATGTCCATGCATAATAAAACCTTCTGGTTGTTCCATGTACACCTGTTCATCTAAATCACCATTTAGAAAGGCAGTCTTAACATCCATTTGATGTACATACAAATTGAAAATTGAAGCTAGTGCCAATAGCACTCGAATGGATGCTATTCTAGCTACTGGTGCATAGGTATCAAAATAATTTATGCCTTCTTTTTGTCTAAATCCTTTAGCTACCAATCTGGCTTTGAAAGTTTGAAGAGACCCATCAGTATTGTATTTTCTTCTAAACACCCATTTACATCCAATAGGTTTAGATCCCGGAGGCAAATCAACTAATATCCAAGTATTATTTGACAAAATTGAATCCATTTCATCATTAATTGCCTCTTTCCAAAATACAACATCCCTAGAAGCCATAGCTTCTTTAAATGTTTTTGGATCTTCCTCTATATTTAATAAAATGAGAATTTTGTTAAGAACATTGTCTCTATTTCCTTCCATTAGAAAAACAATAGCTTGAAATGACACAAAATCTGGACCCAAATTCTTTTCATTTCTAACTCTTTGACTTCTCCTAGGTTCAGTCGATAAATCATGTACTCTTTTTTCCTTTTCTCGACTTATACTAGGATTTAAGTCATTTGAGTCATTTTCTTGAGTTGGTGTAGGATTTGCAACAAGTTTGGAATCATTATAGAATTTATCTTCAATAAATTCAACATCCTTTGATTCCACTATGACATTAGAGTCCAAATCCAAAAGCCTATATGCTTTTGAATTTTCTGCATATCTTACAAATACAATCTTTATAGCTCTTGGTCATAAATTTGTTCTCTTTGGGTCCGTAACCCTATAAAAGGCTAAATAGCCCCATACCCGTAGGTATCCCAGATTTGGTTTTCTACCTTTCCACAACTCATATGGTGAAACTTTAAATTTTCTAGAAGGTATTCTATTATGTACATGGAAGGCTGTAAGCAAAGCCTCTCCCCATAAATTGTAACTCAATTTTGCATTCAAAATCATGGCATTTATCATTTCAACTAGTGTCCTATTTTTTCTTTCTGCAAGACCATTTTGCTGTGGGGTATAGGGTGCACTCCTTTGATGTATAATGCCATTTTCTTCGCAGTATAAGATAAATTCAGTAGGAAAATATTCTCCACCTCTATCACTACGAAGTATCTTTATTTTCTTTTCCATTTGATTCTCAACAACAGATTTGTAGCATATAAACTTGTTAAATGCTTCGTCTTTACTTCTCATTAAATATACATATGTATATCTAGAACAATCATCAATGAAAGTAATGAAATATCTGTTGCCTCCTCTAGTTAAAATTCCATTAAGTTCACAAATATCAGAATGCACAAGTTCCAGCAATTGTGAATTTCTGTTAACTTTAGGAAAAGATTTCTTTGTCATTTTTGCTTGAATGCAAAATTTCACATTTAGCACTATGATCATCTTTATATGAAATTAAACCATGCTTGGACATAAACTTTAAAGATCTATAATTCAAATGTGCTAAACGATAATGCCATACAGAAGAAGACTCAACAATATAAGCAGAATTAGTAATAATCTTATTAATGCTTAGTTTGTACATGTCATCACAAGAATATCCCTTCCCTCACTTGGATAGAATCAGGTTGTCAGACTCTATAACAACCGTGACACTTTCTTACAAAGCAGATTTGCAGATACAAGATTTTTCCTAATTTTAGGAACATAAAGTACATTAATCAGAATAAGTTTCTTTCCAGAAGTAAACTGAAGTTCAACAGTCCCTTTTCCTTCGACTTTTGTAGTGTCGTTATTTCCCATCTTCACTTGCTGTCCAACCATTGCATCTTCTAAACTCTTGAAGTGAGATTTGTTGTTGCAAACATGAATAGTAGCGCCAGTATCATACCACCAATCAGGAGACTTTGATTTTGCATCAGCCATATTCAATTCAGACACCATGCTTATATGCAAATTAGAAACCATGACTACAATATCAGAATTCTCCTCAACCATATTGGCTTTATTAGGGACTTTATGATCATCCTTCTTTTGCTTCTTCTTGTTTCTGCACTCATGCTTAAAATGTCCCTTCTTTCCACAATTGTAACAAGTTTTATTTTGCTTATTGTTATTATTGTTGGAGGGATTGCTGTCACTAAATTTCCTCTTATTTCCTCCACCGGAAAGATTATTAGAATCAACATAATTCACTTTAAAGCTACTCGGTGCAAACATTTTCTTATCACGAATTCAAGTTTCCTCTTCAATTCGTAAATGTTTTCAAATTTGCTTTATAGTGAAATTGTCACGACCCAAATCCGTAATATGATTCGGAGTCGGACCGGCATGCTATACCAAGCCTGTGCCTGATATTAACACGAACCAACTAAAAGGAGTATAAATTTTTCTTCTTTCTTTTCTTTTCTCTCGTCCTGATTCTTTAACTTCTTCTTGGGTTGGGAACTCCCAATACTATAAACATACTTCTTTACAAAACGAATGAGTATACTAGTCCACCTAAAGGAAGTGATAGTAGTCAGAACATCTATAATTGTTTATACAGAATACATCAGTATATGGACATAATAACTCTAATATAGAGAAAGACTATTTAAACATATACATCACTTCTGCTTTATATACATAAAAACTCAAAACATCTAAGATTAGTTCTACATACAAATATATTTGCTCCTCCATGCTGAGACTCTTGGCTGCACTATAGAATGTTCCTGCAATCTGAACAACCCACTTTGCTCAGTAAGGGAGGCGTGACATGAAGATTTAACAGTATGCATGAATGCATGATAAACAGAATAATCTTTGTGGATATGACTTGCGTATAAACAATTCATGCTAAAATGATTTCATGAGTTTCTTGAACATATATGTTTCATACTGATGAACATAATATCTGATAACTTGTAAGGCATAATATAACTTTTGAAATTTGAACATATAGCATGACTCATTTATATGTAAATCTCATACTATTGCATAATATAACAAAAACTATATGGAACATGTACTGTACTATATCTTTAAGACTTTGCCCTTCGTGACCTTACTGGTGCCATGTCTACAGGGAAACTATCCCCTCGTGGCCTGGGTTGCCATATCTTCAGGAAATACAACTCCTCATGGCCTTACTTGTTGCCGGTCTACAGGGAATAAAACCCCTCGTGGCCTTTTTGCTGCCATATCTTTAGGGCATACGATCCCCTCGTGGCCTTGGGTTGTCAGTATACAGGACATCACACTCAAAACTGTTTTAGGTGTTCATAAAACATATCATGCTTGTTTATTTTTCAATCTCTCTCTTGCCTTACTAAGCCAAAATTTATAGTATATCCACAGCTTGTTTCTAAAATCTGTCTTAACTATACCAACTCAAAACTGTTTCTAAATCAATGCACGTTTTCTTTATAAACAAGTATCAAAGTGAGTTTACTGGAAGCATTGATAAAACATATATAGATATATTCTTAAAACATGGACTATTAAATTTTCATGGAACATTCCCTTACCTCAATCCAAAAGCTGGATTCCTAGAGTCTCAAGAAAATCGCTTCACCTATCCTCCCTTGATTATCCTAAATCAAGTATAGGAGTTAAGTTAACTTCAACTTAATCTTAGTTTCAACTTAATGCCAACCTTAGCTCGTAATAGGCTAATCAACACTTATGATCATAATTTGCTTAATTTAACTTAACAAATCTTTACTAAGCCCTTACTAAACCCCAAACAACATGTTGAAGGCATCCAAGGCTAACCAACCTCATAATTATAATACAAAATACAACATACTTCAAGCAATCACACATTGTTTCTAAGGCACTAATGTAGAAACCGTAGTTACATGGCTCATAACTTTCTTTATAATACCAAACAGTGAAATCAATGCATAATAAAATTCATCTATACAATAAACATACCATTGGTCCTGCATATAAAATATCAACTCAAATAAATCATCCAATTGCAAGAATAAATTCGTCAAAGTCTCATTCTTTCAGGAAATAAGGGTTCTGTCCCACTACAGGGCAGTCCATTGAATAGTGAATTTAACTATCCATTCACTATCCAATTTCCTTGATATTTCATTTACTTGTTCTATTATATGTCTAGTACATTACTTAAAAATTACAGCTCTATTTGAGCTTTATACAAAATTATAAAATTCAACCAAGACAGAAAACTCAAATCTGCCAGCACAGTTTTGAAGGTAACTTTAAATCAGTACCCACAATTCCTTATTTACTAAAATTGCATGGGGTTAATTCCATAAATAACTTATGCATCCTAGGGTTCTAGAAACATACTCCAATCACTTAAATTCCAAATATTGGATTTATTATGGAATTTCAAACCGACAAACACAGAATCTGTCAAATTGACAGATTTGTACAGTTTTCTTGTAAAATAACAAATAATTATCAAAACTCAATATTTTTCTATGAAATTTCATATACATAACCTAGACATATGATAGATTACCCTAGAGAAAACCGTTTTCTAATACCTATTTTAGAAAACTCCTAGAATTTCATGCAACTTTCTGTTCACTACAAGAAGCAGAGACAGGTTGCATTTTCCTCTAGAAACTTAAAACCCATCAACCATTAGCCAACAATCCTCCTAAATCCAACACATGCAGTACCAAATCAAGTCAAACATCAATGTAATCCATCACACACAGAACATACAAGCCATATAAATCCACATATAACAACAATTCCATCATCAATTGTAAGAAACCAACATGGAATCACCAAACCTCATGCTCAATCTAAAATTCCAGCAACTACCACTTCAAATCCCACATGCATGTCCATAAAAATTCATTTTCCTTAACCCAAAATCATATTTCTACAAACCCATAACCTCAAAATGTAAGAATCATGAAGATCAACCAACAATTTCAACTATACCCATTTCAAAACTTGACTAAAATCATAAACCCTTACCTAGCTTATGATTTCTTGATGGAGAATGATGTTAGGCTCACTCTAGCATGAATTGTGGAAGGAGACTTGAAGAAACAAAGGGTTGTTTCCCTCCCCCAAGCTGATGGACCCGTGGGTCTACCAAGAGGAGAAGAGATTTTCTTTTCTTTTTTCCTCCTCTTCTTGTTTGCTATTAGAGAAAGTGAGAAAGTAAATGGTGGGTGTGATTTGTAGGGCCGGTTCTAGAGGAAAAGAATTAGGCTAGTGCATTACACATGTCACCTTGCAAGAGGGTGAGATTTAGTTAGTGGAGTCCAAGTGTCAATTTATAAGAGGGTGGAGGTTTGCTAGTGGATTCCATGTGTCATCTTTGGAGAGGAGGGCTTAGCTAGTGGATTTCATGTGTCCAACTCCTATTGGTTCACTAGGCCATTAATATGCATTATCTTAACTTAACACCATTAACCTTTAATACTCTTAATTAGCTAATAACTAACTTACAATTACTATTATCCTACATGCCATTAACATATATGTATGTTTATTATTGCTAACATTAATCATGTAGCATGACTATATTCCTCACTAATTCACTAGTCACTTGTCAATAATTTACATCATAATATATTTGACTATTATATAATTACTTGGTATATCCATTATACTACAGGTGTCCTTCATTAAAATGAAGTGGTATCTAACCAATTTAAATACAATTTACCATGTAAATTATTAAACCTATAATCCTTTTGTGACTTAGTACTAATATAATTAATTTATAATGCTAAGTGGTGCGGGGCATCGCAGAAATCTTCTGTTGTGTGCATCAGTTTTTTTCTATAATCATTCCAACTAGGAGGAAGTTTGGCTATAATAGCACCAACTTGCAAATTTTCAGCAACAACTACTTTAAGATCTCTAAGTTTATTCACCAGAACTTGCAATTCATGAACTTGATCCATAACAGAAATATTATCAACCATAGCAAAGTCAAAATATTTCATTATGAGAAATTCATCCGCACCTTGTTTTTCAGTTTTGTACTTGAATTCCAGAGCCTCCCAGATTTCCTTTGGTGACTTCATTGATGTGAATAAATCATACAAACGATCAGACAGAGTGTTCAGAATATGTCCCTTGCATACCATTTCATCTTCTTTGCGTTTCTTGCGTTCTGCCTTAAGTTGATCAGAATCGTTGTCAATTGGTTTAGGAAGTTTTGACAGATTTGGATCCAGAACATATGCAATCTTCAATGCAGTAAGCAGAAACATCAACTTGTCCTTCCAGCGAGTGAAATTCGTCCCATCAAACCTATCCAGTTTCACAAAGTCTTGATTCATCATTTTGAAAGTCACCATCTCAGATTCTGACCCCATTGCGATTATCACCTAAAAAATTGTTGAAGATTTTGAGAAGATCAGAAAAAATGATGTGATTTTGAGGCGTGATAACACTATCTTTAAGGTGATAATTGCCCTCACTCTAAACGAGTTTTACTTTCGGGTTAAGGTAATTCACCTTCAAGATACAATAAAGTCACCAATTACAGAAAGCAAATTTCGGTAATCCCTTAAAGAGTATTCAAAACGAAACTGTGTATTTGACAGTTAATTAGGCTCCTTAATTTATAGTCATTAATTGGCACTGTTCCAGAACAATATAACTCTTCAAAACAATTAATAACTGTCATAAACAGTTATTTCTATACACAGAAATAACTTCTATGGGTTATGATCCAGTACATCTCATTTAATTTAAATAAATTAAAAGATGACCGTCCGATCTTAATTACACGCTCACGTGCCAAGTGCCAAGTGCACCAAAAAGTGCCACTAAAACGCCACATTATGCCACACGCCACACACATGTGCGCTTGTGCGAGTAGTAAAGCCACATGTCCATAACTCCACTTTATTCATTTAAAGTGTTGGTGCGTGTACCACCTTATAAACACTTTCAAGGCTTTGTATCTTTTCAATGTGGGACAAATGCATAAGCCCCCACTTCTATATCACTATAAACTACCATTTTACAATAGGTTCAAGGATATTTATGTTATTTTGGAGCTTTTACGGTAATATGGTCATTTGAAAATCTTAGGGGTACTTTTACTATTTTAAAGGTTTCTAGGGAATTTTTGTCAATTTAAAGGATATTTTTGACATTTTAAAGGTTTCAAGTGTATTTCAATCATTATATAAGTTTAAACTTTAAAGGGAATTTCGGTGGTTTTGAGGGCATTTTAGTCGTTTTAGAGGTTTTAAGGTTTTATTTTTTTATTATTATTATTAGAGGTTTCGATGGTATTTTGATCATTTTGGTGATTATGAGGATATTTTGGTCATGTTAGAGATTTTTGAGATATTTCTGTCATTTTAGAGGTTTCATCTTATTTTAGTCATTTTCTTTTAAATGTCTTCGAGGGAATATTTTTGTCATTTTATAGATTTTGAAGGTATTTTTGTCATTTTAAATGTTTAAGTAGCATTTTGGAAGTTTTGAAGATATTTTAGTAATTCTCGAAATTTTGGGGATATTTCTATCATTTTGGAGGGTTCTATGTTCTTGAGGCTAAAATGTTTTACTGAAGGTATAAGAGTGATCACACCATAATAGTGTGGACACTCATATACCATAGCCTAGCCTTTTTGGTGGTTGGCTATTCCCTTAAGAATAGAGAAATCCAAATAACTGCTAATAACCATTTGGCGGTTATTGAAAGTTGAGTAATTCTAGGAGTTGCAACTATTGATAGTTCTATTATAAATAGAACTGTTAACCATTACAATTATTCTTAACGTTGCATTCTCTTTCTCAAGTGATAAACACCCTTACGGGAATCCACCAGTTTATTTTTTTTTTTACTTTGTTTATTCCATCAATGGTATTAGAACATTCATGGTGGAAGAAGAAAGAAAGAAGAATTCCTTAAACTTGTTGTCAGTGATCTCTAAGACCATTGACAGACAAGTTTTAGGATTAGCAACAACAATTACATGGTATAATCACCATCGCTTAATTGTTTTTCCTAAAGATAATTTATTTCAAGTCACTGTTGGAGGATTGCTAATACCAGAGATTTGGAGCAACTTGAAGATCTCTACAACAAAGAAGAAAAATATTGGAAGAGATTTTCTGAAAAATCTAGTGAAGAAGAAGATATTCACAGTGAAAAATATATTTTCATTGTGGAAAATCTTCTCAATGAAATTCTAAGTGAAGTCAAGGAATTTATGGAGAAAAAAGACATCACTGGAGGAGAATTTTCTTCAGAGAGTTTTGGTAGTGTTGGAAATCAAAACTTTCAACCAAGAAGATGAAGAAGAAGAAGAAAATAAAGTGAGAGTGTAGAAGAAATTTCTCCACTGTTGCGCCACCACCACTACTGCAAAAATCCTCACCAGCACCGCTCCATAATTCAATCTCTCCACCAGTGTTGTCTTCATCACACCCAAGTGCATTGTTTCAATCTGTTTCAACAACAAGCCGTGCAAAGTGTGAAGAGGAAATTGAGGTCTATGATAAAATTGGGTTTGACGTGATTTAGGGAAAGGATACAGAAATTTCTGGAAAAATCAAGCCTAAAGGGTCAAAAATATTGGCCCACGGATCAAACTCACAGCATGTAAATCTGTTCCCATCCAATTTCAGAAATATTCTTTCACTTATCCCACACAAGCCCATGATGCCCAGTCTATTGGTCCAGCCCGTGTAGCATCCCAAGGACAAAACTCACGTGGATCAGCACTCTAGCAAGACCCGACCCGAAGAAAGCAAACGTGCAACCCGTGGAGTCCGACCCGCAACCCGCGTGCTTTCCCTCTATAGCACGACCCGCGAGCCCAGGTTGACCCGACCCGTGGAGACCCATGCGACCCACGTGTTTTGCCTCTCCAGCACGACCCATGCTTTTCAAGTGGGTCGACCCGTGGTCCCCCTGATCCGATTCGCCCATTTTCTAATTGGGTTTGGACTAGAAACCCTAATTTGGGATTTTCTAGCCCATCTGAAACCTGATTTAGGCCATTCAAGCGCCATTACGATCAATACAGCGAGGAGCATTATTCTAGAGGGTATCCAAATCCTCATTTTTGCTACAAAACATTCCAAAGGGGGGAAAGTTCTCAATCAAGTCAAGGATTTTGGCAAAATCCTTACAATTATCATTCTGATTTAAGTCGTGGGAATCCCTACAAATATCAGGGAAGGCACTATTATCCATAAGCATATTTAGTGTGTTTATTTTTCAGTTTGGTGTGCTTTATTTATTAAATTATAGTTTGGTGTGGTTTATTATAATTAAAAATGTGGTGTATTGTATTAAATGGGTTGTATTAAAGTATTTATTGTATTGTGATATTGTCTCCAAAATTGTGTAAACAATGGTTACTAAAATTTTCATTGATTCTTCAAGAATCCTTGTACTTAATGGATTAATTATAGAGCATGGAGATGTCACATATCTTATCTTTTAATACATGATAAGACTTTATATATTTTGTCTACAACAAAGCCTGATCAAAGTGATAACCAAGAAACTGAAAAATTAAGAAAGAAGTGGGACGAGGATGATGCACTTGCAAAGGCTTCAATGCTACACCATATGAAAGACAACATCATCCCTCTATTCGAAGAAAGGCCAACAGCAAAAGATATGATGGATGCTTTGGAAACCAAATATGGATGTCGTTCCGACACTCAAATACAATTGTTGCTGGATAAATTCATCAATATCAAGATGAATGAGGGTGACGTTGTTGGAGATCATGTGAACCAATTGGAAACAGTCTTCCTCCATCATGGGATCACATAGTCACATCCTTGACGCATTCGGGCAAAGAACTTGCAATGACTACACTCCTTGTATTGCTGATGCTCGAGGAAGATAGGATGAAGAGAAGGAAGAGAGATAATGCATCAAATAGTTTGATGATGGCTCAATCTTCAAATGCAACTCAATTCAAGCCCAAGTACAAATTCAAGTACAAGCGGTTTAAGAAGCAATGGACAAGGAAACCGAGACAAGAATGCAATCCTCGAGATGTTTGTTATCGATGTGGTGAAAGAGGACATTACAAGATCAACTGTCCACTGAACAAAAGGCCCAAGCATAAAGGCAAAGAGATTGCCATGACCATCACTGAAGCATTGGTCATAGAATCTCCTCCAACATCTTAGTAGGTTGATTCTGCTGCCACAAGACATATTGTAAGGATTGTGAACTGTTCGTTGATCTCATGGAGAAGCAACTAGGCGAACACAGAGTGTATATGGGGAATAACACCTACAGTGATGTCTTTGGAGTAGGTAGGTGCAAATTCTCCAATGGTGATTCTATCATTGTGTTGAATAATGTGTTATATGTGTCTAGCGTTCGTAAGAACTTAATTTCTGTCCTTGTGTTGGATGAAAAAGGCTTTGAAGTTAAGATAAAATCTGATCGTGTGTTTATTAGTAAGGGTGATATATCTGTATCTGGTGTGAAAGTAGATGGTATGTATTTACTCAAGTGTGATAATAATAAAGATTTCATTTCTGATTATTTGAATGTGTCAAATGCTTTAAATAATACGTATTTATGGCATTTACGTTTAGGCCACATCAATAAACAGAAAATGATGAGAATGAGTAAAAGTGGATTAATACCTCAAATAAATCTCGATGATTTTCATATATGTGAACCATGTATAAAAGGAAAAATGACTACAAAACTGTTTTCCAAACGTTGGAAATCATCACATTTACTTGAAATTGTCCACTTTGACATTTGTGGTCCATTGAGAACCAAAACTCATCGAGGAATGAAATACTTTATTACTTTCATAGATGATTATTCTAGATACAGATATATCTACTTACTAAAATACAAATCAGAAGCAGTTGAGAAATTTAAAGAATTTAAATTAGAAGTCGAAAATCAATTGGGAAGATTAATCAAAAGCTTAAACAATGATAGAGGTGGTGAATATGAGGCTTTTGACCAGTTCTGTAAAGAAATGGGAATTAGACACATATACACTATGCCTTATAAGCCACAACAAAATGGAATTGCAGAAAAAAGAAACAGGACTCTCATGTACATGATGAGATCTATGATGACTTATGTTGATCTTCAAATTGTTTTCTGGGGGGAAGCTCTATCAACTGCAGCATATATCTTGAACAGAGTCAAGACAAAGTCCAAACCTTTGACACCTTTTGAAATTTGGACTGGACACCAACCAGACATGACTAATCTCAAAGTGTGGGGTTGCAAAGCACATGTACTCATACCAAAGCCTTTACGAAACAAGCTTACAGATAAAACTTGGGAGTGCAAGTTTATCAGATATGTGGAAAATGGGAGCGGATATAGATTTTTCCATTCGGATAAAGGATTAATTGAAAGCAGAGATGCTGTATTCATTAAAGATACCAAATTAATCACACTACTAGAGCAGATCAAGAAGTTACTTCATGGAGAATCTGAGTCATGCATCAAACTTTTCTAATAAAGATCTTGAGAATAGTGGGAGAAAAAGAACAAATCTTGAACCTGTAATGCCAAGTATAGATGCTGATGACAGTGGGAGAAAAAGGCAAAGGAGACCATCTTCAATGTTAAAAGATTAATATCTAATGGAAAACAAAGTTGTTTCTATTGAAGATGATTCTACAAATTTTGCGAAAGCAATGGAAAGTCATGATGCAGACAATGGCTTAAGGCAATGCATGAGGAAATGGATTCAATATCCAAAAATGAAGTTTGGGACTTAACAGAATTGCCTTCAAGTAGAAAACCTGTTGGATGCAAGTGGGTATTAAGAAAGGAGTACAAAGTTGATGGATCTTTGGATAAATACCAGGCAAGGTTAGTGGCTAAAGGATTTACTCAATAACCTAGTTTGGATTTTGTGGATACATATTCACCAGTGGCCAAGTTTGCTTCAGTTCAGATAATCATGGTTGTTACTGCAAGACTAGACCTTGAACTACATCAGTTGGATGTTAAGATTGCTTTTCTTAACGGGGACTTAAAAGAGGAAATTTACATGGATCAGCCAAATGGATTTCAAATAAAGGGCCAAGAAGGAAAAGTTTGTAGACTAAAGAAATCATTGTATGGATTAAAGCAATCTTCAAGATAATGGTATTTGAAGTTCCATCAGGCGATATTGGATATTGGCTATGAGATGAGTCCTCTGGATCATTGTGTTTTATGTCCGGAGGGATAAAGAGAAATTGGCATTACTGTCACTTTATGTGGATGACATATTGTTAACCGGTAATTCTTCTGAAATGATGAAAGAAACTAAGTTCTGTCTAGGATCCAAGTTTGAAATGAAAAACATGGGCCCTGCAAACTATGTCTTGGGAATTAGAATCTCTAGAGATAGAGATTTAAAGTTAATATACTTGGATGAAGAGAATTAGTTGGAAAAGGTACTTAAGAGGTTTAAAATGAAAAATTGTATACCAATGAGCACACCTGTTTCCAAAGGAACAATTCTTAACAAAAGTATGTGCCCATCCAACAAGATAGAACTTGAAGAAATGATAGTTGTTCCTTATGCCCAAGTTGTGGGCAGTCTAATGTATGCAATGACGAGTACAAGACCAGATATATGTTATGCGGTAGGATTGGTAAGCAGATATCAATCCAATACTGGAAAGGCGCATTGACAAGCAGTGAAATGAATATTCAGGTATCTTTAAGTGACTAAAAGTATTAAGTTATGCTTTGAACTAGATGAATTGGAGATAAAAGGATTCACTAATGTTGATTTTGCTGGAGACACGGATGATAGAAAATCTACCAACGAATATGTGTTCTTGTTTGGTGGAACAGTGGTTTCTTGGCTAAGTAAGAAACAAAGTTGTGTTGCTAAGTATACAATGGAAGCTGAGTGCATTGCATGCAGCACAACGGTCAGCAATGCGGTCTAGATCAAACGTTTCGTGGATAGTCTGAAACTTGATATGCAAGATAGACCGGTAAATGTGTTTTGTGATAATAAGTCTGCTATTTCATTGATTAAGAGCTAAGTAACTAGTTCAAAAGGCAAACAAATTGATGTCAACTATTACTATATTCAAGATATAATGGAAATGGGGGAAATAAAAGTCTATTTTGTTCCCTAAGCTAAAATGATGGCCGATCCCATGACCAAGGGATTGACTCTGAACCAAAGCATGTAACAGGTATGGGATTAAGTGGTAATTCAGTCGAGTTACATGGTTATGCAAGATCAGATGGACCTGGGGACGCCTAGGAGAACGATCAAATGCAGCTCTTGCAATGTAAAATATTGGTCAGGAAGAATTGCAAGAGAATCACTAACGGGAATAAGAAGTCACAGACCACATGGTTGTAAAGTCCATTAATATGTATCATGTGAACTGGGTGATATCCACACTTGGTTAGTGAAAGACGCTGATAAGGTCACTTGAGGAAAGCCTAAGAAGTACTTGTGAAAATTTCAGCATAGGTCGATGTATTATTAAATACATGCGGCTAAAGTTGTTAATGATGGTATGGGTATGGACTGTTTTTCCATCCATAAAGATTGATGCAGGTCACTTGAAAGATAGTGATTTGAAAATCACCTAGAGTAAAATATCGGTATGATAATGTATGAAGATAGGTGCGGATGGATGACAAGGAAGTGTGCACACAATAGTTAAGTCATCTTCTAACGTTGATCTGTATGGTTTATACAAATGAGAGTTGGTATGGAGTATTATTATTGGTACTAGATTATCATACCGACTAACTCATGCAATTTCACTTTATAGTGTATGATCAAGTGGGAGATGAAGGTATAAGAGTGATCACATCATAATAGTGTGGACTCTCATATACCATAGTCTAGCCTTTTTGGTGGTTAGCTATTCCCTTAAGAATAGAGAAATCCAAATAACTGCTAATAACCGTTTGGCGGTTATTGGAAGTTAAGTAATTGTAGGAGTTGCATTCTCTTTCTCAAATGATAAACACCCTTACGGGAATCTACCAGTTTGTTTTGTTTTTACTTGTTTATTCCATCATTTACCCCTTTAAAGAGCATAAAACATTTTTAGCCCTAATTATGTTTTCATTGTCAACATAAAGTTATTTCGATTAAAACAGGTTTTTTTTAGCCGCTCCAATCACCTAAAAATGAGAAAAACATTCCGAAAATGGAAAAATGAATTTGGAAAATGTCTTGCGCCAAAACAAAGGGACCTTAAATTCATATCTAATCCTGTTCGAATTTGAAAAATATATATCTATAACGTAACTGTGACCTTTGTAATTTTAAAATTTCTGTAAAATAATTGAAAGAGTACTTGACAATTATAAGATTACAAGCATGAAAGTTTTTTGAATCAAATAATATTCTTACCTTAATTTCTGATTTAGTATTTTGTTAAATTTTAAGGTGAAAACCCTATAAGCATAATGTGTTAGTCAAACACCCGAATCGTCACACATGACAACATGTCGATTGCCTTTATTAAAGATTTAGGGGCTAAGGCACCTTTTTTGTTGCATCAAAACTTGTCTATATATTTTAAGTGGAAATTCTTATGTCCCGCCAGCGGTATGGTCCTGCCAGGACCAAAAAAAAATAATTAAAAAAAAAGAATTGTAACCGGTTGTGTAGGTGACCGGTCTTACAATAAATGACATAAGGGTAACACACTATGACAGAATTCTTACAAGTACAAACTGTAAAATTACTAATATTAACAAATTTTGTACTATTGTAAAGTAAAATATTATCACAACTTTCAATCACCTTACAACACTTATAACAATTTTTAGTTTAATAAACTTATTTACTTATTTTTATGAGAATGATTGACTTATTGACACATTTGGACATAAGTTTTACCAAATTAAAAAGTATTAATCCGAAATTCATGAGAAATTACAAACTATTGAAAATCATTTAAACATTTTATGAGAAGTTTTGCAAATAGTTACTCGATCATTACTAACAATCACATAGGCCCAGTATTTACAAAAATTAACTAAAATAATAGATTATAAAACACTAATTACAATAACCATAAAACACTTTACTAATTTAGAGACAAATTACAAAATACAAGAAACATATACAAATTTTATCAAATAAATTACCAATAGTTTTTCATCAACTACTAATAAGCACTAAATTCCCCTAAGAGCGAAAACTTTATTAATAACCACTAAGAATTACATGTTTATTACTTATATTGCACCAATCAACACATGGTTTATCACATGTAAGAAAAATTACAAAACTTAGCAAACACTTATAATAATTTTCAATGTAAGTACCCATTTGTATTAATCATGTACTAATATTCACTTAAATCCCCATAGCTGCCAAAATAAAATTCAATGTTACAACAGTGACAAACATTTGAGGTTTAACACAAAATAACAATAATCAACTCATCTTTTACTGAATCAAATAGTAAATAGAAAAACTGAGAAATATTTACAAAAAGTTTTTAAATAAGTTAGAATAATTATCATTATATATACAAATTGGTACTAAAATACCCATACCCACAAAACATTATTTTGTTTAACAGATAGTATACAATAATAAACAAAATTGTTAGCAATATAGAGACCAGTTACAAAATCGAAAAAACTACTACAAACTTTTTATAAATATTTGCACATTCCTATTGAAACATTACTTGAAATCACTAAAATCAACAAAGTCCCCAAGATCTTGTTGTAAGTTACAAATTTTGACAATAATTACACATTTCATGAAACTTGTACATATCTAGATAAACCTTTTATCAGATTTGAGATTATTATTTAAAATTGAGAAGCACTTACAACATTTATCAGAAGAGTAAATATTTTAAGACATGACTTACAAAAATAAACAAATATTGTACTTAATTAGAGAGAATGTATAAAACATGAGAAACTTACAACAATAGGCACAATCACTATCATACGACTAGTAATTTGCAAAATTGTGAAAAGTTTTACGAAATTTATCAAAGGAGCTACAACTTTGTACTAAACCATTATTAATAAACACTAAAACCCATATAGCTCCAAACCAAATTCCAACATTACAATAACTGTCACCTATTTCATATTTTCCCACATACCTTGTAATAGAGAATACAACCTTTACCAATAAAGAGGCTATTTACAACACATGGGACAAGTGTACACATATTATCAAAATTTTTACATACTTGTACTCCGCTATTACTAACCCTCATTAAAGTTCATAAATATACGAAAACTTTTTTTAAATTTACAAATTTTGACAAAGATTATACATTTTGACAAAAGCTAAACAATATTAGACACAGCTTATATCAGTTGTGAGATAAAATATCATATTTGACAAACATTAACAAGTTATTACTAAACCCTTATTAATAAATCCAAAAATCCATATATCCACCAAACGAAAGTTTAATATTACAATACTTGTCAACTATTGCATATTTTGACACAAACCTTACAAACAGAATACCATTTTTACTAACAAGAGACTTACAATATGGAATACGATGTTTACTAACCAGGAGACTATTTACAAACATTGTTACATGTTTACAAACATTATCACAAGATTTACCTATATTTACCAAATATTTACTAAGTGTCACTGAAATCTAGAAAGATGCGAAAACTTTCCTTCAGTTTACAGATTTTAACAAAAAGAACATGTTTCAACAAAATATAAACAACAATAGACAAAATGTATATCACTCATGAGATAAAATATTATATTTGACAAATATTAACAAGTTATTACCAAACCCTTATTAATAAACACTAAAATCCATATATTTACCAAACCAAATTTCAATATTACAATACTTGTCACCTATTACATATTTCAACAAATACCTTACAATATACAATAAAGTTTTTACCAACACAAAGACTATTTATAATACTTGGGACATATTTACATACATTCTCAAAAGGATTACATACTTTGACTAAAACTGTACTAAGTCTCACTGAAGTGCAAAAATATGAGGAAATTTTTTTTTTTTAATTTACAAATTTTGACAAAGGTTATACATTTTGACAAAAGCTAAACAATATTAGATACAATTTATATCACTCATGAGATAAAATATCAATATTTGACAAACATTATTACAAGTTAACTCTTATTAATAAACACTAAAATCCATATAGCCTACCAAACCAAATTTGAATATTACAATACTTGTCACCCGTTACATATTTCGACACAAACCTTACAGTTCCAGATAAACTACTTACCCATAAGGAAACTATTTACAAAACTTGGGACATTTCTAAAAATATTATCAAATGGTCTACATACTACTAGTAAATTATTACTAACATTCACTAAAGTCTAAAAAGATGAGAAAACTTTTTTTAAATTTACAAATTTTGACAAATGTTATACATTTTGACCAAAGCTAAACAACATTAGACACAGCTTCTATCACTCGTGAGATAAAATATCATATTTGACAAACATTAATAATTTATTACTAAACCCTTATTAATAAACACTAAAATCCATATAGCCACCAAACCAAATTTCAATATTACAATACTTGTCACCTGTTACATATTTCGACACAAACCTTACAATTCCAAATAAACTACTTACCCATAAGGAGACTATTTACAAAACCTGAGACATTTCTACAAATATTATCAAATTATCTACATACTATTAGTAAATTATTACTAACACTCACTAAAGTCTAAAAATATGAGAAAACTTTTTTTTTTTAAAATTACATATCTTGACAAAGATTAATCATTTCGATAAAATCTAAACAACATTATCACTTGTGAGATAAATTTTAAAATTTTAGAAACATATAGAAATTATTACTAAACCTTTATTAAGAAACACTAAAATCCATATAACCCCTAAACTATGTAACAATACTTCACAACAATTTCATGTTTATACAAATATCTTACAAAAGATCACAGAATTATGTCAAATTATTTATGAGTTTTATCAAAATAATTATGGCCTTTAATTATAATTAATTATAATATTAAACCTTTGCAATTTTGAAAAATAAATTCAAAATACGCATGACATTTAATTATATATATCTCCCTAAATTATTATGTTAATATAAGTAAAAATAAGAACATTTTAAATAAATATTTTATGGACATGTGTGTTTGGGGGGATAGAGTTTACCTCCAACCTAGTTTGAAGGAAGTCTCGTTGAACCGACTACGTGTCAATTACATAGACTATCCACATATATTATCTAAAAAAGTGACGTGATTCATTAAAAAAGCCAGGTGACTAAAAATACACTTGACTTGTCTATTTAATAGCCACGTAGTGGATTGGAGGATAATTTCTTCAAATCGGGTTGGGGGTAAACTATTTCCTGTTTCTAGAGTAAACGTTTTAAATATCTCAATTTACGTTAGCGTATTTTGTTAAGAAAACTCACTTTGATTCCAATTAGTAATTTTAATTCGAGAAGAAGTCTATTTTAATTTTAATTTTGTATGTTGTTTGGAAAGAATGATTCCCAACATTGATAAACAAAAATATAACATAATTAATAACGAGACTAGTAAATATAACAATAATAATGACTAGCCTCTTCACATGCGCTCTGCACGTGTTCAGAGGCTCTTTTTATTTTCTGGGAAATTGTACAGTCCTTTATACTAACCATTGAAATAGGTGATGAAAGATAGCGAACCATCATTTTTTTTTTTTAAATAAATCTATTCAATTTTGTATTAGAATCTGGTTCAATGAACGTGTACTTGTGATTATTTTAACTTTTGAATTTGAGAAGATCAGTACATTACTCTTTTAACCTTTAATATTTATTTTAAAAGCAAATCAATAGATTTAAAATATGGGTTATTTTTGTCTGTGCACTAAAGTGGATATTTTCCTATATAGTGATGAGACTATTATACCTTTTTTTGTAAGAGACATTATTAATTGAAATCAATGAATAAATTAGGAAAATTGTAACATGTGAGGGGTATTTTTGGCAGTTCCTAAAAGTGGACATGAGGGGAGCAATCCTCTTAATAGTAATAGATGATAATAATAGTAATAATTAAATAACAACATGATATCGGAAATTACTATGGATATCCAATTGAAATGGAATTAGTATGGAAACCCAAATTGATAACCCGGTTAATAGGGGGATGGCTGGATATATATGTGTTTGGGATATGGATATGCGAATAGGGAACACTCAAAATAAAAGATAGATAGGCTCACCACTCAAAGGAATCCACCAATGAGATACAGAAACCAAACTCGCCACCCAAAGGAAGTCCACCCAAGGGATAAGAGTTAAAACAGAAGAAATCCTTCTTCTAAGAAAGTACAAAGCTTATTTTTTGAATATTCAATCTCTGCCTTATTCATTCTAGTCAAATAGCTTATATAGATGCTTAGAATAACCATTTAAGCATAGGAAAACGAAATTACATTGAAGGAAATTCAAATGATACTTAGGAACTAGACAACATAATAAAGACATACATAGAACTTGAAACAAAAGTAAATGCCTTGAAATACTACAAATTAAAGGCTGGAATATTTCCAAGAGAGTGCAATAAATGCTGATTCACTTCTTAGAAAATTCGTTCAAAATGTTGGCTTGATTATCTGAATCTTCAAAATCATCATAACTGGGCTTTTTAACTTGAAATGGGCTGACTGAAGCTTCCGGAAAATGGGGCCTTATTTGTTGGGCCTAGAAACATCAAAGTTGGACCTTTAGACCAGATTGGGTTTGTTGGACACACCTGTGTCAGTCTCTCCCGGTTGATGAAGACTTGCCCCCAAGTCCACTTGGTCTTCTTGATCCTCATAATAGGGAGAAAGATCTGAAACATTAAAGGTTGCAGAAACTCCATAATCACCAGGCAGCTCAATCTTGTAAGCATTCTCCCCAATGCGTTGAAGCACCCTAAATGGACCATCAGCTTGAGGCATCAACTTAGAAGATCGCTTATTGGGAAACCGTTCTTTCCTAAGATGAATCCAAACCAAATCACCCTCCTTGAAAGCTGCTGGTTTCCGATGCTTGTTAGCTTGCTTGCTATACTTCTCATTTTTATTCAAAATGCTTCTTCGGATCTGCTCATGTAATTTCTTGATTTCCTTAACTCGTTCTTTAGCATCTCCACTAAAATGTTTAGTAACTGGAAGTGGTGCTAATTCCAGTGGTCCAATAGGATTAAGACCATACACAACTTAAAAAGGACTATAGCCAGTAGTTTGGCTAGGAGATCGATTATAAGCAAATTCAGCTTGAGCTAACAGAAGATCCCATTGTCGAATGTTCTTCCCCACAAAGCTTCGTAAAAGATTTCCCAAACTTCGATTCACCACCTCAGTTTGACCATTAGTTTGTGGATGATAAGAAGAGCTGAATTGTAGTGTAGTACCAAGCTTCCTCCAAAGAGTACGCCAAAAATGACTTATGAACTTCGAATCCCGATCAGATGTGATAGTTTTTGGAACTCCATGGAGCTTAACTATCTCTCTAAAGTATAAGTCAGCAATATGAGAAGCATCCGCAGTTTTGTTACAAGGAACAAAATGTGCCATCTTTGAAAATCGATCAACAACCACCATAATAGAATCCTTGTGTCTTTGGGTTCGAGGCAATCCCAAAACAAAATCTAAGCTGATATCTTCCCATGGAGCTTTAGGAACTGGTAGTGGTGTGTATAAACCGGTGTTCTTGCTATGACTCTTAGCAATTTGACAAATTCTGCAACTTTTGACAAAGCACTCAACGTCATAAGCTAACTTAGGCCAGAAAAAGTTTTCTTGCACAAGAGCAAGAGTCTTATCTCTCCTAAAATGTCTCGCCAAACCTCCTCCATGAACTTCCTGAATAATTGCCCTTCGTAAAGAACACTGAGGAATGCACAATTTGTTGTTCTTGAAAAGAAAACCTTATTGCACCAAGAAATGATTGAATGAACCATTAGAACAATTCTCCCACACATTTCCAAAGTCAGGATCATTCTTGTACAACTCCTTGAGCACTTCAAAACCCAATACTTGCACCTACATAGTGCTGAGCAAAGAATGTCTTCTACTTAAAGCATCAGCCACTTGATTCAACTTTCCAGATTTATGCTTGATAGAAAAAGAATAGGGTTGAAGGAATTCAACCCAACTCGCATGCCGGCTATTAAGTTTCTATTGGCTATTCAAATACTTCAAAGCTTCATGATCAGAATGCAACAAAAACTCATTTGGAAGGAGATAGTGACTCCAATGATCCAAAGCACGAATAATAGCATAAAACTCCTTATCATAGGTAGAATACTTCCTACGACTCTCATTCAACTTCTCACTAAAGAAGGCAATAGGCTTACCTTCTTGGCTGAGCACAGCACCAATTCCCACTCTCAACGCATCACAATCAACTTCAAAAAGTTTGCTAAAATTTGGAAGTACAAGCACTGGAGCTTCTGTTACTTTCTTCTTGATCAACTCAAAGCTCTTTTGGGCTTCTTTATTCCATTGGAACTTTCCTCAAGCATTCAGTAATAGGAGCAATGATGCTACTGAAACTTCTTATAAAACGACGATAAAAAGAAGCAAGCCCATGAAAGCTTCTGATATCATGTAGAGATTTTGGCACGGGCCAACTGATTATTGCCTCTATCTTGCTAGGATCCATCTTGATTCCTTCAGCTGAAACAACGTAACCTAAGAACACAAGGCTATCTGTTAAGAAGTGACACTTCTTCAAATTCACATATAACTTCTGTTTTCGAAGAGTTTGAAACACTTTATAAAGGTGCTCCATATGATCTTGTTGAGATTTGTTGTATACCAGAATGTCATCGAAATACAACACAACAAAAAGCCCAATGAAAGGCTTAAACACATGATTCATCAGTCGCATAAAAGTACTAGGAGCATTAGAGAGCCCAAAAGGCATCACCATCCATTCATACAGCCCCTCTCTAGTCTTGAATGCTATTTTCCACTCGTCTCCTGGCCTCATTCTGATTTGGTGATAACCGCTGCGAAGATCAATTTTTGAGAAAATAACAGCTCTATAAAGCTGGTCAAGAAGATCATCTAATCGCGGAATAGGAAAGCGATATCTGATGGTGATCTTATTCACCGCTCTACTATCAATGCACATACGCCAAGAGCCATCCTTTTTGGGAACAAGGAGTGCCGGAACAACACAAGGACTTATGCTTTCTCTAACAAGCCCCTTTTCTATCAGCTCTTCAACTTGTCTCTATAATTCTTCATGCTCCTTAGGGTTCAATCGATAGGCTGGTTTGTTAGGCAACACAGATCCTAGTACAAGATCAATGCAATGCTGCATATCCCTCATAGGTGGAAGGCCATAGGGAATTTCCTCTGGAATAACATCACTAAATTCCTTGAGGAATGGAATCAGAGAAGGGGAATTTCTGTTGGTTCTTTCTCTTCCCTTACCACAATTGCAAAGCCTTCACCATTCTCCAACAATGATTTCTCAACCCCAGATCTGGTCAACAAATTAGTTCCCTCCCCAAAAGAAGGTTTAGGAACATGAACCATTTTCAATGGAACCAAAAGGACCTTAACTCCATCCTTTTCAAAAGAATAAGTATTTTTGAAACCATCATGCTTAGTCTTTCTATCATACTACCAAGGTCTACCAAGCAATAAATGACATGCATCTATAGGCACAATATCACAAACTACAGCATCTTTATAATTCTTGCCAATGGAAAATTCAACCAAGCATCTTTTATTTACCTTCACTTCATTGCCTTTGCGAAGCGACTGGAGTTTGTAAGGTTCCGGATGATCTTCAGTTTTTAACTTCAGTTTCTCTACCATTGTTGTTGCCACAACATTTTCACAACTTCCTCCATCAATGATGACGTTACAGACCTTTCCATGAGAAGTGCATCTAGTATGAAAAATATTGTTCTGCAACCATTCATCTTCCACATAGGTTACTTTGAGACTTCTTTGAACCATAAGAGCCTCCCCTCGATCAGCATAAGTAATTTTTTCTTCCTCAGCAACATGTTCATTAGTTTTTGGTGAAAAATCATCCTCATCTTCCATTTCCATATCTTCTTTCACAAGAGACACCATTTTGCGATTTGGACAATCAGAAGCAATATGTCCAAAACCCTAACATTTGAAACACCTTCGATTTGTATTAGAAGTGGTTGGACGATTTGAACCTGATGTACCTTCATTCTTTGGCTTGGCAGCGGCTGTCTTGGGTATGGTAGTGGTTTTAGAAGTGGAACTACTCCCACGATTAGAAACTCCATCTCGAGCAAAGGATCGAAAACTATTGCCACGTTTTTCTTTCTGTTGCTTCTCTACCTTCATAGCTAGTTTGCAAACATCATAATAATTCCAATATGGTTGTAGCTGCACCACATCACTGATTTTAACACATAACTCACCGAGATAGCAGGCTATCATCTGCCCCTCTTGCTCAACAATATCACAGCGAATCATTAGATGATCAAACTCCGCTGTATACTCCTCCACGGACATCTCCCTTTGCTTGAAATTATGAAATTTCATAAAAGCATCTTGCTTGTAGTGGTCAAGTAAATACTTTCTTTTTAGCTCTCTCTTCATCTTTACCCATGTTGTAATACGTTCTCTTCCTTCACGTTCTCGCTGCCTCTTCAAATGCTCCCACCAGATTGAAGCATGTTTCCTTAGCTTGATGGGAACAACTTTCACTTTACGATTTTCTGGAACATCTTTGAAATCAAAGATTCGCTCAATGGTAGTAAGCCAATCAATGAAATCATCTGGTTGCATCTTTCCTTCAAAATATGGTATGTCCACCTTCATATCAAAACCCGGTCATGAATTTCTCACAAAACGGGGGTGGGGTGGAGTGCTCTCACCAGAGGAGTGACAATGGGCACGGTGGAATGGATTTTCATTATCACTTTCAGAATCATGATGCCTAGCACCACGTCTCTGATTCTCATACTGCTCCAAACGTTGTTGGAGTTCTTGAAGTTGTCTTCTTAGCACATCTATTTCGAAATTTGTATGACCCTCATCATCGTCCTCCATGTTATAACCTTGATGACTAGGTCCAGCCATTAAACCAAAACTCTGATACCAACTGATACCGGAAATTACTATGGATATCCTAACTGAAATAGAATTAGTATGGAAACCCAAATTGATAACTCGGTTAATAGGGGGATGGTTGGATATATATGTGTTTGGGATATGGATATGCGAATAGGGAACACTCAAAATAAAAGATAGATAGGCTCACCACTCAAAGGAATCCACCAATGAGATACAGAAACCAAACTCGCCACCCAAAGGAAGTCCACCCAAGAGATAAGAGTTAAAACAAAAGAAATCCTTCTTCTAAGAAAGCACAAAGCTTATTTTCTGAATATTCAATCTCTGCCTTATTCATTCCAGCCAAATAGCTTATATAGATGCTTAGAACAACCCTCTAAGCATAGGAAAACGAAATTACATTGAAGGAAATTCAAATGATACTTAGGAACTAGACAACATAATAAAGACATACATAGAACTTGAAACAAAAGTAAATGCCTTGAAATACTACAAATTAAAGGCTAGAATATTTCCAAGAGAGTGCAATAAATGCTGATTCACTTCTTGGCAAATTCGTTCAAAATGTTGGCTTGATTATCTGAATCTTCAAAATCATCATAATTGGGCTTTGGGCTGACTGAAGCTTCTGGAAAATGGGGCCTTATTTGTTGGGCCTAGAAACATCAAAGTTAGGCCTTTAGACCAGATTGGGTTTGTTGGACACACCTGTGTCACAACGCCCAATACTTGATATGATTATAATAATAATAAAAATGATAATTAAATACAAATAAAATAAAAAAACAACAATACTAATAATAGTATTAAAAATATTAATTTTGATAAAATTTCTCTAATTATAATGAATATACAAATAACAACACCCACCTAACCACTCTGTTTATTCGACAAACCTAATTCCTTCGTTTTTGGTGCCATAAGTGCAACAACACTGGTTGGACCTATCTGAGACAAATCTTTAGAAATTTATAAATACTATACTAAGAAAATAAAAAACAAATGATACACATCCGAAGAACTATGACAATTAAATAAAAATTAGTAAAAAATTATCACTTTTGAATAAATGCCAATCAGTATGATACTAATACATATAATAAGAAGAAAAAATAAATAAATTTCTTGCCTACCCACATAAAGCATAATAGTAGTAAAATTATTACTATCATTATTACTATTATGTATACCATCGACAGCATTACATGGACTTTCTGTACAATTTCTTTCAAACTTGCGATCGGTCCAAATATTTCAAAGGAATTTTTACGATCAATCGCCTTATTCTCTGTACAATTTTAGGGGACTTGCAATCAATCGGTCCAAATTTTCAAAGGAATTGCGTGATTGGTCCTACTTAAAGGCTTTTACTGTTCAATTTCTGGAAAAGTTGCGATCGATCGGTCCAAATTTTCAAAGGAATTGGGCGATCGATCACAAAGTATAACTTACAAAATTTAGACTGATGGCACATTAAACAGTGCTAAAATTGGACAATTCCTACCTTTCTACACACATTTACATTCTTCTTTCTTGGTTGATTCGGTTTTGTTCTTTCAAACACAATACAAAGCAAATATGAACCTTCTCATAAAAACCATTTCAGGAAAAAAAATAATAATAAATAAAAAACATAAAAATTCATAACCACAATACTTGCCAAGAATTTCCAATTCATACATTTTATGAATAAAAGTACAACTACACAAACATATACTTGCTCAATTTTTTAACTTAGAAACCTACATGTAATGAATGTGCCTCAATAATAATAATTGACTTTAACAATAAATTTGACAACTCTTTGAACTATATATTTGACTTGTAATACCTGGCACGAAAAATAATAATAATAATAATAATAATAATGAAACAAGGGGGTTTACTTTTAGGGTCAACTTAGTAATTTTGACAGTGAGAGTTAGTAATATATATACTCTAGATTAGAAACCCTAGCCGCCATAAAACCTATCACTTGTTTCTGACTCAAATAATCATAGAGAAAAGGTTGCTTGAAGATTTTAAAGAAAGGAGGCCAACAAATTCTTGAGGTAAGCAATTTAAAATTATGTCATACTATTGATTAGTGATCTAAATAGTTAGAACCTCGATTAACGATGTTCATTCGAAGTCAACGGGAAATCTATAAAGTCTCTAAAACATGTGAAATTGTTTTGATTGCTTCAATGGATTCTACTAAAGATATGATATGACCACCGAAACCACTTCCTACAATAGATTTATAGTAATATCATATTGTGTGGGGATATTTGATGGTCATGGTCCTTTTGGTCATGTAGTTATACTACATACTCAATCAAAAACTAAATCTAATGGTGACTAAAGTAACTTAATAATGATTGAAAATTTCAATGCTCAAGAAACATTGATTTTACGGGAAACATTAATTTTACAAGGCATTCAAGGCAGTATTTTGGGCATCTCCTTAGTAATTGAATTGATTACAATGAATTTTAGGTTATGTGAGTGTTCTTGAGGAGTCACTAGAGTTTTTGAGTAACCTTAGGTAAGTAACCTTTATCCTTAACTAGTATTTTCTCAATTTTATATATTAAATAATTCCTATTTGTGAACTTATTATTATAGTTTTATTATTCTATTATGCCAAAATCAATTTTGTTTCGAAATATCAGAAAAAAATCATTGTATTTGTTAAGTATTGTTTACTTCAAAATTTGGATCAAGCATGTGATTATATGTTACAAGAATCTTTATACAGCTTATTTGTTAAACTGATTTGTTTCTGTATGTAATTTGAATAAGGTTTGAAAATCGCTATGTTTTGGAATTCAAATATATTTTAAATATGTTTTGATATTTGAAACCTCTTAGTCTGACTATGTTCTGGGCCCCGCCAATGGGGATATACGTTGGTATCGAAACTAGTTTCATTTTGGGGTTTGCCACCGACCTATGTGTAGTTTTTGGGCCTTGTCATAAGGATAATGTGGCCGTAGTCACTAAGACTGTTTAGTATATGTATTATATCTATATCTATATCCGAATCTGAATCTGAATCTGTATTTGAATCTGAATCTGAATCTGTATTTGAATCCATATATGTATCTATATTTATTTCTGAATATGTTTAATTTGCTATTTGCTATTTGCAAATAAAATAATATATTTTATTTTGTGAACTAAACCAAATGCTTTGTCAAAACCATCGTTTGAGAATTTTGTAGTACCTACGTATATCTGTTTTTTTAACAAATGTGTGTTTGATCCGACTGGATAAGGATATTGGTAATTTACTGGGCCTTCCAGCTCACCCCCCATTTATTTCCCCATTTCAGATTCTGAGAATTAGTTAGCGCAAAAGTTGCAAGGGAGTAGTATGGGAAGAAAGTTAGACAAGATTATCAAGCGTATCATGATTGCTATTTTTGTGATTTTGTGAGAGACCTTTGTTTAAGAAAATTTTGGATTAGTGATGTTATGAAATTTAATTATTTGATATATCTTTGATTAGTGGATTATTTTGGAGATTTTAATTTCATTTGGTGCTAGTGTTGTAATTTGTTAGAGAGGCCTGGCACACTTGTAAGGCAATGCTTTATGGGTGTGTGGCCGTTGTCACGTGTCGAGTACATGCTTTGGGTTCGGGACGTGACATGACTGGAATAAGAAATTATTGTTAAAATTGTAACCCAATCCAGATTCATTGCAAAATAAGCTTGGTAAACGAAGGAATTGAATGGTCACAAAACTAAGGTCATGAGCTATACTTTGAGCCTAATGGGAGATTAAATATTTTATTTAATATTGGTAGATTTGCTTTTAATAGATTTACATAATGATTTTTAATATATACTCTATTCATTTTGTTAACATGTATGTCCAACGAGGTAATATTATTGTCTAATGGGGTTAGGTTGTCTCAATGTTGGTAATATTTATTCCTGTTGTAAATTGAGTTAAAGTTATTTCATTTTAGTTAGTGTGTTCCATATAGTAAACTTATCGTCCAATGTGGTAACTAATATGTTATTTGACGTAGATGTCTCATTTAGTAATACGTGATTACATGTTATGTTAATAAACGAGATGTCAAATATTGTAATACATATGTTAGTTGACGTAAAAGTGTTAAGAAAAAAATAGGATCACGTAATTTATCCAAAAAAGTTTAAGAGAAAGATCCACTCGATCATATTTTTTTTCTTCATTAAAAATGCGATCGATCAATCCCATTTTTCTTCATTAAAAATACGATCAATCAGATCTTTCTCTTAAACATTTTTGGATTAATGGGATTGATCTCATTTTTTTCTTGAGAAAGATCCGACTATCGATGACCATACAACCTCATCAAGATTCAAAAAATTCCAACCACCATAGCCAAGAACACCTTGGTTCTCGGTGACCATGATGATTCAAAAAATTCCAACCACCATAGCCAACCACCAATAGAACCCACAAAAACCCACAAAAACCCATTTGAAGAAGAAAAAAACAAACAGAGACCCATTTGAACAAACCCATCCATACTAATCGCTCAAACCTCAACTCCAAACAAACCCATCCTCTTCATGCTCCAACCACGACACAAAACGAAACAGCGTCCTCTGACTCCAACTCACGAGATCTGAGATCGGCGGCGCTTTAGGGGGAATTTTTGTTTGAAGATCGTGAAGGGAGGTCGGGGATGATGGTGAAGGAGTCGTGGCCGTGATTGCGGACCTTGCTGAGCATCTGGATGAGGACTTGGGATTTGAGCTTGGCGTTGGTGGATGGTGAGAAAAGTGAGAGAGATGAAGATACGGTAAAGAGAGAAAAAAGAAAGGAGCCGGTAGCCAACCGGCAGGTTTTCTTCCATTAAGTTACATCCAACGGCCAGCATTCAACCAAAAGATCTAAGGGCTAAAAAGCCTTAGCAGGACCATTATGTCATTTGCAAATGGTGGGACCTAAGTCCTGCCCATGTTTTAAGACACTAACTATTGTCTCCAAAGGCACTACTACACAGAGATAGAGATCCGTGTAAGAGTTAAAAACTATTGCATGGTTAATAGTACGTGGACAGTTTTACTTTTGGTAATAATATTATGTGGTTAATTGGGATTAAAAGTTTTTCCAATCGTTCATTTTGTCCAAACATATACCTTAAAAAAATACAAAAATTAAAAAGTTACTTTTTATTTAGATGACCACGATGAAAAGTAAAAAAAATAATTTAAATCTCAACTGTCCAATATAGTAATATTAATATTGACAGTACAATAGTTTTTCAACTATTACATGAAATTTCCATCCACCCCATAGTTTTGTTTCTGTCCGAGTTTTGCATACATTCACATGCTATTATCAATTACATTTTGAACTTAAAAGAGGCTCACGGGGCCCGATTGAAACTATAATACTATTTGCTTGTGAATAAGAGATGTTCTCTTATGGGTAAAACTGCCTTTTGCTAATGATGAACTTTGGAGTTTTTGATATAAAAAAAAAAAAAGAAGATTACAATTTACAAAGTGATTCTGATTTCAAATCCACATGAATCAATTTAAGATCCCACATCTTGTCACATTGCAAACTCATGCAATTTCCACACACATTCGTAGTCTTTGGTCCTTGCTGCCGGTGAAAGTAATCATAATTTTTATCTGTCTTCTTTTGGCTGGTGTGGACGTAATCAATAATGCCACAAACTAAAAACTCAAGTATACATGTCCTATGTTGTAGTTTATTTTGTGAATTTTTTACATAAAAGATATTATCAATATTTAGAGCATAATTTTGTAAAATACCATAGCCTTTCATAGTTTTATTATACCATGAACTACATAGTTTTAGGGTTACCATATTCAGCCTAATGCATTCTTCTTTATATATTTTACATTGAAATCATTGTAACATACAGTTCAATATATAAGAAAAATGTAGTTGTTTGGGCTTTCTATTACAATTCAATATAAGAATCATACCATCACATGATTTAATTTAATTAAAAAAATATAAGATATGACACCTTAAAAATTAAACTTAAATTTTGCCCTTCATCCCGTCTCGAGAGAAGAGGGGCGGGGTACAGAAATAGAAATATAGTGGTGTTTTTCAAATATTCTCTTAGATATTAAATCCAGCAGTGCTCAACATTAGCCAATTATTAGGGATTGGTGATGTTTTTGCACTTTTCATAACACCATTAAAGTGGACCAGGATGAACCTACCAATCCACTAAGTTTCTAAACTATCTCATGGTTGAAAATGTCAAATCAGTTCGGGTTGTCAGCATGATCCATGTTCTCATTTCTGAAGAATACAAGATGACATCGTTATTTCAAATTTATTCTCTATCAAACAAAAAAATAATGCATAATAATTGATATACATTGAATGGCCCAAAAATTAGAGTACAATAAATAAAGAAATATGACTGGTACGTAAGACTTAAAATTTTCTTTCATGTATTTTCTAATAGTACAAACATAGATTTAATTAGTTGTTCATGCTAACTGGCATTTAGTTTGGTTGTAATGTCACTTGATGTGGACATCATAATTGAATCTTAAGAGTTTACTAGTGTGAGGCTCATCATTTCACACCTAATTTTGTTTGTTTAACATAAAACCACATAAAAGTAGCTAGTAGTAGTGATGATATGATACTTTATTTTATGCATGCGCATGCAAATTGAAAAGGTTGATGAACTATAAGCTCAAACTTAAAATGAACGTATTGTTAGGTGGGGAAGAATAATTTAGAATCTATATGCCTCTACTATATAATATACATGAGGAGAAATGATAGTTATTGAACTTGGAGCACGTGAGTCACGTTATGAAGTGGCAACTTATCATTTAGATCCTGTATCTTTTACTAGCTAGATTCAGTTGCAACACCTTTTTCCGCTGATCACTGGTGAGAGAATATATCATGGATGTCTTTTATTTATTTATTAAATCTTTATATGCAGGAACAAAACCAAAGATTTGAAGTTTGGGGCTGAAGCATTAAACCAAATAAAATCTAAATTAACATCTATTCAATGTTAACAAAATATCAACAAAAGAGAAGATACAAAATAAGTGTTTCTTAATACATTTCAACTCACTCATCTATTAAATGGAATTTCACGTTCTTTTAAATCTCAAAAATCATTTATAATAGATTATGTACTGAAGGGGAAATCTCTAAAAAATCTCTAAGTCCACAATGAAGGTCGTCAAGTCTTCGATCAAGGTGAGTCTATATTTCTGCTTTCTGGACTATCTTCAGAGAATGGGTGAATGGAAGATCTTCCATTATCCACCCCTTATCTGAATTATCAATGACTCACTCCTTATTCGCAATGAGTTCGTTACATGATAGCTCACCAAGTTGAGCCCTTACCTGGACAATTGTCTAGTGCAAATTTCGGAGCTCGAGGCCAAACATCGCCCCCCAAATAACCAACCTAAAAAGGGGTAACGGTCATGGGAATCCAAGATGACCACGTGTCTCCAGATCCAAAGGCTTCTGGAAGACGACATGTCATCCATCAATCCTATAAATAACCCATTTGGTCTCCGACCTCGAGGTATGAACAATACTCCATTAAAATCTCATTTTTAAGTTTTGTAAAGATTTTCTCCCTAAATCTTTACTAATAAAGGAATCAGAGGTTCTTTGGCCAACCCCAAACTGGTGCCTACTCTGATTGATCACTCGAGTTTTGCAGGTCTTCCATTGTTCAAGCTTCGGACTAGCAACCCATTGATTTTCCAGCAACATCAGTTGGCACCATCTATGGGAACGGGTGTGCTCTGCCATTCTGTCATAGCTCCTGCAAGAAAGGGTTGTATGGTCTTGACCATATCGATGGATTCCAATGCTCATCTTGTCGCCTCAAGTAGCCAGTCCCAAGAAATGGGTGCGATGGAGAAGCAAGTGCAACCACTCACTGCCAGCATCCAAGAACTCACTTGCCAAAACCAGGTCCTCATGCATAAGCTTCTATGACAAAAAACCGACAAGGAGAAGGGTAAGGAGAAGGAGAAAAGAAAAAAAGGATGTTGAGTCTCGAAAGGAGCATGAATATGAAACAAAGGGAGAAAGTACAAAGGTAAATACAAAGACGATCGTCATGGATTCCACAACAAGGTGGGAGGAAGAAATGAAGGAAATGAAGGCGCAGGAGAAATAAGGGACTCCTTTAGAGGAAGGACAACGAGAAACTTGGACAACCTTGTCCATAGGAAAGATTCTCCTTTCACAGAAGAGGTACTCTCCTACCCTCTTCCTTTTAAATTTTGAATGCCTCCCTCAGAAACTTTTGATGGAGCAAAAGACCCTCTCGACCATCTAGAGTCTTTTTTAGACTGTGATGTGTCTTCAAGGGGTCCTAAACGAAGTTTAATTAGCAATATTAATGATTTTTTTTTTTTTTTTTTTTTAGTTTATGCTTTGGCTCCTTTCAATTTTAAATCTTGGTTATGTCTCGGCATATGAATTGATGACTTTATTGAATGAATTTTCTGACTATGCCACAAAAATGAGATATAATCAAATATGAGAATTGGGAAGGTAGACCACACATGTTTCCAGGTCTTGGAGAATATAGTAGATTAAACAACTTGTTTAATGTGGAGGAATGATATGATGTGTAAAATGTGTTGTAGATTAGCTTCGGGCGATTTAGATGTACGGTCCATAACATGTAAGAGCATTCCTAGCCGGTTTGCAAAAATTTTGCTACTTTACCTCCTCAAAAACCCACTTTTCTAATTTACCTATCAACTTTTACATAACATCTCTCATACCATTCTTTATTTTACAACATGTCTTATTAAAATATAATAAAACAATTCATTTTTTATATATTGGCAAACAGCCCACAACCACCACACAATATACCACAACCACTGCACAATATACACTCAAACCACGGGTTACCACCAAACCCATGGCACAAACACCACCACCATCTCCCATCCCACCAAACCCACGGCACAAACACCACCACCATATCCCATCCCACTAATTCAGGAAATTTCACTGAGAAAATGACTCAAATGCACACCGATTATCGTAGAGAGAGTGTTGAAAAACTCACCGAATCACTTTCTGAGAAACCCAAATCACCCCCCGCACAAACACCACCAAACCCACAAAATCCACAACACCACCAACACAAATCACCCTTGGCAACCCACATCCATGGCAAGGTGGCGCCGCCACCAAGGTCCAGAGCAATCCTATTTTGTCTGCAACCAAGGCCGAGATGGATTAATCAACGAAAAGTGTGAAATCCATCTCAGGGTGGACGAAGGTGGCCCAAAGCCGTTGATGCCGCCGATCTAGACGCCGTTGCCACTATCACCGGTTGTGGAGAGAGAGAAGAGAGAATAGTGCGTGAGAGAGAAGAGTGAAATGAGGAATTGATAAGTAGGAGAGAGAAATGAATTAAAAAAAAAAAAAGATAAAATTTTTATACAACGTTACAACAATCTATATTAATAAAAATTATTGTAGCGTTGTGTAAAAAAAAGAGCTACTTTAGCACCGGTTAAGAGTTGTTTTTTATGATGTTTTGTGAACAGTATCATATATTATAGCTAAAATTGGGTTTTACATCACCGGATGGGAATGCTCTAAAGCTGCTCCAACTCCAAACCAACAATTACAAACAGTGATGTTTGTTGTTGCAAATATATATATATATAGGGATAATTACAGTAAACCTCTATGTGGCTAGGCTATGTTTCACTTTGCCCACCCGTAGTTTAAAAAGTGTTAGTTTACCCACATTGGGTTTAAAAGGTTAGCATACGATACCCACCTCGCCCCTTTCCGTTAATAAAAACAAAACAAAATCATAAAACATACAAAACTTTGGATCTAGCTTTTGAAACAATTTTTTTCCAGAAATTGAAGAACATCTAGATCAATAAATTTTTCCCATGGGTTTATGAGTTGCGGGTAAAGTGTTTGAGGTTGGGTTTGAAAGAAGTTTTCATGTTTTGTGAATGGGTTTTTTGTGTTGGAGTTGGAGTTGGTGAAGGTTTCTGTCCCAATCTAATCTCAGATAAATTGTATCAGAATACTTTCTCCACTGAAGAGAAGCGCCACAAGTTCCTCAAGTGGAGAATTCAGTTCTTGGAGAAGAGCATTAGGAACCTTGATTTTAGTCCTATTGGCATCTCTTCCATTGTGCAGGTCAACGATTTCAAAAACTCCTTTGGAATTGGCAGGAGGGAGCTTTGGCAAGCCACCAAGCTCACCATTCAATTGTTTCAAGATAACTACCCTGAGTTCTTAGCCAAACAGGTATTTATATCTTTGCCCATGACTAACTAAAAAACAAATCCCATTTATTTATTTATAATAAATTGTGTTTTTTGGGTTATTGAAGGTGTTTATCAATGTTCCATGGTGGTACATAGCATATAATAGAATGATTAGTCCATTCCTGACATAAAGGACCAACAACAAGTTTGTATTTGCAGGCCCATCCAAGCCTGCTAAAACCCTTTTCAAGTAATTCATTTATGAGCTTGAAAGTCTTCCAGAACCTACATTCAATACAAGTTTTGGATATGATGTGCTGTGAAAATCTTGTCCTTTCCGGTGAATGGTTTGCGGGGCTTATCTTCAATATATACGGATTCAAAACTCTAGAACCCACATTCTTCAATTTCTTGGAAAATTTTGTTTTAAGGCGAAGTTAGATCCAAAGTTTTGTAAGTTTTATGATTTTGTTGGTAGAATTATATGCCCTCAAAAACCAATTCTATAAATTTTATTTTATAATAAATTTGTTTTTTCACATACATGATTATTAAAGGTATATTTATTATTTAAATGTGGCATGTGATGTCATCTTTGTAGAAAAATTATGCTAATGGTTGAGGAACCAAATGCAGGGAGTAATGATTTTTCATAAACTTAAAATTGTTTTAGGCTGTGGATGTTAATAGAATATCAATACTAGAACCTACACTTGTTGTGCTTCTATATGATAGGATGATTTACTCCATCATTGAGGTAGTGACTTTAAGCAGACAAGTGGGTGTAATGTAACAAGTACATACATTGAACTGGATCTGATTAAGAATACCTTGTGGGTTGATGATTGTTGGTTAAAAGGTTGTTCTATCACAATTTTCCTATTGTCCTCAAACATGAGAGGTTTACATATATTTATGGGTTAATTACAGTAAACCCACCTGTGGTTTGGCCGGTTTTAACATTGCCTACCTGTGATTTAAAACGTGTCACTTTACCCACCTAGGGTTTAAAACGTTAGCAGCCGTTACCCACCTCACCCAATTCCGTCAGAAAAACAGGTCGACTGTAAAAACAACCTTTTTCCAATCCATTTTTAGGGTTCTAAGTCGACACTGTTGCTGTGATTCGATTCTCTTCAACGCAATCTCGGATTTCTGGGCAGCATTGGGATTTTGTTATGGTTATACACTTTGGATCTGTTGCAGAAACCGTTGGGGATCATCCTTTTTTCAAGATCAAGGTATGTTTATGTTTATGTTTATGTTTTTGACCTAGGGTTAAATATTTTTCGAAATCTGGAGTGTGATGTGAGGATTGATCTGTAGTGTAGATAAATGTCTTTGTCTTCGTCAACTGGTTACTACGCGAATGGGTATTTGTGTCATTGTGGGGCAAGATTTGTAGTGAGGACAGCTTGGACAATTGGAAATTTTGGGAGGTTTCATGGGTGTAGCAAATATAAGGTAGGTAATGTTCATTTAATTTCCATTTACCACAATTTCCATTTAATTTTCATAAATCTGTGATGACCACAAATTTTTTTTTTTTTGCTAAACATATACTTTATTCCCAAATTTTAATTTCTCAGGTGCAAGAACATTGTGGGTATTTTGAGTGGATTGATCCACCAACTTGTGTGCGTGGGACTGAAATTGCTGCAAAGATAATTGAAAAATCCAGCAAGCTTGAGAAATCTGTGTTAATTGCTCATGAGAGGGAAGTGGTGGCTCGTGGAATGGAAGCAAAAGCTAGGGAGAAAGAGATGATGACTCAAAAGAAAGAGAAAATGTATATGCATGCTTTAGTTATGTCATGGTGCTTAATTGTTGTGTTGCTTGTGTCTTTTTGGTACGGTGGTCAAGCTGGTAAGATGAAGACATTGAGCCTGCCATGATTAGCTACTGTGTAGTTGTTGTGCTGTTGTAGTGTTTTTCTTAAGAGTGTAGTGTGTTGTGGGTGGAAAAGTGTTGCAATTAATGGCCAAGATGTTGTGGGAAAGTTTTGTAATTTTGATGGGCAAAAGACAATGAATTTTTGTACCTAATGCTTTAATGAAGTATATGTTATTTTCAAGTTATGTGTATTGCTTTAATTTCATTGCCAAAATGTGTTTTGACTTGTGAGTATGTTACAACTTCAAATATAGAATTTGTAGAACAAAACAAACAATTAGTGGCCAAGTATTGAATAAGCATCTTTATTACATGGCAAACATTTTTCCATAAAAGAAGACAAACATTTGTCCATAGACAAAAAAAAAAAATTGTAAATTTTGATGCATGGCAAACATTGATCCATGCATAAAAACGAGTATCACTTGCATACATAGCAAATATTTGTCCATACATAGCTGCATGTTTGTCACATGCATACAAAAGTTGTCAGTTGCATACATTATAATGTTGTATTCCTTAACTGACCTATCTATTCCAAAAAAGAGGGCATTGTCTACCAATTTCCAACAAAAGAAAAAAGTTGTTCATTTTTTTACCAAACAAAAAGGCTGACTGCCTATTCCACCATATTTACACAAAAATATGATCATTGTTTCTTAAAAACTACATTGTAGATCAACCACTGTCATTTGCCTTTCCCACCAACAACTGGAAGCTTTGGTGGCCTTGAACTACCACTTCCTCTTGTTCTTGCCAAACCAAGATTCTTTACGGCTGCACCATTAGTCTAACTCCTGCTTGCACCACTAGCTTCACCACTGATTGAACCCCTGCCTACACCACTAGCTTGACCACTGCTTGAACCCCTGCCTGCACCACTGATTGAACCCCTACCTGCACCACTAGCTTGACCACTGCTTGAACCCCTGTCTGCACCATTGGTTGAACCCTTGCCTGCACCCCTGCCACTGCTTACACCACTGCCTACACCATAGGTTGCACCCATGCCTACACCATTAGCTTCAAAACTGCTTGAACCCCTGCCTGCACCACTGGTTGAACCCATGCCTGCACCCTTGCCCCTGCCTGCACCACTGCCTACACTGGTTGCACCCCTGCCCCTACCTACACCACTTCCTACACCTCTGGCTATTGAATCCCTCACACTTACAGACTGCAAAAAGATAGAATTAGAATTTTTTACTCTACTCACATCACATGTTAGGAAATATCACATCTTAGCAATTATGGAAAGTTTAAAAAATACTTGGGATGATGAGGCCCTTGAATGCCATGTCTCTCTAGGTGCATGAGTGGTTGGTTGGGTGGAAGAGAACCATTGTTGAGATCTACTTCTTGTTGCTAGCTGTGATGGTTGGGGTTGTGATGATGGGGGCTGTGATTATGGGGGCTATGATGATGTATGTCCTTGATTAGTGGCTGCAGAACTTCCTCCTTGTGCCTACAACCAATGCCAAATGCAAAAAACAAAGAAAAAAAGAAGAAGATATTTAAGTGCATATAAAACCTTTGAAATATATAAAAATAGATATTTAAGTGCATGTAAAGCTGAAATCTTACAATTTTTTGTTGCTTTAATCTTTGCCTTCTCTGCCAGGCTGTCTCACCAGTAATGCCAGCATTACATGATCTGGAATTATGATCAAGTTTGTTGCACTTTCCACACTTAATCTGCCTATTCATTCTAGAAACCTTGTGGGGGTTCCTTGGCTCATCTGGGTCTCTTCTCCTCAACTTTTTAGGCCCCCTAGGGGTCTAAGAACATGTGGTGGCTGTGGAGGCAGATGTCCACTCTTAATCCACTGATCTTGGCCAGGCATTGGATGAATAATCTCACTATAAATGTCACGACCCGAACCCAAACCAAGGATTTAGGTATATGACTTGACATATTTAACACTAAGCTTAGTTTAGTAGTAATAAAACAAGAGATTTAAACCTGTAACTTAGATAAAACTAACAACCAAAAGTGGAGTAGAGCAGAACTAGATATCCATAATATAACAAATCAAAAGTATTATTCTAGTACTCCAAAAGCATAATTCTCCTGATAAAATATCCCATCCTGAAACACAATAAATAAGCCTTAAACTACATCCTCAATGTCGTAAAAATTAACGAGTTTACAATCCTTAATAAAATTTAGAACAACAAAACCAATCTACTAACATGTCTCTCTAAAATAACGTAGTCTTCACTTCACAGCTCCAATAGTCACCAACTAGTCAGATTCAAAGAGTCCACTGCACTAATCTGAAAAGTGGGGAAGGGAAGGGGGGTGAGCTTGATTGCTCAATAAGAGACCACATCACATGACATTCTCAAATAAAAATACGTATAGCTTAAATAATATATTTGCTTTACAAAACATTAACCAACAGAATGAATGATTATTCAGTATATAGACAGTACACTGAAAATTGCATAGTTTCTAGAAATAGATAACTATTCTTATAAAACTTTGTCAAATTCAATAAGCAATATATAAGAACGATATACTTAATCATAAGATTGTTTTCCACAATTCAATCTGTAACGAACGATAAACAGTAAAATTACTGTATTAAAAACATTAGCCAGACAAGACTTATGCTGCTAAACAATCAGTGGGTGAGTCCCATGGGAAACAATATCCTCAAAGAGGTAAACAATAACAATAGCCCATGAGCAACGATAACAATACAATGGCCCCGAAGAGCAACAATACAATACACCACACCACAATATACAATACCTCGGCCGAAGGCCAACACTTAACCCTGTGTTGGCATAGGTTGCAGACAGTCTAGCTGACCATTTGAAAACATTTTTACTTCTCTTAAAGACTTCATAAATACAATTTACATAATACAATAATCAGTATAAGGAACTAACAATAATTTAAAATTATAGTTTCACTCTTTGAAATCTATATATATATATATATATATTGAGAGATGTCATGATCTGAAGTCCACTTACCTTGAATAGCCAAGGCCAAGTTTTGCCTCCAATGTCTAGGGCGATATCAACTAGAACCTAAGAAAGATTAGATGACCCAATAAGGATAGGTGCAATACTTAACTATCAATCTAAGCGAAGATAAAACTCTAAGGAACATATAAGGATTTAATATTGATACCTAATTAATCAAATTCTCAATTTTCTGCTAAACTATTTAAACTCATTAAGGCAGCCCTAAAAATATAACATAACAGTACCTAAAATTATAACATGGCAGTGCCTAAATATTATTTTAATTCCATGTAAATCTCTGTACATATATCATCCCACTTTCTTATATGCATCTACGGGTCCTATACATTATTTCCGCAATTCATATGCACTACCAGTATACACATATGTAACCAAACTAATATATAATGCTTGTATATACATTTAAAGACACAACCTAATTTGACTTTCATTATATTATACTTTTCGGAACAATATATATATACATATCATATGTCAATTTACTGCTTCCTAGATATTACTAATTCATTACCTTAGGATTATATAAATATACATTCTAATGTAACCTATTGCATGTTTCTACGTGAATCATCTTCATAGCTTCCATATGACTATTTCGTACCCTCCATATGAATATTTTCTGAACCTTAGGATTATTGCAATGCACCAACGTGATATTCATATACTTTAATATGTAATTCCAACTCTAGTGACTTACCTTCAACGCCAAAGAATAAAGCTCAATAAAAGCTAGAGCAGCAGCCCAACTCTAATGGAATACAGGTCTCTTTACGTGTAAAACCTAAATAATGAGGGGAAGATGTATATATATATGTACACGGCAACCTAAGCTAGGGTTTAGGCTAATTTACTACAATAACACTATTTAATAAACTTATTGTCTAATTAACCCCTCCAAAATAAATAACTCTTATTTAAATTGTTTTCTTTAATATTCCAATCCAATTTAGCCTACTATTGGGCCTATTTATATAACTTCTAAATTACATTTTAACTATGTGTTGGAACTTAACCAGTTGAACAATACTAATTATGTATTTAAAAATTTGGGGCGTTATAATAAACATCAAGATATGCTTCCTTTAGATAGCAATCATGTAGGTAGTCCTCAGGATGCTTAAGGTTCTTATAAATAACTGCAACCCCATGTTTGCATGGGATACCTGTGAGGTCCCATATCCTACAACTACATTCTTTCTTCGTGAGATCAACCACATGTCTCTCATAAGAATTATCCACCTCATATTTAAACCTACCAGAAGGCATAGCAGAGAAAGACCTAGATTCCATCTTCAACTTCTCAAGTTTTTCTTGTACATTAGGACACACTGATCCACCCTATTTCTCCATCCCAATCCTCTTAGTATGCAGTCTAGTCATCAGCCTAACCCTAATCCACTCCAACATTGACAGTATTGGCTTGTCTTTAGCAGGTAAGATTATGGCATTGAATGACTCACTTATATTATTAACTAGACAATCAGACAAAGCCCTTTTAGTAAAGTATGCCTTACATCATTGTTTGGCTGGAATCTTGCTAAGACACTTCCAAGCCTTCTCATCCAAACCTTTCAAATGCTCCATTCTTCTCTCAAACTCTCTCTCAGTTGAAGCAGCTGCACAACTCCACAATACATCTTTTAATTCCAAACCTTTAAACAGCAATTTGAAATTATTGTAAATATGCTTCAAGCAAAACCTATGTTCAACTTTTGGAAATAGCTTTTTAAATACAGGTACAAGTCTCTAAGTAAAAACAATGCATTGAAATCAATAACCAGAACAAATGAAAATAAATAACAATTACAAACAAACAAAAAAGAAGAAGTTTAAATTCATACCTTCTGTCTATCAGAAATGAAGACTAAGTTGAGATGCTGTGGATCTCCAATATCTTCAGAAAAATGCTTCAAGAACCAAATCCATGACTCTTTACACTCTTGCTCCACTACAGCTACTGCAACAGGAAATATGTTATCATTTCCATCTCTTGCCGTGGCTGTTAATAGCTGTCCACCAAATCTGCCCTTCAAGTGGCAACCATCTAAACCTATTATTGGTCTACAACCAGCCAAAAACCCAACTTTCTGAGCATGGTATCTCACATACATCCTTAGAAATCTAGGTTGTCCACCATCTTCTGAACAATCACATTTTATATACACCTTACTTCCCACATTAGTTTTTCTAATCATTGCTGCATAGTCCCACAAAGCAGCATATTGCAACTTCTCATCTCCTTCTTGCATTTCTCTTGCTTTCCTTTTGGCCCTATACACTTGATTCCTACTTAATTCTATTGAAATATCTTGCCTAACATGATGTTGCACCCCTGGCACCTCCCACTTAGGGTTCTTGCCAAAATCTTACAGATACTTCCTTGCAACATATGAAGAATTCACTTGACTGTGTTGAAATGATTTACCACATGTGCAAACAGATTGAAATGTTTTACTCTGGAAAGTAAGTTCTCCAGGAATGACTGATGCATATAATCTCCACCCACAGTTATTCTTGCAATAAACAGATATCTTGGTTTTCTCATTCAGTTTAAACTTTATATCAACAGCCTTATTAACAAAATATTCTCTCAATGCCTCTCTAAAAACCTTTGAATTAGGAAACTTCATACCAAATCACTAAATCTGGCTTTCTCATGCCAGTTTGCTTATTAAATTCTGGAGCTCCATCCCTGGGATCCTCATCATCAGAAATTGTATCAGTGTGCATTTCATAATCCTTAATGCCTGGCTCAGTCCAATCAGGTTCTTGCACTTCAGGTTGGTTAGGTCTAGTAGTAGAGGGTGCATACTGTCTTACTCTAATCCTATCTATTCCCATTGCTGGTTATGCATTATTCCCAACTTCAGGCTGTGCATTATTACCCTCATTGCTTCCAACCTCAGGCTATGCATTATTCCCCCCATTGCTCCTAACCTCAGGTTACATTGATGACTGAGCATCACTTGCATTATTCCCCCCACTGCTCCCAATCTCAGGCTGCATTGATGGCTGAGCATCACTTGCATTATTCCCCCCACTGCTCCCAACCTTAGCCTGCATTGATGGCTGAGCATCACTTGCATTATTCCCCCTATTGTCCCCAACCTCAGCCTGCACCCCATTATTACCCTCACTTGCATTATTCCCCCCATTGTCCCCAACCTCAGTCTGCATTGATGACTGAGCATCACTTGCAGTATCCCCCCCATTGCCCACAACCTCATTATCATCCTCATCCTCATTTCCCCCAAAAATATCATCAGCAAAGTCTGCCCTTTCAAGGCCATCATTCATCCAATCATAGCTCACTAACTCATTCAACTCATCACCTTCAAATGCATTACCAAATACATTATCTTCATCACCTTCATTCAACTCATCACCTTCAAGTTCATCACCTTCAAGTTCATCATCTATGCTCATCCAATCACCTTCAACTTCATCACTTTCAACTTCATCACCTTCGTCAACTACACCACCAAAATCAGTTTGACCTACAACTTGCAGTGGCTCCACACCACCTTCTACATACAATGTGATTCTATCAATTGGCCATGCATCATGTAGCTGACACATATATAAGACTTCATCATCTCCAGTAATTAATCTTAAACCCTGCTCTAAACTACCCCTAGGGATTAAGTAATAAACCAAACTAGTACTAGGTAACCCACAATTAGCAACCATATCTTGAATTTCAAAATAACTCAAACGATCAGGATCAACTTTGGGGTATGTGGACACTTTACCACCTAAATAAACTAGTTCTGGGTTTCTCTCAAATTGACCACCACTATGGATCTCAATTTCAAAATACAAATTTGTCATCTGCATATTTAAAAAACCCAAAGTAAACAAATCCACATACAATAATACATAACAAAACAACAAAACAAAGAAGCAGTGAGTAGATAACATTTGTGTATGCCATGTTGGGGACTAGTAGACAATTAAAATTATGAAAATTGAAGCTAGGGACCACTTTCAATCAGTTCCAACACAGTAAATACAAGATTCCTAAATGTGGGGTTAGGGGTACAACACATGGGTAAAACTCACAAACAACATATGCAAACAAACATCTAAAAGCTTCTTTAATAGGGCTTAAAAGGTTCTTGGGGACCACTGTTACCACAAAAGTGTAGGAGTTACAAAACGGAATAAGAGCAAACGGGAAAACCCTAGGTCACACACAAAAAACAAAAATTACCCAACATTTTTTTGTTACAGTCATAGATAAAATTCCAATAGATAAACGTGTTACAAACTTTTACTTTTGGAAAATTATAAAACCCTATGTCACATACCTTGATCCAGATTTCAGATTTCAATCCCCAAGCTTCTCACCAACTGAAATCCCAAGATCTTCCAATTACGAATCGTGAATGGGTTGAAGAAATTTGGTGTTTTGATTGTTAGGGCAGACGAATAAATTTTTAGGGCAGAGAACCGAATTTTAGGGTGTTTTTTGAGCTAGAACATGTTCTTGATTGATTGGAAAAAGGTTTTTTTTATAGTCGACCTGTTTTTCTGACGGAATTGGGCCAGGTGGGTAACGGCTGCTAACGTTTTAAACCCCAGGTGGGTAAAGTGACACATTTTAAACCACAGGTAGGCAATGTTAAAACCGGCCAAATCACAGGTGGGTTTACTGTAATTAACCCTATATTTATTTATTATGCACATAATTTTGACAATGTCAACGGGTGATGCTCATTTAAAGGCTATATACAGACATGTTGGGTTATATGTATAATAAGTAAAATATGTTAATGCTTAAAAATGGATTCACCAGTCTCTAAATGAGATAGTATATTCAGTTGATTTTCATAATGGTATTGGACTCAAAACAAAACCAGTCGGTGACATTTTTCAAAATGTTTTCATATATATATAATATCTATATATATTTATAGAGTTTTTGAAAATTATTTTGGAGCTCAAGGGAATTATGAATTCAAGAAATTAAAGGGTTACATAAGCTAGGGACATAACAGTGATATTAATCTAGTCCTAGTGGCTCATGTGGAATATAGTATGGTGGAAGGACATATAGATATAAAGTTGTAAGTAAAGAGACCTCACTTGTTATTCTCTAATATTCAGGGGTCAATTGCAATGTGTTGATGGACATTATTGTAATTTGTAGAAGTTCAAAATATTATCTTGATCTGATTAAGATAATTAAAAAATTATTTTGAAAGAGTTTCAAAGTAAGTCAATAACCTTCAAAAGATATTGACTTATCCTACTGTTGAAGATAGAGATCCCTAAGGATCCCACGTTAAAATCTTTCTCTAGGGTTTTTACTATGGATGTATAATTAAGAAATATCACATTAGTAGTTGGCGATCAAAACTATTGTGATATATTGCAGTCATTAGAAAAACTCTAAAAGAAATAGAGAGAAAGACGTGAATACCATGGGAGGCAACACACTTGGGTTGTTAGAAGCGGCTTACACTTGGGTTGTTAAGAAGAGGCTTACTTGGGTTGCTAAAAAATGTACGCTTATTATTTTAAAATCCATGATTATATGGTGTAACGATTCTTGAATGAAACAGAAAATTTTTATTTGACATTAATGCTTCCGCAAACTAATAGTGGTATCAGAGCCAACCACATCAAATCATGGGTTTTATTTTTTTAGAGCATGCCGTGAATAGCATATAAGAAAGTTTATGCCGTAATCTATAAAATTATATTTATATGAATGTTTACGAACTAATGCGCAATCCATGAATTATATATTTATATATGTAGGATTCGTTGTTTAGTTTATGCCGCATGAATTGTAATACGTTGATATATATATATATATATATATGATATATGATGTTTTATTGTGTATGCCGCATGAGGTATATATGAATATGAGATATATGTTTTGATGTTGTTTATGCCGCAATGAGAGGTATATAGATATGAATCTGTATATATAATTGTTTGTTGTTTATGCCACATGACTTATATATATTCAAATGAAGTGATCCAATACATATAAGTGTTATGCTATGAATGATATGCATGATGTGCATAACAAGATTGAAATATTTGAATGATCTGGATGTCTATATGGACAATGCCGTGAATAAACCAACTACATGAATGTTGCCGTGAATATATAACTATATATATGTTTTCTACTGTGTTGGCAAATCATGGGTTTCATTTATATTATTTTTCACAGTAATGCCGTGAATGATATATTGATGCTTGCTTTGATTGATTCGTATATGATACTGTTAGAAATCAAATTTAACTTATGAATTTAGTTCCACTTAATGTTAACAATTGAAACTGTTCAATTTTAATTAGTGAGAGTCGTATTTAATACAAACTGTAAATGTATATATAATAATAATAATAATAAGGCAGCTATTAAAATATTAAGTGTAAATAGGATTCTTTTATAAAAGTAATTCCTTTGGCCCTCCATTGTCAGTAAATAGAAGTTCTATTGAAATAAAATTCTGTTGAAGCCAAAAGGATAGACTAATTTTAGTTTAATAGTTGTTCTTATTTACTTCTTGGGAAGATAGGCGTGTGAATAATTAGTGAGAACTGTTGGCTAAAATAGCAATGTAATCTTGCAGTACATACATAACACTTAGATAATGGTTTGCACTTAACCAAATAAACATGACCACTAAAATAGTGTAAAACATGTTTGATTTGGAAGCCAAAAAGAAAATCGAGAGTCATAGATAAATATAATAAAATTTAAAGCATGAGATGAAATCATGATCAATAGTATCTATTTGCCTTTACAAGGTGTGTGCAGTAAATTTCAAAAGAAATTATTATAGCATGCAAGGTAAGGGTTCTCGATACCCACTTTGAACTCTTATGGATATAATTGTTATATTCTATTTTACAGATCTATAAATTTTTGTTCTGGTGGGAGGAACCATTATTGATTCAAAAACCTTAATATAATGGATATATGTATGTGAAATAATTTTTTATATTATTTTGCAGATTCATTATGACCAATTTTAATCCTTTGGCTAAGATTTTAGATGACAATCAGTTAACTGGACCGAACTATGTTGATTGGAAAAGAAATTTAATCATTGTTCTCACTGCTGATAAGATAGTTTATGTGCTTAATGCTGAGCCACCAGAGCTTGCTTTAACTGATGCCACTGAGGAACAGAGAAATGCATTTGATGAGTGGCAAGAGGCTGATGAAATGGCCAAATGCTACATATTGGCCTCTATGACCAATGTGTTGCAAAAACAATGCCAAGGCCTAGTTACAACAAAAGATATGATGTTCCATCTTAAAGAAATGTTTGGAGAACAAAGCAGAAGTGCAAGACAAACTGCTATGAAAAAACTGATGTCCACTAAAATGGTGGAAGGAACTCCAGTTCGAGAACATATCCTGAAGATGATTTCATTCATCAACGAACTGGATATGTTAGGTGTAGAGATGGATGCTAAAACCAAAGTTGATGCAATCCTGTAATCCTTAACTAATTCTTTTAATCAGTTCATCATGAATTATAACATGAACAAGATGGATGTGACATTGTCAGAGTTGCTCAATATGTTGCAAGTGTCATAACCCTATTTTTACCCTTGGAATTTTCTCAGACGTCGGCACGCAAAACAAGGTAGCCCGAACCAAGCCGAGTTGACCCGAGAGGGGCCCAGTCACACTTAAGGACTCTCAAAACATAGCCGGGAGCGCATTTCTTGAGGTTTGGGGAGGTTTGACCTAGTTTGACCAAGTTTGACCAAGTTTGACCAAGTTTGACCAAGGCCTTAACGAAGCCAAAAGCAGGATTTGATTGACCAACCTTTGACCATTAGATAAAGCACATCGCGAGCTTTAATTCGGTACTTTACAGGTCAAAAACGGACGAGAAACGAGGAAGTTATGGGTAAAACCGTAAAAAAATCGATCAAACACTTAGCTAAATTTTACTTAGTATTGTTGACAAAACAGCCCATTTAAGGAGCGACGTTTGCGCATAAATTCATTCCAACCCGCAACTAATTGGTCCGTAAGTTGGAAATTTTAAGGAAGATGGTAACTTCAGCTACAACATGCAACTCTCAGATCGTCAAGAGCTTCCCCGGTCAAGCCGGAATCTCGATCGGAAAGTGACCCTCGGCATGGAAAAACATTCTGACAGCCTCTGTTCGCGGGATCGTATCTCACGAACCCAAGCTCGCCTTCATGCAAGTTCGGAACTTTAAGAGAGAAGGTAGCACAAGCTTTCTGGCGACACCAAGATCGTCGAAAATCTACGTCGGGAGCTACGTCAACCGTCCGCGTGAAAACTGACGGAAAAAAGGAGACTATGTTGAAAATTTCACAATTTTCCCCTCGGGGAGGTTGCCTTTGCGCAATGATTCTTCCCTACTCGCTGCAATTTGATTCGCAAGTCCGAAACTTTAAGAAAGAGGACATGTTCAGACACGACGTGCAACTCTCGAATCGTTAAGATTTTTCCCGGTCAAGCCGGAATCTTGATCAGAAAACAACCCTCCGGCAAGAAAAAAACACCCTAGCGGCCTCTATTCGTGGGACCGCATCTCGCAGGCCCAAGCTAGACTTCTCACAAGACCAGAACTTTAAGAAAGAAGGTATCGCAAGATTTCTAGGGACTCCAAGAACGTCGAAAACTGACATTAGGAGCTACGTCAACCGTACGTGCAAAAACTGACAAAAATAAGGAAAACGTGCTGAAAATCTAACGCGTTTTTCCTCCCGGACAGCCGCCTTCGTGCGCAAGTTCCTCCCAACTTGCTACGAGTTGATCTGAAAGTTTGGAACTTTAAGAAAGACTGCAACTCCAGCTATGAGACACAACTCTCGGTTCGCCGGTAGCATTTCCCGTTTGGTCGGAAACTTCGCTGGAAAAACGCAGAAAAACAACTTAAACGCCCTAACTTCCGAGAGCCATAACTTTTCCGTCCGAACTCTGATTTGCGTAAACTTTATATCGTTGGAAAGTAGACTTCTCAAGATTTCCAACGGTATCTTGAATGACCCATTTTGAGCCCCAGAAGGCCTTCAAAACTTGCCTCAAAAACTGGGTCAGAAAATTGTATTGACACATAAATCGAGGAGGATCTGCTGAAGGTGCCACATGGCAAATAAGATTGCCACGTGGAAGCACGTACCAAGCATGAGGTCCCTCTATAAATCAGACCCTCCTCCCCTCATTCCAACAAGCTTGGCTCGAGTCCCTAGGCAGAAATTAGGCTTAGAATAGGCAAAAACTCGGGAAAGGGTCTTCTCTTTGGGGTTTAGACTAGTTTCCAGTTAGAGTTAAGAGATCCTACTTAGGTAATCTCTCTCTACCCCTCCAAGCTTCTCTCATCCCTTTCTTCACTCATACACTCTCTCATACCCACTATTTCCTTTCATTTTCCATGGAGGTGACTAGTGATGATCCCACAATGGGAAGGGATTCACAATGATCTATGTTTTTATTATACTTAAATTTATTTATGGCTTTCATTATGCTTTAGATTCATTTATTGCTTTCCATTATGCTTTAAATTCATTTATTGCTTTCCGTTATGCTTTAAATACATTTATTGCTTTCCATTATGCTTTAAATTCATTTATTGCTTTCTGTTATGCTTTAAATACATTTATCGCTTTCATTTACATTTACTACACTATTGTGATTATCCCTTTTTCCCGTGTGATTTGGGTATGAAAATCCTTAGTGGTCGTGGCGGATTATGTAAGACCTTCAATGGCATTAACAACCATGTAAACTCGCAAGGCATTGGACCCATGAACACCCCCCCTTGATTAAATTCTGTCATTATTTCTGTATTTACTACGTTGTGAATATTATCCCTTTTCCCCTTGTGATTTGGGTGTGAAAATCCCGATTGGTCATGGTGGATTATGTAAGACCTTCATAAGTCATTAACAATCACATAATCCCATAAGGCATTGGACCCACGAAAATCTCCCTTGCTTTAAAATTTTGTCATTTACATTATTTTATTACGTTATTATAATTATCCCCTTTCCCCGTGTGATTTGGGTATAAAAATCCTTAGTGGTCTTGGCGGATTATGTAAGACCTTCAATGGCATTAACAACCATGTAAACCCGTAAGGCATTGGACCCATGAACACCCCCCTTGATTAAATTCTGTTGTTATTTCATTATTTACTACGTTATTATTATCCCCTTTTCCCCTTTGTGTTTTGGGCATGAAAATCCCGATTGGTCGTGGCGGATTATGTAAGACCTTCATAAGACATTAACAACCACGTAATCCCATAAGCCATTGGACCCACGAAAATCTCCCTTGCTTTAAATTCCTTTATTTACATTTTTTATGTTATTGTGATTATTATCCCTTTTCCCCGTGTGATTTGGGTGTGAAAATCCCGATTGGTCGTGGCTGATTATGTAAGACCTTCATGAGGTATTAACAACCACGTAATCCCATAAGGCATTGGACCCATGAGAATTTCCTTTGCTTTCACTGTGTCATTATTTACTACGTTATTGTGAATATTGTCTATCTTTCCTCTTTGATTTGGGCATGAAAATCCTTACCAATATTGAAGGTTTAGGTAAGGCTTTCAATGACACTAAACCCCATTTAAATCCATAAGGTATTGGACCCTCGAGATCCCCGACATTATTTTGACGAATCTCCCTATTTACCATTCATGTAAGCACTATTTGGTCTCGGAGGATTAGGTAAACCTTTCAATAGCACTAATCCCGAGAGGCATTGAACTTTTCTCTACGTTGTTTATTTTATTCATGTAAATCCTAAGGTGGTATCGGAAATTAAGTCAGTCTCTCAGTAGCATTGAATTCCGGTCCCACGAGGTCTTGACCCTTTCCCTAATCCATCTCATATTGCATATTTACCATTTTGATTAAGTGCTTTAATTACGACGTAAATTATACCTTGTCATTTGATTAAGCGTCTTATTTATGTCATAATCATTCTTGTCATTTCCATCACACCATACTCATCCCATAGTCTCTGTGATTAACATGCTGTAAACATGCCGTGATCACTTGCTCGAACTGTTCTTTGTGATTAACGCTCTGCAAACATGTTGTGATCACTCGCTTGATATCTGTTCCTTGTGATTAATGTGCTGTAAACATGCCATGATTACTTGCTTGAACATTTACCCGATTTGATGTCATTCCATATTTGACTTGTGATTAATGTGCTGCAAACATGCCATGATTACTTGCTTGAATATTTACTCACTTTCATACTCGTTCTCAGTGATTTACGTGCTGCAAACATGTCGTGATCACTTGTTTGAATATTTACTCGCTTTGATATAAATGTGATTAAAATACATTTTGCCATGAAAACTTTAAAAAGAGTAAACATGGTAATATGGGCATTACAAATGAGATTAGTGCAACCTAAGTGCTATGGCTTGACTTGGCCTTGGGACACCATGGTATGAGTCCTTTACGCGTTGATGTGGCTTGCCGTTGACACGTTGTAAGGGATTCTACACGTTCTAACTCCCATAAAATCATGGCCTAAAATTTCCTAAAGTGTGAATTAATCATCCAAAACCCCGCCATTTGACAGACCACTTTATTCTTGGAAATCAAGGGTGAAGGGATCCCGAATATGGCACCAAAAACATAATTGTTTGTCCCGGCACTCAGTGTTAGGATTTCAAGAGTATCCTGCTATCGATTGCCCGGAACTTTAAAAAATACAAAGATGAGGGAAGGTGAAACAAAGAGTCTAAACAAAACTGAATGAAGTCAAATTGCATTTGCCATTCTTGGTACATTGCATGACGGAAATCGGGACATTTGTACATAATTTAAACCAACAATCTATGCTTAGCAAACACAAGGGAACACTAGAAGGGAGGTAACTGTTTCTTAACGGATGTCGTGGGGTGCCTAACACCTTCCCCACGCATAAGCAAACCCCCGAACCCATCTCTAGTTCAACAACATTTTCTTTAATATGTCTAAGTACGATAAAATCTATTAGACATAGGTGCCCAATCACACCTTAAATTTCCCATGATTGGTGGCAATTCCAAATTTATGCTCACTTGCACACACACACGTGTTCCCGCACACACACACACACACATTATACACATTCCGAACAAAAGACTTGCCAAATAGGGGTCGGGATAAAGGAAAAGATGGTAATAATTTTCCCCCGGTGTCGACAGCTTGGCGACTCCATTGGGGACTTAGAGGGTTTAAGCCTACAGTTTTTTGGTGTTTTGTTTGCTATACATGTGTTTATGTTTTTGTTGGTATTTATTAGAGAGTTTACTCTCTTTGTTTCATCTTGTATAATGTTTTGATTTTGGCATGTCTATATTCTTGTACATATATACTGCGAACATAGGATAGAGATTTATTTATGCAACACATATTATATATTGTGCTTTGTACAAAAAAGTCTTTTCCCTTTTTGTTTTCAAAATCATGACATTACCCTCATTTGACTTATGGGTTGAACCCGGACTCAGGTGGTTGTCTGGCTGGTATGGACCCACCATGAACCCTTTTATATCTAGGACCTGGAGTCTTGAAAACCCACCTCTCTTCCTCCACACCCATGGAGATCAAGGGCCTAGTGGAAAGTGATTCCCCTTTGATCCAATACCCTTTGGCTTTCTTTGGAAAGTCAATGTTGGCATGATCATCGGCTCTTTTAGGAAACAGAATTCCAAAACCAATCATACCATGTCTCATATAGTAAGCTATAGAGTAGAAAACTTAACTGTGAGGGCTCTGGTAAAAGCCAACCGAGTGAACATCCAACCTAAGATAGGATACCCGAAAATAGGACTTGTCTTTTCAAAATGAGTAAAGGGAAAAGCGTCATGTTTTTTTCCAAGTGATGATAAAAAAAAAAAAAAAAAAAAAAAAAAAAAAAAAAAAAAAAAAAAAAAAAAAAAAAAGAAGGAACGGAGTCAAGCTAGGTTCTATCTGTCTGAACCTTTGTTTGCGTGTCATTGTTTGATAAAGGGAAAAGGATAACCACGTTGTCCATACCCGTGCAAACCACCCAAGCCCTAAGAGTTTCCAACTCTATATGGGGATGTATGTACTCGTCTATCTTGTCATCTTTAACAAAGAGTATAACCCTCACATCGACCAACGTCGGTTCCCAAAAAACTCTTTAAAAAAAAACGGGACCATAGGTCGAAAGGCTCATCGAATTTTGGTAGTGTAAGAGTCCATCTCCTTGTTGATGCATCCATGGTCATAATGTACATACACATGAAAGTCCCAAGAGTTTCCAACTCTACATGGGATGTATATAGTCTTGTCGTCTTCAACCAAGAGTATGACCTTCACATCGACCGACGTCGGTTCCCAAAAATTTTTCAAAATGGAACCGTGGGCCGGAAGGCTCGTCAATTTTTGATGATGTGAGAGTCCATCTCCTTGTTGATGCATCCATGGTCATCATGTACATACACATGAAAGTCCCAAGAGTTTCCAACTCTACATAGGATGTATATATAGTCTTGTCTTCTTCAACCAAGAGTACGACCTTCATATCGACCAACATCGGTTCCCTAAAAAATTTTCAAAATGGAACCGTAAGCCGAAAGGCTCATCGAATTTTGGTAGTGTGAGAGTCCATCTCCTTGTTGACGCATCCATGGTCATCATGTACATACACATGAAAGTCCCAAGAGTTTCCAACTCTACATGGGATGTATATAGTCTTGTCGTCTTCAACCAAGAGTACGACCTTCACATCAACCGACGTTGGTTCCCAAAATTTTTTCAAAATGGAATCGTGGGCCAAAAGGCTCATCAATTTTTGGTGATGTGAGAGTCCATTTCCTTGTTGATGCATCCATGGTCATCATGTACATACACATAAAAGTCCCAAGAGTTTCCAACTCTACATGGGATGTATATAGTCTTGTCGTCTTCAACCAAGAGTACAACCTTCACATTGACCAACATTGGTTCCCTCAAAATTTTTCAAAATGGAACCGTGGGCCGAAAGGCTCGCCAAATTTTGGTAGTGTGAGAGCCCATCTCCTTGTTGACGTGTCTGTAACCATCATGTACATACACATGAAAGCCCAAAGAGTTTCCAACTCTACATGGGGATGTATATAGTCTTGTCGTCTTTAAGCAAGAGTATGACCCTCACATCGACCAACATCGGTTCCCCCAAAATTTTTCAAAATGGAATCGTGGGCCGAAAGGCTCGCCAAATTTTGGTAGTGTGAGAGCCCATCTCCTTGTCAACGCATCTGTAACCATCATGTACATACACATGAAAGTCTCAAGAGTTTCCAACTCTACATGAGATGTATATAGTCTTATCATTTTCAACCAAGAGTATGACCCTCACATCGACCAACATCGATTCCCCCAAAAATTTTCAAAATGGAACCATGGGCCGAAAGGCTTACCAAATTTTGGTAGTGTGAAAGCCCATCTCCTTGTTGACGCATCTGTAACCATCATGTACATACACATGAAAGTCCCAAGAGTTTCCAACTCTACATGGGATGTATATAGTCATGTCGTCTTCAACCAAGAGTATGACCCTCACATCGACCAAAATCGGTTCCCCCAAAATTTTCCAAAATGGAACTGTGGGTCGAAAGGCTTGCCAAATCTTGATAGTGAGAGAGTCCATCTCCTTGTTGATGTGTCCATGACCATTGTGTACATACACACGTAAACCCTAGGAGTTTCCAACTCTATATGGGGATGTGGATATTCACCCATTTTGTCAGCCTCAGCAAGAAGTATGACCCTCACATCAACCAATGACGGTTCCCTAAAATTTTCAAAATGGGACCGTGGGCCGAAAGGCTCATCAAATTTTGGTAGTGTGAGAATCCATGTCCTTGTTGATGCATTCATGACCATCGTGTACATACACGTGTAAACCCTAAGAGTTTCCAACTCTATATGGGGATGTAGATATTCACCCGTTTTGTCAGCCTCAACAAGAAGTATGACCCTCACATAAACCAACAATGGTTCCCCAAAATTTTTTTCCAAAAATGGGACCGTAGGCCAAAAGGCTCGTCAAATTTTGGTGATGTGAGAGCCATCTACTTGTTGATTCGTACTGCAATCATGCATGTCATGTGCACATTCATACCCAATCAAGGTTCACCCACGGAGTAAGCTGGGGTCATGATCCTAATTGCGAGTTCGAAGTCTAACTTGTTACCATTTGTTTGTAGGATTTCATCCATACGGACATCAACTGGCTAGAGAAATGAGTGGGCCCGGCGAACATAAGGTTCAGATGATCGCCCTCGAGCGTAAATTCGACGAACTCTTAAATTTTGTGCACCTAGTGGTGGAATGAGACTCAGAGATGGAAGACCGGAGGAAAGAAGACGGCAAAGACACCAACGATGAAGTGCCGAAAGGACATCCTTACATCAACACAGGTCCACCACCAAGGCCGCCAACGCCACCAAGGTAGTTAATGCTGCCGAAACCTGAAAGGGGAGATTCCCAGTTAGGCAGTAAAATCGACAACCTGGAAGAGAAAATCCGGCTCATGCAGGGCCTGAACTCCTTCGGGAACACGGACTTCTCTAGCATGTCTTGGTTCCCCAACATGACTGTGCCATACAAATTCAAAGTCCCGAAATTCAAGAAGTACAATAGGAGGGGGGACCCGATGATTCACCTGTAGAAAACCTAAATCTAATGACAATGGAATATATAAAAGAGAGATAGAGATTGAGGAAGAATGGAGGCTAGGGTTTTCACGTGGTTCGGCTATGTGAGCCTACGTCCACATATCATACAATGGAATATATAAAAGAGAGATAGAGATTGAGGAAGAATGGAGGCTAGGGTTTTCACGTGGTTTGGCTTGAAGTAAATAGGACACCTTCACAACACATTGTAATCACCCAAAATATCATACAGAGAGAATATAATAAAGATGTAGCCCATTGGCTACATCCTGTGGACGTAGGCTCACATAGCCGAACCACGTGAAAACCCTAGCCTCCATTCTTCCTCAATCTCTATCTCTCTTTTATATATTCCATTGTCATTAGATTTAGGTCTTCTACATGGTATCAGAGCCGTAAAGCTTTCACGAGCCATCCCGATCTTTTCGCTTCCGCACCACATCAAACCAATCCCTTCTCACCATAATATTTCATTTTTTTTTCGCCAAACTGATTACACAAATCAGACTCTGGTCTCAAGCTCAGAAAAACCCAGTTTTCCCGATCATACTCCGCATCCGCACGCGCCTTCACGCGCCTCCCACAGTTTCAGAAAATCCCTCACGCGCCTCCAGCGCCGCCGGAACCACCAAGCTCCAGATCTGCCTATTCCGTCATCATTTCCAGAAATTGACAGCACCATAACGATCGTCGTCATCAGATCGGTTTGCACCGAAAATTTCGCGACCATCTGCCTTCGCACGCACCCGCACGCGCCGGGTAACTAATCGGGTACCCATGACCCGGATTTAAGATCCGTCCCTGTTCTGACCCGCGCCGCTCACAAGGATGACGTCAGCCCTAGGCACTATTGCTTACTGCTGACGTCAGCAGACCCGAAAAAAAAAAAAAAAAAAAAAAAAAAGAGAAAACTGGCTGCGACCAGTGAGCCAAAAAAAAAAAAAAAAAAAAATCATTTTATTTTTATGTGTTTTGCTTGCATTTTATTTTTTATTTATCTTTGTTTGCAATATTAAAAAAAAAAAAAAAAAAAAGAAAAAATAAAAAATAAAAAAACTGGCATTGACCAGTAAGGGAAAAAAAAAAAAATTGTGGGATTTACTTTTTGATTCTATCTTAAATGAGCCGAGATCGAGCCAAGCCATCGAGCCACTGAGCTGAGATCCCGAGCCAAGACCATTTCAAGATCCAAGCCTCTGAGTCACGATCCGAGCCATTGAGCCATGATCCGACCAAGCCAAGCCGAGATCTACTTCAAGCCAAAATCCAAGCCACCGAGCCTCTGAGCCGAGATCCGAGCCATCGAGCCGAGATACGAGCCAAGCCAAGTTGAGCCAAGATATTTGAGCTATTCTTTTGTAAACAAACTCAAAGGTTTCATTAAAATTACACCTTGAGTTTGAGGGGGAATGTTAAGGTATCCCACATAGGTTAGATAGAAGAGTTGTATTAGTAGTCCTATGTATAAATAGGACACCTTCACAACACATTGTAATCACCCAAAATATCATACAGAGAGAATATAATAAAGATGTAGCCCATTGGCTACATCCTGTGGACGTAGGCTCACATAGCCGAACCACGTGAAAACCCTAGCCTCCATTCTTCCTCAATCTCTATCTCTCTTTTATATATTCCATTGTCATTAGATTTAGGTCTTCTACATCACCTACAGATGTGCTGCCAGAAGATGGCGTAGTATGCGGACAATGAACCATTGTTGATCCAGACTTTACAAGACACCTTGACGGGGCACGCAGCTGAATGGTTTTTTGCAGCTAAAAAGGATTTCACACTGGAAGGAGCTGGCGGACACCTTCCTAGCCCAGTACGGTTTCAAATCACAGATAGCGCCAGACCAATTTGACCCACGGAGGATGGAGAAGAAGAGCGGCGAAACTTTCAGAGAATACGCCTAACGATGGAGAGAAATGGCAGCCTGAGCACGCCCTCCCTTGAATGAAAAAGAGATGATCAAGATCGTTGTCGACACTCTCAAGAACCCATACTTTGGTCAAATGGTAGGTTTGCAATTACAGTTCTTTGTGGACTTAATTCTAGTTGGAGAGAGAGTCGAGGATGCATTGAAGACAAGGAAGATAGTGGACATGCCAGCCCTAATGGCATTAGTTGAGTAGATTTCAAAGAGGACCCTCGTGGAGAAAAATGAGGGAGAAGTTCAGATGATAGCCAAGAACAACAAGAAATGGAAGAAGACTCTCCCATGTTATACTACACGACCCACTTGGAATCAACCAAGACCGGTTCAGATAGCACAAGCTCCCAAGGTGCACAAAACTTGAATGACCTACTTGGACTACTCAAGGGTGCCGTATTTGAGAAAAGTCAATAGAGGAACCTATGGCAATTACATCAAGATAGCTACTATACGATGATGGTTCTTGAGAACATGATGCCAAGCCTAGATCAACCAAGAGCGAGCTAAGATGTGGATCACTTTCATGTGAAAGCTTCACCCAACCGTATCCAAACTCTAAAGAGGTTTGCCTAATATTGGGGATGCCACCCATGGAAGACAAAGCACAAAGAACCTTTAAGGTTCAATCAGGTTCCTACTAACCCTCCTATATCCATGTTGAATAGTTTGTTGCAATCTATTACAAATTTTTCAAAATCTATACTTTTTTCAAAATGTGCATAATAAAATGTAAAATCACAAAAAGATTTGTTTGAAATGCATGCATCCATGAGAGGGACGAGTCAAGACCATAATTCCACTCATGGAAAATGAAGTGTCCAAGTAAAATTACTATCCATTACTGAGAAAAAGCGGCATGTGTTCTTCGAACACCCACGCCCAAAACACTTTTTCTCAAACATATGAAGCACTTAACCCTTTGCACCTAATTCCCACTTTTCACGACCAATGTTGGTATGGTCCTAAACCAGTAGGTGACTAAAGGTTCTAGCTTCACTGACCAATTGATTGGATATGAAATGATGGAGGCATTGTTTCTACTATCCAAACAGTTATACCGCTTGTGAACCCCGCTGATCCAAAGAATATATTTTTAAAGAAAATTCACCTGGATTTATAAAATGGCACTTAAAGCTCTCTAGGCTAAGAAGTTAGTACCCAAGATGACGAAAAAGGCCTCCGTTTAACTATCTTCCCACTTGTAGAAAAATGCCACTTGCTAACCAAGTTGAGCTTGTTCGTTCTTTTCTATGGAAAAAACCAGTCCAGGATTACCCCCCACACTGGGGTAGGTTAAATGGTTGTGAGAGTCTCATGCTAAGTAAAAGCGAACAAAGTGAGTAAATGGGACTTCCAAAGGAAACCAAGTCAATCAGGTGAATCCCCCAAAAGGAAAGGGAGGAAGCAAAGTCCAAAAGCTGAATTCAACCCAAAGAAAGCTGAACTGAATGAATAGGAGAATCTAGTGGAATGTTCGAATTGAGAACAAGGTTAGTACTTAATGTAGTGAAATTCAAACGAAGAGTAATCCTTGACTTTAGGAAAACCCCTCAAGTAATTTCAAAGCCAAAATCATCCTCCCATAAGCATAGGAAAACCAAAGCCTTACATTACAGTCCTTTGAAAGTCCTTCCTAACTAGGAGCAACTGCTTAGTCTAAGGAGCTTGTGCCAAGGAAACATCATGAAGTAATTTTGAGCCTTATATCCTTCGTTTTGAGCACCCTTTTTAACCCTAAGGCCACATTACAAGCCAACAAAGACCTCACTGATTATTGATGATCGGTTGGTCATGTAGCAATGAACTTTGGGTCAAAAACTGGTAATGATGGAATCTAGATCACGCAACTTTACGAGGTCGTATCTCATAAAAGGCACCGTCCACTTTGCACCACGGCCTTTGAGCCTAACAAGAGTGACTTCAATGTTTGAAGCCTCACCCCAATCCAAAAGAAATAAAAGAAGAAAGAGCTCACTTAGAAAGCTCACAAGATAATGTCAAACAGATTAACCCAAGGGATCACGTTTTCCATTCTCGGTAAGGGATGGTTGTTAAGCAGGGGCACCCATTAACTGTAAAGGAAACAAGGCTTTGCCTAGCCTCTCTCAGACAATGCATGCATTCAAAAGAATTTTCAAAAGATTGTACTCTTTAATGATTTTCCAAGAATAAAAAGGTTTGAAAATGATTTTTTTAAGAAGAAAAAAACAGTCCTCGAAATCTTGAACGAGGAAAATTTTTTTAAAGAGAGATTTGTTCAGAATTGCAACAACCTATGAAATTTCACCCTCTGAACCACCAGTCGGGCCACTAGCCCAAAAATCCTGAAAGATGTTGAGCACTTTTTCCCCAGACTCTTTTCAAACAGCATGTCTTGACCAGAAAATGCCCAAACACAATCCCATACACTGGCTTTGGTTGAATGTTGTCCATAGAAAACGAACGAAGGCCAGGCCCCAGTCTCAATTTTGATACTAGGGCAATTTTTCCCTTTTGGTTCTACCAAACCATGGGTGGTATCCAAAAGTTTCAGAAGGTAGAAAGGGAATCTCTCATCATAGACACACTCAGTAGACACGACGGTCAATGCTGAGGCAGATTTCTAGGCCACTAAAATTCTACATTGTCTAGGCAAATGGACACCTCTTGAAGAACCTCCCAGATCGATGACAATATTGGAGTCCGGAAATAAGAAATTCTGAACAAGCAATGCAAGAAAAGCCCCGTAGAGAGAAATGAGACCCAAATTGGGGAAAACGTGTGAAAGACCTTCGATTTATCCATGAGTCTCACCATTGATCTTATTGTATCACACTGGAGCAATTTTTCCTATTCGAAGAAAGGAAAAATCAGGAGGCATTACACCACACTGGGGCAATTTTTCCGTGAGCAAAAAAATTAGAAGACAAACCAGAGATCAAGGAAGTGCTACCACCATTAGTTGAAAGAGCGAAGGCTCGACCGAACAGATTGACGATCAAGAAAGTGTCGTCCAACCAAGTGATCAAGAGCATGTCATCAGAAAGACCGACCAGATGAGCTAATGACCAAGAGCATGTCGTCAATACCGAGAAAACTGGAAAAGTCAAGAAGCAGCCAAGGAATGTCTTATGATTAAATTTGACAACAAAATGGGGCAAATTTTTCAAATGAATTTTGAAAATTTTTGAAGGAAAAACGATTCAACACTTGGGTAGCTGTCTCGGTCCTGGGTAAAGTGGACAGGAGCGAAAATTTGGGATTCCGTGTCAACTTGTATGATTCCATACTCGGGCAAATTTTTCTATCTTCAAGAAGTTAGAAAAATTAATTTCATGTTCCATACTGGGGAAAATTTTTCTATCTTCAAGAAGTTAGAAAAATTAGTTTAATATTACACACTAGGGCAAAAATTTTTTCCATTTTGGAGGAGAATTGGAAAAAAATTTCGGATTGAGCCTCGTGGAGGAGTAAAACCCAAAATTTGCTGAAATGGGCCTCATGGAGGAGTAAGTCCCAACATTTGTTGAAATGGGCCTCGTGGAGGAGTAAGTCCCAACATTTGCTGAATTAAGCCTCGTGAAGGAATAAGACCCGATGATGATAGAAATGGGCCTCGTGGAGGAGTAAGTCCCAACATTTGCTAAAATGGGCCTCGTGAAGGAGTAAAACCCAACATTTGTCAAAATGGGCCTCGTAAAGGAGTAAGACCCGATGATGATAGAAATGGGCCTCTTGGATGTATAAGACCCAACCCTTTGATGTTTCAAGTCTGTAGCATAACTAAACCTAAAGTATGGGATGCGTGTGCACTCCGACCCAAACGACAGAGCAACAACTACCTCAATGGAGCTCGCATAGCATCTAAAGTGCACAAAGCCAAAGTCCCTAAGGAATGGACCACATGGAATGCCACCATTGGTGACAAACCCGAGAAGGGGGAACTAAATTCACATGACCCCAAGTCTACCTCAGGTCTTTCTTAAAATCCAACCCTCAATGTTCATGCATTCACAAAAATCCAAGGCGAGAAAAGTGGCATTCACCACTACTACCCTGATGAGACATATGCAAAGGATAGCAACAAAAAGCAATCCAAGAGTTAGAAAAGTCAGGTAAATTTCATACTCTAACAGAAAAGTCAACAATCAAATTTATACAAATAGGAAAGGACAATCAAATCCCAATTTTCCCCGACCATCTAGACTCAGGATTTCCAAACCGGTTCGGATTACCCATTGAGATTTGAACAAGTTTCAAATCCCAAATTCCCCCAACCGTTTGGACTCAAGATTTCCAAACCATTGGATTATCCCAAATTGAGATTTGAACAAATTTCAAATCCTAATTTTCCCCGACCGTTTGGACTCAAGATTTCCAAACCGTTGGATTACCCATTGAGATTTGAACAAGTTTCAAATCCCAAATTGCCCCAACCGTTTGGACTCAGGATTTTCAAACCATTGGATTACCCGAATTGAGATTTGAACAAGTTTCAAATCCCAAATTCTCCCAACTGTTTGGACTCAGGATTTCCAAACCGTTGGATTACCCAACTTGATATTTGAGCAAGTTTTCAAATCCCAAATTCCCCCGACAGTTTGGACTCAGGATTTCCAAACTGTTGGATTACCCAAATTGAGATTTGAGCAACTTTAAATCCCAAATTCCCCCGACCATTTGGACTCAGGATTTCCAAACCGTTGGATTACCCAAATTGAGATTTGAAGAAATTTCAAATCCCAATTTTCTCCGACTGTTTGGACTCAGGATTTCCAAACCAATGGATTACCCAAATTGAGATTACCCAAATTCAGATTTGAGCAAGTTGCCAAATCTCAATCTTCCCCGACCGTTTGGACTCAGGATTTCCAAATCGTTGGATTACCCAAATTGAGATTTGAGCAAGTTGCCAAATCCCAATCTTCCCTGACTGTTTGGACTCAGGATTTCCAAACCGTTGGATTACCCAAATTGAGATTTGAGCAAGTTGTCAAATCCCAAATTCCCTCCCTACCGTTTGGATTTAGGAGCTCCAAACCATTGGATTACCCTAAATTGAGATTTGAACGAATGTCAAATCCCAATTTCCCCGACCGTTTGAAAAATTTCAAACCGGGTCAGATTTGTCTATCCCCCGAGATCCCTTGGAACGCTGAACTCAAGTAAGGTATTTCCTAAGTTTGTGTAAATTTCAAATTTAGCCTATACCTTTCAAAATTTCTGTCCTGCTGAAAAAGCGCGTGCATGGCGACGTGCCTAAAAAAATAACAAACAATAAGAAAGAATACATAATATTGTGCCCAAAATTTTTCATTCTCTATCTTCTATTTTCCTAAGTGGGACCTCACACGACAAAAAAGAAAGGAGGAGAAAGTGGAATGAACGGGGAAGAAACCGATCAGTCCTTTTAAAAGTGGGACCTCATGCGAGGTCACCATGCGCCACGCATGGTGGAGCTGCGCGAGGCAACTTTTTTTGCCATGTGGCCACCTCGTGCTGTGCGCCGCCTTTTCTGAACCCATTTGACCTTCTTTGACCCCTAGAATGCCTGTTTGAGAGCTAAAAAATGTAGGTATGCAAATCGAGACAAATTGCGCAACCGTAAATGGGTACGAAAATCGAGAAAATCTGAGTGGGCAAAAATTGAGTCATTTATTCTTTATTCGGAGTTCCTTATGCCAAACAACACCAAACAAATAAGGGGCAACTGTCATAATCCTATTTTTACCACCGGGATTTTCTCAAGTGTCTGCACGCAAAACAAGGTAGCCCGAACCAAGCCGAGTTGACCTAAGAGGGGCCCAGTCGCACTTAAGAACTCTCAAAACACAACCGGGAGTACATTTCTCAAGGTTTGGGGAGGTTTGACCAAGTTTGACCAAGGCCTTGACCGGACCAAAAGCAAGATTTGATTGACCACCCTCTCACCATTAGATAGAGCACATCGAGAGCTTCAATTCGGTATTTTACGGGTCTAAAACAGGCGAGAAACGAGGAAGTTATGGGCAAAACTGTAAAAAAATCGATCCAACACTTAGCTAAATTTTGTCAAGTGTTGTTGACAAAACAACCCATTTAAGGAGCGACGTTCGCGCATAAATTCTTTCCAACCCACAACGATTTTGTCCGCAAATTGGAAACTTTAAGGAAGAGGGTAACTTCAACTACAACGTGTAACTCTCGGATCGTCAAGAGCTTCCCAAGTCAAGCCGGAATCTCGATCGAAAAATAACCCCCGGCATGGAAAAACACTACAACAGCCTCTGTTCGCGGGACCGTATCTCATGAACCCAAGCTCACCTTCGCGCAAGTCCAGAACTTTAAGAAAGAATGTAGCACAAGCTTTCCAGCGACACCAAGATCGTCAAAAACCGACGTTGGGAGCTACGTCAACCGTGCACATGAAAACTAACGGAAGAAAGGAGACTATGTTGAAAATTTCACAATTTTCCCCACGGGGAGGTTACCCTTGCGCACAGGTTCTTCCTTACTCACTGTGATTTGATTCGCAAATCTGAAACTTTAAGAAAGAGGACATGTTCAGACACGATGTGCAACTCTCAGATTGCCAAAAATTTTCCCGGTCAAGCTGGAATCTCGATCGAAAAACAGCCATCCGGCGAGGAAAAAACACCCTGGCGGCCTCTGTTCGCAGGACTGCTTCTCGCAGGCCCAAACTTGACTTTTTGCAAGTCCAAAACTTTAAGAAAGAAGGTATTTTAAGCTTTCTAGGGACTCCAAGAACATCAAAAACCAACGTTGGGAGCTACGTCAACCATACGCGCAAAAACTAACGAAAATAAGGAAAACGAGCTGAAAATCTGACTCGTTTTTCCTCCCGGACAGCCGCCTTCATGCGCAAGTTCCTCCCAACTCACTACGAGTTGATAAGAAAGTTCAAAACTTTAAGAAAGACTGCAACTCCGGCTACGAGACGCAACTTTCGGTTCGCCGGTAGCATCTCCCGTTTGGCTGGAATATTCGCCGGAAAAACGCAGAAAAACAGCTCAGACGCCCCAACTTCCGGGAGCCATAACTTTCCATCCGAACTCCGATTCACGCAAACTTTATATCGTTGGAAATTAGACTTCTCAAGATTTCCAACGGTACCTTGCATGACCCATTTTGAGCCCCGGAAGGCCTTCAAAAGCTACCTCAAAAACCAGATAAGAAAACTGTAGACAGGCAAATCGAGGAGGATCCGCTGGAGATGCCACGTGATAGATAAGATTGCCACGTGGAAGCACGTGCCACGCAGCCTCACCATGCGCTGCGCAAAACCACCCTACATGAGGTCCCTCTATAAATCAGACCCTCCTCCCCTCATTCCAGCAAGATTGGCTCGAGTCCCTAGGCAAAAATTAGGCTTAGAATAGGCAAAAACTCAGGAAAGGGTTTTCTCTTTGGGGTTTAGACTAGTTTCTAGTTAGAGTTAAGAGATCCTACTTAGGTAATCTCTCTCTACCCCTCCAAGCTTCTCTCATCCCTTTCTTCACTCATACACTCTCCCATACCCACTACTTCCTTTCATTTTCCATGGAGGTGACTAGTGATGATCCCACAATGGGAAGGGATTCACAATGATCCATGTTTTTATTATATGCTTTAAATTTATTTATCGCTTTCACTATGCTTTAGATTCATTTATTGCCTTCCGTTATGCTTTAAATACATTTATTGCTTTCCATTATGCTTTAAATTCATTTATTGCTTTCCGTTATGCTTTAAATACATTTTTCACTTTCATTTACATTTATTATGTTATTGTGATTATCCCCTTTTCCCGTGTGATTTGGGTATGAAAATCCTTAGTGGTCGTGGCGGATTATGTAAGACCTTCAATGGCATTAACAACATGTAAACCCGCAAGGCATTGGACCCATGAACACCCCCCCTTGATTAAATTTTGTCATTATTTCCGTATTTACTACGTTGTGAATATTATCCCTTTTCCCCTTGTGATTTGGGCGTGAAAATCCCGATTGGTCGTGGTGGATTATGTAAGACCTTCATAAGTCATTAACAACCACGTAATCCCATAAGGCATTGGACCCACGAAAATCTCCCTTGCTTTAAAATTCTGTCATTTTAATTATTTTATTACATTATTGTAATTACCTCTTTCCCCGTGTGATTTGGGTATGAAAATCCTTAGTGGTCTTGGCGGATTATGTAAGACCTTCAATGGCATTAACAACCATGTAAACTCGCAAAGCATTGGACCCATGAACACCCCCCTTGATTAAATTATGTCGTTATTTCATTATTTACTACGTTATTATTATCCCTTTTTCCCCTTTGTGATTTGGGCGTGAAAATCCCGATTGGTCGTAGTGGATTATGTAAGACCTTCATGAGGCATTAACAACCACGTAATCCCATAAGTCATTGGACCCACGAAAATCTCCCTTACTTTAAATTCCGTTATTCACATCTTTTACGTTATTGTGATTATTATCCCTTTTCCCCTTGTGATTTGGGCGTGAATATCTCGATTGATCATGGCAGATTATGTAAGACCTTCATGAGGCATTAACAACCACGTAATCCCATAAGACATTGGACACGCGAGAATTTCCCATGCTTTAACTCTGTCATTATTTACTACGCTATTGTGAATATTGTCTATCTTTCCTCTTTGATTTGGGCATGAAAATCCTTACTGATATTGGAGGTTTAGGTAAGGCTTTCAATGGCACTAAACCCCATTTAAATCCATAAGGTATTTGACCCTCGAGATCCCCAACATTATTTTGATGAATCTCCCTATTTACCATTCATGTAAGCCCTATTCAATCTCGGAGGATTAGGTAAGCCTTTCAATAGCACTTATCCCCTATTTAATCTCGAGAGGCATTGAACTTTTCTCTACGTTGTTTATTTTATTCATGTAAATCCTAAGGTGGTATCGGAAATTAAGTCAGTCTTTCAGTAGCATTGAATTTCGGTCCCACAAGGTCTTGACCCTTTCCCTAATCCATCTCATATTGCATACTTATCATTTTGATTAAGTGCTTTAATTACGACGTAAATTATACCTTGTCATTTGATTAAGCATCTTATTTATGTCATAATCATCCTTGTCATTTCCATCACACCATACTCATCCCATAGTCTCTGTGATTAACGTGCTGCTAACATGCCATGATCACTCGCTTGATATCTGTTCCTTGTGATTAATGTGCTGCAAACATGCCATGATTACTTGATTGAACATTTACTCGATTTGATGTCATTCCATATTTGACTTGTGATTAATGTGCTGCAAACATGCCATGATTACTTGCTTGAACATTTACCCGATTTGATGTCATTCTATATTTGACTTCTGATTAATGTGCTGCAAACATGCCATGATTACTTGCTTGAATATTTACTCGCTTTGATACTCATTCTCAGTGATTTATGTGCTGCAAACATGCCGTGATCACTTGTTTGAATATTTACTCGCTTTGATATAAATGTGATTAAAATACACTTTGCCATGAAAATTTTAAAAAGAGTAAACATGGTAATATGGGCATTACAAACAAGATTGGTGCAACCTAAGTGCTAAGGCTTGACCTAGCCTTGGGACACCATGGTATGAGTCCTTTATGCGTTAGTGTGGCTTGCCATTGACACATTCTAAGGGATTCTACACGTTCTAACTCCCATAAGATCATGGCCTAAAATTCCCCAAAGTGTAAATTAATCATCTAAAACCCCGCCATTTGACGGACCACTTTATTCTTGGAAATCAAGGGTGAAGGGATCCCAAATATGGCACCAAAAACATAATTGTTTGTCCCAGTTCAAGAGTATCCTGCCATTGAATTGCCCGAAACCTTAAAAAATACAAAGATGAGGGAAGTGAAACAAGGAGTCTAAACAAAACTGAATGAAGTCAAATTGCATTTGTCATTCTTGGTACGTTGTATGACGGAAATCGGGACATTTGTACATAATTTAAACCAACAATCTATGCTTAGCAAACGTAAGGGAACACTAGAAGGGAGGTAATCGTTTCTTAACAGATGTTGTGGGGTGCCTAACACCTTCCCCACACATAAGCAAACCCCCAAACCCATCTCTAGTTCAAGACCATTTTCTTTAATATGTCTAAACAAGATAAAATCTATTAGACATAGGTGCCCAATCACACCTTAAATTTCCCATGATTGGTGGCGACTCCAAATTTGTGCTCACTTGCACACACACACGTGTTCCCGCACACACACACACACACACATTATACACACTCCGAACAAAAGACTCGCCAAATGAGGTCGGGATCAAGGAAAAGATAGTAATAATTTTTCCCCGGTGTCGACAGCAAGCAGCTGAGGATCTTATCAAGAAAGAAAAGCCTATTGTCATGTTGGCAAAAGAGCTTGAATCAACTCTTAAGTTCAAGCCTAAGGGCAAGAACTTTAAGAAAAAGGGATTTCAATCTTTTAAGAAATCTCAAGATGACAAAGTGAATAAAATCACTGAAAATAAGAAACCAAAAGGAAATTGTTTCCATTGTGGTAAACCTAGTCATTGGAAGAGAAACTGTCGCTATTACTTGGATTCTCTGAAGAAGGACAAACCTTCAGAAGGTATGTCTAATATTGTTATCATTGAAACAAACTTAATGGATGGTCCCCTTAATAGCTAGTGTGTAGATTCTGGTGCAACCTCACACATCTGCAATATGTTGCAGGGGTTCAAGGAGACCCGAAGGCTTAATGAAGGAGAAGTAATCTTGAAGATGGGGACAAGTGCAACTGTTGCAACCACTGCCATTGGAACATTCTGTTTAGAACTATCTTCTAGTAGAACTCTTGTTTTAGATGAATGCTTATATGTGCCAGAAGTACAAAGGAATTTAATTTCTGTTTCAAGACTTGGTTGTTATGGATATTCTTTTCTTTTTACCACTAAACTTATTGTTAAGTTTAATAATAAATTCGTAGCTTCTGGCATTTTGCAAGATGGTCTTTATGTTACAAGTTCTATTGATAATTCTGTGAATTGTGTTGAGAATAATAATGCTGCCAGTGTGTTATCTCTTAAAAGAAATAGAGATGTTAATCCAATGTACATGTTGTGATGCCCCGCACCACCTAGCATTATAAATTAATTATATTAGTACTAAGTCACAAAAGGAATATAGTCATGCTACATGATTAATGTTAGCAATAATAAACATGCATATATGTTAATGGCATGTAGTAAATTACTAATTGTAAGTTAGTTATTAAATGATTAATTAAGGTTAAGCTAATTAAGAGTATTAAAGGTTAATGGTGTTAAGTTAAGATAATGCATGTTAATGGCCTAGTGAACCAATAAGAGTTGGACACATGGAATCCACTAGCTAAGCCCTCCTCTCCAAAGATGACACATGAAATCCACTAGCAAACCTCCACCCTCTTATAAATTGACACTTGGACTCCACTAACTAAATCTCACCCACATGCAAGGTGACATGTGTAATGCACTAGCCAAAATTTTTCCTCTAGAACCGGCCATGCATTGCTCTTCTCATTTCATTTCATTGTTCAAGAAGAAAGAAAGGAAAAGAAAGAGAGAAGCTCTCCTTCTGCTGGCCAAAAATCCCTTGGAGGAAAAAACCTCCATAGTTGCTCTCCTTCAAGCTTCACTCCATCAAGAAAATGATAGCTCTTGTTAGGGCTTATATTCCCAACCTTTAGAAGGTAAATTCCTCAAATTCTCTAGGGTTCCATGGAGTTTAATTGGGGGTTTAAACTGAAATTTCATGCATCTGTTAGATTGGGTGAAATCTTAGCTTGCATGTATGTTTTGAGATGGATTAAGCTTTGCATGTGGGATGGAATGGCTGGTGTGGGCTGAACATGATGAGTTGGGATGAGATTAGACTTGATGTGGTACTGTATGTGTTGCATTTAGAAGGAGTTGTTGGCTAATGGTTGGAAGTTGTTAGAGTGCTTGAGCATAAACCCGATCTGCTGCTGTTTCTGCAGTGATCAGTGGGTTCCATAAATTCTGGAATTTCTGAGAAGAGCAATTAAGAAAGAGTTTTATTTAACTTATTATATCACATGTCTACTGCCCATATATTAAATTTCACTTGAAAACAAGGTTGTTTGATAATTATTTGTGATTTTTCAAGAAAACTGTGCAAATCTGTCAATTTGACAGATTCTGTGTTTGTCGGTTTGAAATTGCATAATAAATCCAATATTTGGAATTTAAGTGATTTGAATATATTTCTGGAACCCTAGGATGCATATGTTATTTATGGAATTACCCCATACAATTTTAGTAAATAAGGAATTGTGGGTACTGATCTAAAGTTACCTTCAAAACTGTGCTGGCAGATTTGAGTATTCTGTCTTGGTTGAATTTTATAATTTTTTATAAAGCTCAAATACAGCTGTAATTTTTAAGTAATGTACTAGACATATAATAGAACAAGTAAATGAAATATCAAGGAAATTGGATAGTGAATGGATAGTTAAATTCACTGTTCAAATGGACTGCTCTGTAGTGGGACAGAACCTTTATTTCCTGAAAGAATGAGACTTTGACAAATTTACTCTTGCAATTGGATGATTTATTTGGGTTGATATTTTATGTGCAGAGCCAATTGCATGTTTATTGTCTAGGTGAATTTTATTATGCATTGATTTCTTTGTTTGGTAAGTTATGAGCCATGTAACTACGGTTTTTGCATTAGTGCCTTAGAAACAATGTGTGATTGCTTGAAGTATATTGTATTTGGTATTATAATTATGAGGTTGGTTAGCCTTGGATGCCTTCAATATGTTGATTGGGGTTGCGAAAGGGTTTAGGACAGTTTTAAGCTAAGAATTGGAAAAAAAAAAAATTTGTAATTAGTATTTCCATTGGTTTAGGAGAATCCGAAGACAATAGGTGAGACTGCAGGCTTGCTTGAGACTCTGGTTTAGGTTCTGCTACAGTGTACAGGTAAGGGAATGTGCCATGAAAATTTAATAGTCCATGTTTTAAGAATATATCTGTATATGTTTTATCAATGCTTTCAGTAAACTCAGTTTGATACTTGCTTATAAAGAAAACGTGCATTGATTTAGAAACAGTTTTGAGTTGGTACAGTTAAGACAGATTTTAGAAGCAAGCTGTGGATATGCTATGAATTTTGGCTTAGTAAGGCAAGAGAGAGATTGAAAAATAAACAAGCATAATATGTTTTACGAACACCTAAAACAGTTTTGAGTGTGATGCCCTGCAGACTGACAACCCAAGGCCACGAGGGGATCGTATGTCCTAAAGACATGGCAGCAGAAAGGCTACGAGGGGTTTTATTCCCTGTAGATCGGCAACAAGTAAGACCACGAGGGGTTGTATTTCCTAAAGATATGGCAACCCAGGCCACGAGGGGATCTTCGGATCTTTATAGACTGGCAACCCAGGCCACGAGGGGATAGTTTCCCTGTAGACATGGCACCAGTAAGGTCACGAGGGGTAAAGTCTTAAAGATATAGTACAGTTACATGTTCCATATAGTTTTTGCTATATTATGCAATGGTATGAGAAAAGTTTTCTCTTCAAAACAGTTTAAGGGAATATGTTTTATTTACATATAAATGAGTAATGCTATATGTTCAGATTTCAATAGTTATATTATGCCTTACAAGTTATCAGATATTATGTTCATCAGTATGAAACATATATGTTCAAGAAACTCATGAAATCATTTTATCATGAACTGTTTATACGCAAGTCATATCCACAAAGATTATTCTGTTTATCATGCATTCATGCATACTGTTAAATCTTCATGTCACGCCTCCCTTACTTAGCAAAGTGGGTTGCTCAGATTGCAAGAACAATTTATAGTGCAGCCAAGAGTCTTAGCATGGAGGAGCAATTTTGTTGTATCTAGAACTAGTCTTAGACATTTTGAGTTTTTGTGTATATAAAGCATAAGTGATGTATATGTTTAAATAGTCTTCCGCTGTATTAGAGTTATTATGTCCACACACTGATGTATTTTGTATAAACAGTTATAGATGCTCTGACTACTATCACTTCCTTTAGGTGGACTAGTAAACTCATTCATTTTGTAAAGGAGTATGTTTATAGTATTGGGAGTTCCCAATCTAAGAAGAAGTTAAAGAATCAGGACGAGAGAAAAGAAAAGAAAGAAGAAAAATTTATACTCCTTTTAGTTGGTTCGTGTTAATATCAGGCACAAACTTGGTATTAGCATGCTGGTCCGACTCCGAATCATATTACGGATTTGGGTCGTGACGCATGTGGCATTTAAGGCTTGGTCATATTAAAATTGATAGGATCAATAGATTAGTGAGGGATGGGCCATTGAAACTTTCAAAAGTTGAGCCTTATCCAATTTGTGAGCTTTGCTTACAAGGGAAAATGACCAAAAACCTCTTTACTAGAAAGGGAGTTAGAGCCACTGATGTACTAGAATTAATACACACTGATGTTTGTGGTCCTTCGACTCACATGACAAGAGGTGGTTTCTTTTACTTCATTACATTTATTGATGATCATTCTAGGTATGGTTATCTGTACCTAATAAAACATAAATTTGAATCTTTTGAAAAGTTCAAAGAATTCCATAATGAGGTTAAGAAACAAACTGGAAAATGCATAAAAATCCTTCGCTCAAATAGGGGAGGGGAATACTTCTTGGATCAATTTAAAGATCATCTTAAAAGATAATGGCATTATTTCTCAACTGACTCCTCCTGGCACACCACAACACAATGGTGTGGCTGAAAGGAGAAATAGAACCCTATTAGATATGGTTCGTTCCATGATGAGCATGTTAGAGTTGCCTATTTCTTTTTGGGGTTATGCTTTGAAGACTGCTGTTTATTTATTGAATAAGGTCCCCAAAAAATCGATTCCTAACACCCCATATGAGTTATGGACTGGTAAGAAACCAAGTCTAAATCATATAAAGATATGGAGTTGTCCATCACATGTTAGAAAGTCTAATGTGGATAAACTAGGACCAAGGAGTGACAGATGCTTATTTGTTAGCTACCCCAAAATGTCTACTGGATTCTACTTTTATAATCCTAGTGAGCAAAAGGTTTTTGTGAGTAGGAATGCTATTTTTCTTGAGAAAGATTATAGCTTGAATGAGAGTAGAACCAAAGTTACTCTTGAGGAACAAAATGATAGACCAATGACTGTGCCTAGTGAGAATAATGAAGAGTAAGTAATAGTGCCTATTGAACCTTCCAACATGCAAGAGCCTCGGCGTAGTATAAGGATTATTAGGCCCCCAGTTAGACTCACTTTGTTAAATGAGATTTATCAAATGGAGTCAGATGGGTTTGATAATGATCCTTTTACTTATCAAGAAGCAATGAATGATAAGGACGTTGAGCATTGGAAAAAGGCCATGGAATCAGAGATGGACTCATTGTATACAAACTAGGTCTGGACCTTAGTAGATAAACTTGAAGGCATCAAGCCTATAGGTTGCAAATGGATCTACAAAAGGAAATTAGGACCAACTAGTAAGGTGGAGACCTATAAAGCTAGGCTAGTGGCGAAAGGGTACACTAAAAAGGCTGGCATTGATTATGAGGAAACTTTTTCGCCAGTAGCCATGCTAAAGTCCATAAGGATTCTTTTGTCAATAGCTGTACATTATGATTATGAGATATGGCAAATGGATGTTAAAACTGCTTTCTTGAATGGCTACATTTGAGAAGAAATATATATGGACCAGCCAATAGGTTTTATATCTCATGGGCAAGAATCAAAAGTTTGTAAGTTGATGAAATCTATTTATGGCCTAAAACAAGCATCACATAGTTGGAACATCCGCTTTGATGAGGCAATCAAATTGTTTGGTTTCTCACAAAATATAGATGAACCTTGTGTTTATAAAAAGGTCAGTGGGAGGATTATTACATTTCTAATTCTTTATGTGGATGACATACTACTCATTGGGAATGACGTAGGAGCAATGTCATCTATAAAGATGTGGTTATCTAGTCACTTTGCAATGAAAGATCTTGGTGAAGCGTCCTACATACTCGGAATCAAATTGTTTAGAGACCGAAAGAAAAGATTATTGGGACTTTCACAAGTCAATTATATTGACAAGATATTGGCTAGGCTTAGCCTGCAAGACTCCAAGAAAGGGTTTTCACCTTTCAAACATGGAGTTCATCTCTCTAAGAAAATGTGTCCCAAAACACAAGAAGAGAGAGAGAAAATGAGAAATTGTCCTTATGCTTCAACTGTAGGAAGTCTCATGTATGCAATGCTTTGCACTAGGCCAGACATCTGTTATGCAGTGAGCATTGTGAGTAGATATCAATCCAATCCAGGTCCTGAGCATTGGACAACAGTGAAACATATCCTTAAATATTTAAATAAGACCAAACATTATTTCTTAGTGTTTGGTAGTGAGAATTTGAATATTCAAGGGTATACAGATTCAGATTTCCAGTCAAATATTGATGATAGAAAATCAATTTTTGGATTTGTTTTCACTCTTGGAAAGGGAGCAATAAGTTGGAGAAGTTGCAAGCTCTACTGCAGATTCTACTACAGAAGTAGAGTATATAGCTGCAAGTGAAGCTGCAAAGGAAGTTGTGTGGATTCACAAGTTCATTCAAGAACTTGGAGTTGTTCATTCTATTGAGTCACCCATTACAATCCATTGTGATAATAATGGTGCAATTGCAAATGTAGTAGAACTAAGAACTCATAAGAGAACAAAACACATTGAACGTAGATTTCACTTGATACGTGATATCATACACAGAAGTGATGTGGAAATAACAAAGATTGCCTCAGCCAACAATGTAGCTGATCCATTCACTGAAGCTTTGCCCCAAAAAGTATTTGAGAAACACCTTGACACAATGGGTGTTAAATATATGTATGATTGGTTTTGAGTGCAAGAGAGAGATTGTTAGAATTATATGCCCTCAAAAACCAATTCTATGAATTTTATTTTATAATAAATTTGTTCTTTCACATACATGATTATTAAAGGTATATTTATTATTTAAATGTGGCATGTGATGTCATCTTTGTAGAAAAATCATGCTAATGGTTAAGGAACCAAATGCAGGGAGTAATGATTTTTCATAAACTTAAAATTGTTCTAGGCTATGGATGTTAATAGAATATCAACACTAGAGCCTACACTTGTTGTGCTTCTATATGATAAGATGATTTACTCCATCATTGAGGTAGTGACTTTAAGCAGACAAGTGGGTGTAATGTAACAAGTACATAAACTGAACTGGATCTGATTAAGAACACCTTGTGGGTTGATCACTGTTGGTTAAAATGTTGTTCTATCACAATTTTCCTATTGTCCTCAAACATTAGAGGTTTGCATATATTTATTTATTATGCACATAACTTTGACAATGTCAACCGGTGATGCTCATTTAAAGGCTATATATGGACATGTTGGGTTATATGTATAATGAGTAAAATATGTTAATGCTTAACAATGGATTCACCAGTCTTTAAATGAGATAGTATATTTAGTTGATTTTCATAATGGTTATGGACTCAAAACAAAACCGGCTGGTGACATTTTTCAAAGTGTTTTCATATATATATATATATATATATTTATAAAGAGTTTTTGAAAATTATTTTAGAGTCCAAGGGAATTATGAATTCAAGAAATTAAAGGGTTACATAAGCTAGGGACATAACAGTGATATTAATCCAGTCCTAGTGGCTCATGTGGAATATAGTATGGTGGAAGGACATATAGATATAAAGTTGTAAGTAAAGGGACCTCACTTGTTATTCTCTAATCTTCAGGGGTCAATTGCAATGTGTTGATGGACATTATTGTAATTTGTAGAAATTCAAAATATTATCTTGATATGATTAAGATAATTAAATAATTATTTTGAAAGAATTTCAAAGTAAGTCAATAACCCTCAAAAGATATTGACTTATCCTACTGCTGAAGATAGAGATCCCTAAGGATCTCACGTTAAAATCTTTCTCTAGGATTTTTACTATGGATATATAAATAAGAAATATCACGTTAGTAGTTGACAATCAGAAATATTGTGATATATTGCAGCCATTAGAAAAACTCTAAAAGAAACAGAGAGAGAGTCGTGAATACCTTGGGAGGCAACACACTTGGGTTGCTAGAAGAGGCTTACACTTTGGTTGTTAAGAAGATGCTTACACTTTGGTTGTTAAGAAGATGCTTACTTGGGTTGCGGAAAAAGGTACGCTTATTATTTTAAAGTTCATGATTATGTGGTGTAACGATTCTTGAATGAAACAGAAAATTTTCATTTGACATTAATGCTTCCTCGAACTAACAATTTGTTTTGTTTTTATTAATGGAAAAGGGGCGAGGTGGGTAACGTCTGCTAATGTTTCAGACCCCAGATGGGTAAAGTAATACTTTTTAAACCACGGGTGAACAAAGTGAAACACGGCCTAACCACAAAGAATTTACTATAATTATATATATATGGGAAAAGGATTGCCTGCAGATTAAGAAAAGAAATCAAACAAAATAAATTCGCGTACCTATTGTGGACCGTCTCTCTCTCTCTCTCTCTCTCTCTCTCTCTCTCTCTCTCTCTCTCTCTCTCTCTCTCTCTCTCTCTCTGCAATCCAACAACACAATCGGACCTCATCCGCTTTCATCGCTGTCGGTCTGTCGGTCATCTCAGTGTTAGATTGGCATTTCAATTATTATTATTATTATTTTTCTTGAGATTTCTCTTGTTTTTATCTAGAGTGATGGGCTTCAATTTCTTTTAAAAATGGTTATAAAGTTTTGGTCAATAAATTAAGATTATTTATTTTTAGTTTAGGGTTTTGATATTTTCACACCACCATTTCACATCATTATTTCACACCACTTAAAATATAGACAATATTGATAATATTGTCCACGATTTGTGATTGTCCACAATTTATGGAAAATATTGTGCACATTTGAGTGAAGTAAGGTACAGATGGTATGAAAAAATCTTTTCTCTTCAATTTATATAAGGTCTGGTTATGTTTTTATTTTCTATTTTTTATAATAATAATAATAATTCAATAGTTAGGGAGGGAAATTTGAATCCTAAATGTTTCTATTAGAACACCAGAAAATGTCAATTGAGGTAAAAAGCTCTTATCTATCCTAATGGGTTTTAACTTTTAACCTTTAATCACTTATTTATTTATTAATTTTTATAAAGTAACATCTCGTTGGGGGGACAAAATTTATAACTACACACACCTGTTTACACTTTGGAAAATAAAAAGCCAATAATGGAAATACTAAGTAATATTTTAATGCAAGGAAACCAATAATATATATATTTCTTATATTATGTTTATCTATTAAGATATTTACATATGAAAATTTGTTTTCCAAAATTTTCAAAATTAAAATTCCATTTGCGATTCATAAGGATTCTTGATAGTTACATAGTATTTAAGTACAGCTCGCATAAATCTATGTTAATTTTGGTTAATATATATTCATAAAATTTTCAAATTATAATAAACTTTAAAATCATATCATGAACAATACTTGGCCTTAAATTTTAAAGTTTGATCTAAAAATAATATCAAAATATAGAGTTCGTCAGGTAATTATCCCATAATTAATTGTTTTACACAAACATTCTTTTGCAGAAGAACTCATTAATACATAAAAGAATTTAAGATATTATCATCATTTTTTGTCATATATGAAAGGAAATAATAATATTTCTTTGATTTTTTTTCTCTTTTAAATTAATACTCTTATTTCTTTATTTTCCTTTTTTCTCCTATCATTGTTTTCCATTTATAGATCTTGGATAAAATAGGAAATATCTTTTTATTAATGAATTTTTAAGTATGAAAAGTTTAATAATTCATAATATAAAAAATTAAAAACACACACACACAAAAAAAATAAAAATAAAAATAATTAGGCGTGCAAGGGGCTAGGCGTCGGATTGTCTATTTGAAAGTGGTTTGGTTTAGTTGGGATCTGAAGATACAGCCTTTTGTTAATTTTAAGGAAAGACAGAGAAACAAAAGGTTCGTACTGTTACCGAGGCGTATATAGATTTTTTTTTTTTGTGTGTGTGTATAATAAGGTGTATAAGACTTTAATCCAAAAGAAAAAGAAAATTCTCACTGGATGCCCCTGGTTGCTTGGTATGCATAAAGCACAAGTGTGTGTGTGTTTGAATAAAGTATTTGCTTAAAACTGGCAAAAGTACAATTGTAAGGAGTGCATGAGAAGATTCAGGTATACTTTGGGTGGAGAGTGCATTAGTAGGAATAGCTTGCCGAATAATCATATAGGATTAGGACCATAAACATATGAGAAGCATGATTTCTAATGGGTTCAATAAATTCATGTAATCTTGTCAGAACAACATAGTGATTAGTGAAGGCAAATGTCAGAGGCTTTTTGTGAGAAATTTGGAAAGGGAAAAGAAGCAAGAATCTGGAATAATAGAACATCTTCACTTAAGATATAGCTTTATACATATTCTTGATTTAAGAGAGTATAAGAAGCCTTTAAATGAATCTCAACTTCGGAAATAAACCCAAGTGTTAAGTTTAAATAATGTATAAGATCTAGGAGAAATGTTTTGAAACTTTTCTTCACGCATGGATTAGGATCAACAACTCAGCCTTGATAAAGAAATGTTTTGAAGAACAAAGCTTTGTCCAAGAAATGGAGAATGATACTTGCTAATGAAACCTGAAGTATTTATTTAAACGGCAGTACTGTTTCTGAATTATACAGTTACAACTTACAACAGCATCTCCTGTTAAAAAATAAATGTGGGACTAAAGAAAACTATGACATGAATCAATTTGAGAATTTTCAGTTCAACTAGCATATGGTGGATACATCAATGAAGTACTCTCCTCCAAAACATTCCTGACATATCAGCTCACCTTGTCACAGTTCTTTTGAAGCATAAAAGAACATTGTATCTGGAACACAAGTGCACTCCTCTGATCATTCAATCACCACGTACTGACGCAATGTGTTTAAGATCCATCATCACCCAATTTCATTTGATTTTCAGGCAAGAAAGAAAGCAACATTAAAAAGAGAAGCTTTGCCCATTAATCTGCATAAAATTTCCAAATCAATACCCAGCAAAACCAACCCCCAAAGATCATTCGGATTGGCTTTCGATGCTATAAACATTTCCGATCACTCCAACAGCGCCAACTACTATGGCTAATATTAACATCAGCCAGGACAAGAACTTTTCACGAAAGCTCAAACCACCCCCTTGCTGACCTAACCTTAATGCTATAAGAGATGGGAATATAAAACCCAAGGACACTGCTGTTGTTGCCCCCGTAAACTTGAAAGCTGTCCAAATATTGGGAATCATAGTGGATCCAAAATAAATAAGTACCAACAAAACCGCTGTCAAGCCTAGAGACCTCTTCCTACTCTCTAAGAGTGGAGCCGACCCCTCAAAAATCAAGGCATCCACTGTTTGCCGTAGTGAAAAATGAACTACTGGGAATACAAGAACCAAATGAAGAATGTATCCAACCCGGACAATATAGTTCAATGCTGAACTGAAACGAATCCCAAGGTCCTTATCAAAATTGGTCAGCACATCAGATTCTGTATCCTGCCCAAACAATAGATACCCTGATATGGCTGTAAAAGCATAGACCACAATGCAAACAGCAGTCGTAATCCTGCCCACCCGGTTCATCTTCTGAGGAGTCCGCCCCTCAAGCTCGTTATATATAGGCTGAACATTGAAATGACAAACATAAGCATTTGTCATGATGGGTATCACCACAAGTAAATCCAGAATAGCCTTCTTCGACCCAAAATCCGGACCCATTCTTGGAGTCTCAATTTTCCCTTCAACAAGCTTAAAAAATGCAATAACACAAGCCACCACGACAAACACAACTGCAAGAGCCACCGAAGCAGCCGAAGTCAAGCTCAATGATTCAATCCTCTCCAAAACACAAAGTGGTGCAAGAAACAACACCACCACAACCAAAATCACCAGCATCCTCTGATCCCACAGCCCAATCCCCAACCACTGATCAAAAACCCCAACATGATGAGCCGAACCTGACATCACATCCCCCATAATAATCAAATACACCACTAACACACCTGCATTGTTCACAATTATACAAATCTCCGATAACACCCTAGCTGGCCTCCCCAAAGCGTATTGCACAACCTCACCATACGACGAGGCCTTACACAACACCGAAAACCTCACCAACAATTCGACACTAATTTCCGACAAAATTCCCATCAAGATTATCAAAACAAACCCCAAAACCAACCCAAGAACCTTCATTGCAGCCGGTAGGGCCATAATCCCAGCCCCAATAATGGAAGTAGTTAAATTAAAGACAGCCCCAGAAATCCCAGAACCGGTTTTAGACCCAGCATCAATTAGAGGATAATTATCAAATTCAAGATCAAGATCATCATTATCATCCACATTCTTGGAAGAAGGTAAATAAGCATCACCTTCTTCATCATCAAAAGGGAGCAATTTGACATGGGTTTTGGGATTGGGAGGGGATTTATGGTTTTGGGAATGATTGTGGGATTGTAATTCTAAATATGAGCTTTTGGGTATTGAGGAATAAGTGCTATCCATCTGACAAAATTTTGTGTAATATGGGAAATGAAAATTGTAGATCTCAGAAAAGATAAAAAGAAAAATGGATGAGAAAACTTACATAAGATTGAGGCTTTCTGCTCTCTGGGATTTGAGACACTCACAGCCTAGATCTCAGGGTCAACGCCTTCTCTTTCTGTTTTGGCCAATGGAAAAGAAAAGCAGAACAGGGTTTCTGTTAGTTTTTCGTTGGGGTTTCAACCTTCAAACGTTCTTTTGGACTATATGCGGCATTACTTTTTTAGTTTGAACTAGTAATCTTAAAAACAAAACAAGTTTGAACTATTTTTATGTTTAGTTCAATATATATAGTTAGTCTAAACCGTACCATAAACCCGTTTTGTTCACAACTACTTTTTTAGGACGTAATTCGGATTCCACACCAAGTTCTATGTTTTTCTCGTTCAAAAAAAAAAAAAAAAACTGTGTCTTGAATTTTGGGTCAAAATCAAACATGTTCTTTTTTTTTTTGATAAGTAAATCAAACATGTTCTTTGAATTTTGACAATTGCTCAAATTGATATTTATGTCTTAACTTTTATGTTTAGTTTTTATCCAAATAAATAAATTCTAAAATAAATTTTTAATATAAACTAACCTCTTCATACGTGTTATGCACGCCTTTAGAGGTTTTCCAATTTATCACTTTTAATTTTTTTAATATTTTTTATTCACTATTTTTCAAATATATTGTAAATAAATGAATAAATATGTTTTTTTAGAAAAAATAAATTAGTAACTGTGAGTGAGTAGTGGGAGAGATTTCATATTTTCAACTTTTTTTTTTTTTTTTTTTTTTTTAGATAAGGTGTCCATGGATTGAAGAGTGCATCAATTTTCCTGGACAATTTTTGTTTTTGTTTTAAAAATGATAAAATTATATATATCCCTTACATCTAAGGTTTAAATAGTATTCAATAAAAAAACATTTAAATAGTATTAGATAGATTTTAGCAAATAAAAAAAAATAGTATTAGATAATATATAAGGATGGAGAACAACTAAATAAAATAAAAATACAATTGAACAACTAAATAAAATAAAAATACAACGTTGGTGGCAATTTTACATAAAATAAAAAATAAATAAAACTAAATAAAAATGGGAAAAACCTGAAATAAATAAAAAAAAAGCGAGATGTAAATTAACTGCTTCAAACTGATGAGTTTGAATTTGAGTACAATTGGAGTTTTAATTCTTGAATTTCTCTTCTAAGAGTTGTTGTGGAAGTTTTATTTCTTTTTAAATAAATTTCTCTTCTAAGAGTTGTTGTGGAAGTTTTATTTCTTTTTAAATAAACAGTGATTACTTTTAAGTTTACCCCAAAAAAAAATTGTATTGTTTTTAAATTTGATTTAAGTATTTAAAATTGGTGAATAACTCAAATGTGAGAAAGTTACATAAAAAATAAAAAAACTGAAACATGAGTGGGAAGTGGGAACGTGTGGATTGTGGGATTAGATATGTTGTAGTGCTATATCTCAACAATTGAGTCAAGCTATAAAATCTGTAATATTAATATTCCAATTTGTCTAATACTTAACAACTTTTTTTTTAACATATTTAATATCTCAACAATTGAGTCAAGCTATAAAATTTTCATTGATTAATAGAATAATCTAAAGAAGGTAAGTTATAAATATTTTCAATGATATATTTTAAAATAGATTGAGATTTAAAGCAAAAAGATTCGGAAAAAATTTGGATGAGATAATATTCAAGAAAGTTGTAACTTTTAAGAATGCACGAACAAATATATAGGATAAATGCAATCTTTTCAGTTCCTCTTCTCAATGAAAAAGTCTGAAAGTCTTGCACCTTTAGTTCTAAAAAAAAAAAAAAAAAAATATAAAAAAACAATTAGTAGTATAAATTGTAAATAAAGGCCTAAAATTAAAAACATAATGAATATACTTCTTTCCTGTATTAACCTTCTAGTGCTTCACACAAAGTGAATCCATGTATATGTCCATTGCAAACCATATATATGTTTTCAACAATTGATGTTTACATGAAAGATTTGAGAGTTGAGAGTTTAATTTTTGATGAAGAGAGGTGAGAGTTGAGATTCACACTTTTGCAAACCATTTATTGTTACAACAACAACCCATTAGAATTAAAAAAAATATATAATATATATATATATATATATGAAAAAGGATGTTAACATTACATTGAAACCTTCTAGTTCTTCACACAAAGTGAATCCATGTGTATGTTTTGCAAACCATATATATGTTTTCAACAATGCATGCATATACAACATTAAAAAAAAAAATAAAAAAAATGGATGTTTACATGAAAGATTTGAGAGTTGAGAGTTTAATTTTTGATGAAGAGAGGTGAGAGTTGAGATTCACACTTTTGCAAACCATATATATGTTTTCAACAATCCTGCATATACAACAAAAACAACCCATTAGAATTTTAAATATATATATATATGAAAAAGGATGTTTATAAGACATTACATTGAAAAAAATAAAAATAATGGATGTTTACCTGAAAGATTTGAGAGTTTAGAGTTTAATTTTTGAAGAAGTTGTGGAAGTTTTTATAAGAAGTTGTGATTATGTAATTTTTGAATTTAAAAAAAAAAAAATGGTAATTTAAATGTAGAAGTTATCTTTAAGAGATAGTGGGCTAATTTTTTGAAAAATGAGATGTTATCTACGTTAGTGGAAACGTGGGAAGTGAGGTGTAAATATTGGCCCATTTTAAGTTTTTTTTTATTTTTTTTAAGTATATAATAGATACCAACCAATAACAACAACACAACAAAACAACAACAAAAAACAAAAAACAAAAAAAAATTTTTTAAAAAAAAAAAGAGCTAAGAGTTTTAATTTTAAATATTAACACAATATTGATAAGGATAACTAGATAAGTAAGTGTAAATTATGAAATCAATGGAAATTTAAAAAAAATAAATAAATAAATACAGTTCCCAAAACTTAAAAAATGAAATCAACCCTTCCGGTTGGTTTTTTATTTGTAGTTGATACTGGTTTTAAAATTTTCAAAAATCTTTTTATTTTATTCGGATGAACAATCTTATATATTATATTTATTTGCATGTGAATGGGAGGATTTTTATTTGTGAACGTGAGAGAGAGAGAAAAAAAAAAAAAAATAGGGAAAGCCAAAAGTTGAGTAAATGAGGAGTTGTGAAGTTAGTGGGAAGTGGGAAATTGGAAATTAGAAGTGAGTAGATAAGGGAGATGTGAGAGAGAAAAAAAGGGAGAAATAAAAAACCGTGAACGTGGAATTGTGATCCTTTTAACTTTTGAATTTGTACAGATCAGTATATTACTCTCTTAACCTTTAATTTTTATTTTAAACCCAAATCAATAGATCTAAAATATGGGGTTATTTTAGTCCGTGTACTAAAGTGGACAATTCTCTATATAGGGATATGATTATTATATCCTTATTTCTAAGACACATTATTATTTGAAATCATTAATTAAATTGGGAAAATTGGAAGATGTGAGGTGTTATTTTGTCAGTACATTAAGGTGGACATGAGGAGAGGAATCCTCTTAATAGTAATAAATGAAAAAAAAAATATAATAGAAATTAAGACAAAAGGAAAATTTTGGATATTTCTCAAAACTTCAAAGGTTTGTAATTTCAAATTAAAAGATCAAGGAGTCTCTTTGATTTTGACCAAAAATTATGGGGTGTCCCGCCCCCCCAAAAAAAAAAAAAAAAAAAAAGTTCTATGTTTTTCTTAAAAAGAAAACCGTAATAATTTTTAGTTTGGTTCACTTATTAATAATCTATAGATGGTGCGCTAATTGTTTATGTAGAATAAAATTTTAAGGTTATTTTTCTATTTTTTTTTTTTTTAGAAATAATTGATTAAGAATATGGTATTTTTGCTCAAGTTTAATTACTTAGATAACATTTGAAACAAAATAGAGAGAGGGAAGGAGATTTCTCTCACCGACGGAAGAGAAAAAGAGAGAGGGAAGGAGTAATTATCAGCGTGCGCTGCAGTGTTTGGTGGTTGGTGAGTGTCACATGATGCACACTTAAGGGAAGATAGATGAAAATTTAATAAAATTGATTATTTGGAACATACCCAAAGTTTAAGTAGTAAATTGGCTAAAAACAAAGTACATGGGTGTGCAATCCCCTCAAAGTTCATAGGGTGTAAGTGTATTTGAAAATAATTTCCCAAATATTATAACACTAAGACATTAGCTAGTATATATAAAACCGAAGACATTTAACTTTTGACCTCATAATATTGTGCCATATAAGCTTTTGAGATTTCAAAATTTTACACGTCATTATTTTAATATATGTATTTTAACTAAGTTTAAATTATATTCCATATTTAAATCTTCTATTAGAATCTTATCACATCATATTTTCTTTAAGTGGTAAAATAGATAGTTCATATAAAAAAAATTTATAATAAATGTCTGTATTATCAAAATTATCAAATGCCATATTTAAATTAAAAAATAAAAGAAAGAAAAAAAATCATATTTTTTTAGACTATCATGTGCACTACATAATATATTGTCAGGTAAGTTTTGAAGATCTTGCTATTGTACACGTCATTATATATATATATATATATAACCAAGATTTTACCATGACTGCAATTTTAGAGAGACGCGAAAGTGAAGGCCTATGGGGTCGCTTCTGTAACTGGATAACCAACACCAAAAACCGTCTTTACATTGGATGGTTTGGCGTTTTGATGATCCCTAACTTATTGACTGCAAAATCATGAGCATCAGCATGTAGGTTCCAGATCCAAATGGTAGTATCAGGCCCTTTAGCTATTGTTCTTGAGAAATGACCAGGTCTAACCCATTCCTCGAAAGAAGTTTTTACGGGATCCCTATCTACCAAAATTTTTACTTCTGGTTTCGGCGAACAAATAATCATTGAGTCCTCCTCTTTCCAAACAACACGTACAAAGAGACCCGCCAATAGTTACGTAATTAGTGAACCTATGAGAGATGTTTATACTTTGTTTTTCATTCGATAATATAAAAATATCTCTTTTTTGATTTCCAATAATGCTTTATGTTTATTAACATTTTCGTTTATATTAAAATTAAAAAATAAATAAATAAATAATTTGATTGTTATGCCCCATGGTTGAATCTTATATGTATTATAAAGTATCATAAATTCTGGGAAGAATAGATTGGATTTCACTTGACTGTCTACAGCTCCATTGTGTGTACTCGGGGTAGAAGTTTTGCATAAATGTATCGCCATGCTATTAAGTATTTTGATTTAAGAATTATCTTGAGGAGTTTCAAAGTAAGTCACGAACTTTGATGAATGTTACCCAAATATCAACCTAAGAGGGGGGGTGATTTAGGTTGAGGCAAACTTTTTCGATTTAAATGCGGAATTAGAAAACTATTTTCAATTAGCAAAAATTGATTAAACAAATTTAAGAACACAATTCAATTGCAATATAGATATGATAGAAAATCAAACACAAGCATATATAAGCAATTGAATAAGTAAGAGATAGAGATAGAGAAAATCAAACACAATGATTGTTATCGAGGTTCGGCTTCCCCGCCTACGTCCCCGCCTCAAGAACACTTCTTGAGGATTCCCAAATCCACTATTTGACAATCTTCTTTCCGGGTGAAGATCAAAACCGTTACAAATCTTCCTTACACGGTGAAGAGTAACCACCGAGTGAAAAATCCTTTTCACTCCTTAGGATTTATACCAAAACCCACAAATCTTCCTTACAAGGTGAAGAGTAACCACCCAGTGAAAAATCCTTTTCACTACTTAGGATTTATACCAAAACCCTAACAAAAACACTCAATAATTTCAACAAAGGATTTGTTGTACAAAATAATGGCTCTCTCAAAGAGTAGTTGTACACAATATGCTCACTCTAATAATTTATCAAAGATTTGATCAATATGGCTCAAAGAGTATTTAGAGGAATTTGATTTTCAATCAAAGATTTTGAATGATATGAAAATATAAGCTTGAGAAGGATGGATTGATGTAAAAGATATTTTCTTTTCTTTCTCTGATTTCTCTTGTATGCTCTGTTCTCTTATATTTGTTTCTCTCTTCTATTCTTTATATATTGTTCAATAAACGGTGCCAATGTATGCCAGCTTATATTCATTACTTTTCTGCACCAAACTTTGCTGCAAGTCTTTGGCAGAGCTTTGATTCTCCAACGGACACATACTTAATTCAATCAATCAAATTGTTTTTATTGACTTTGAAATCTTTTGAAAAATTTGCATGACTTTTTTTAAAATAAACGGTGCCAATGTATGCCAGCTTATATTCATTACTTTTCTGCACCAAACTTTGCTGCAAGTCTTTGGCAGAGCTTTGATTCTCCAACGGACACATACTTAATTCAATCAATCAAATTGTTTTTATTGACTTTGAAATCTTTTGAAAAACTTTTCTGCTTTTTGTCAGCACAATTTTCAGCCAAAGATATCCAAATCTGCTAGTAGCTAATTTGTATGACTTTTGGAAATTCATGGGTTATTATCCCATGTTATTCATGCAATTAATTCAAGCCACCTAGCTTGTCAATCACCTTTAATAAGCTCTTACAATTCTTATATGTCGGCTACCTTAAGAAAAAAAAAATTTCATTCGTAATTGATTTCATCACATGGCTATGTTTAAATATCAAAAATATCTAGCCATTAATATTGACTTTGTCAATGTTTTGAAAACAATTTTCTGTTTCAAAAATTTTTCCAACCGTAGAGATTTCTTTGTGTTCTTCACATGGCTATCTTTAAATATCAAAAATATCTAGCCATTAATATTGACTTTGTCAATGTTTTGAAAACAATTTTCTGTTTCAAAAATTTTTTCAATCGTAGAGATTTCTTCACATGGCTATGTTTAAATATCAAAAATATCTAGCCATTAATATTGACTTTGTCAATATTTTGAAAATCAATTTAAGTTGGTTTTAAAATTGAGCCTTAAAGATCAAATCTTAATAAACTTTACAAAACCTAACTCTTACTTCTCATATGTCTCGGATCATTGTCTTTGAGCTTGATTTCTTTGTCTTGAGTCTTGATGACTTTGATCTTCAATGAATTTGCAACTTGTCAACTTTGCATTTGCTTGATATTTGAATTGGCCATCTTGGTCCAATTAAATCAATAGTCAAAATTAAGCTTTAAAACATAAATCATTAGTTCATATGAAAATATCATTAATGAACAACTTAAAATCATGGTTATCATCAAAACTACATGAATGTCCTTGGATTAATTAGCCAATTAATAATTATTGAAACCTTGAGGCTAACAATCTCCCCCTTTTTGATGATGACACATATGATATGATATTTTTATACGATTTATGATTTTGAAGCTTTTCTTGAAAAGCTCCCCCTAAAATAATGCATATCTTTATATTAGAGATTTTTAAATCTCCCCCTATCTTTATGCATAGATCAATTTGTCATTTAAGTATTATCAAGCAATCAATATATATGCGTATTTTTGCCAATTATTGCAAGATATGATAATTCACCAATAGATATGATAATTCATTAATAGATAAAAAAAATGTCATATCTTTCTCCCCCTTGGCATCATCAAAAATAAATATTATATTCAATATCTCCAAACATCATTCAACATTTTAAACAACCAAAAAAAAATTTATTTCTCCTTTGATTTAGTTCAAACATAGAACAACTAACTAATATAACATATTTCTCCTATTTGGTACAAAGAAATAAAACAAATACATTCATATTTGTAAGATTCTTCATCCTAGTGGTTTGGTTGGATTGGGGGTTCGGTTGAAGATGCTTCAGGAAAGGATATGATGTCCCTTGCCATATGCCTAAAATGCTGATGATTTAAGCAATCTGGAAAGGACATGGGATGAAGCCCATATATTATGTACTCTCTCTCTTCTGTCATACAAAGCTTCAGGTGTATCAACAGTTGTATGAACGGGATGATTCGGATGAGGAAGATATATTTGGAGTGTATGCTAAAGATCTTCCCATCAACCTGGTGTATGAGAGAGGTACTTCAACCGAGAAGCATGATCAATAATAATCTTGCTTCGTGGAAACTTGATCAATAATAATTTTGCTTCTATCTGAGAAGATCAAGTATTTGATTTTATGAATCTCTAAATGATGCTGCATCCTCTTAGAGTTTTATCTAAAGAATGAGAGAAAATATTATCTGAGAGGTGTGAGTATGTAGTGGAGAGGTGAAGCGAATTTATAGGACAGACGCGCTGTTTGAAAGAATGGTTCAGATTTTGCTACGTGTCATAAGTGTGAATGAATGGTTCAGATTTTGCTATGTGTCATAAGTGTGAATGAATGGTTCAGATTTTGCTACGTGTCGTAAGTGTGAATGAAGGGTTCAGATTTTGCTATGTGTCAGACTTATCCAATTACGCACGCCATAGACACCGATAAATCAGGAAGTTTGAAAAAAAATATCTGCTTTTTCAGAAAAAAGATTTTTGTCGACGCATCGAGTTCTGAGTCAGTGATATTTCCGTATACGTTAAATCTCGAGATTTGAACGTTGAATTTTGAAGAAAAATCTCGGGAGTCGGGTGATAGGTACAGGCTGGTGTTCAAAAATCTGAGGTTTATTTAACACACACTAATTTTCGATGAACTTCATCATTTTCAAACTCTTAGCTTAATCTCTTATTAGATTTTCTAGAATGGCTTCCTCTTCTTCTCAAAACAAACCAGAAACAATTAATCTAAATGATACGCCTAGTGTGATGCCAGAAGTCTGGCGTCCTTACTTCCTTTCAATTAATGGCCCTGTATCAGTAACTGATTCAGTGATATTGAATGGTGAGACTGCCACCGCAGTAGCTGCCGGTCTTTGTACTCCGGAGGATGCAAAGGTTTTAGCTGGGAGGACTGACCCACAAATAATAAATGAATCATTGGCACTCACGATTCAGTGTACTGCCACTGTTTCTAACATGGGACGTCGTCTTCATGTTAGGAATATGGAAGTGAAAAGCGCTGCGTTCTCAAGTCACCATTTTACAAAGGTTGCTGAAGGAGAGTAAGAAGAAAGTAGGGGAGGTCAAGGAGGAGAACAAAAGGCTGAAGGCGCTCGTGGATTCTTATGCCGATGATTTGGTAATCCGGTCCACAGAGCAGAGCAAGACCACTAATAAGCTGCAGAAGCAGTACGAGAAGCTACTAGCTGAGGTGAAGGAATTGACTTCTCGCTCTATCCCCAAATAAATGTAGTGGGAAGTGTAGTGGTTTTTCCTTTTGTGGTGGCTTCTCCTTTGTGGCTTTCTTTTTAATAAAATCAAGTTTGTTTAAATGATGAGTTTTATTTCTTATTTTATGCATGAACATATACGCAAATATACATAGAACTGGGCATATAATCTAATGTTCAAACAATATAACTAGAAAGATATAAAATGAACAATTTTATGAACATGATATGGATAAAATCATTTTATATTCAATTCTTAAGGTATATATAGATTTAACACAGTTGAATCAAATAGAAGGATAATAAATTCAAGCTTATTTGATATCAACGTATCTAGCCATACCTATTTCACGTCGAATTGTGCAAAATCGTTCTTCAATGAGAGGTTTCGTGAGAATATCCGCCCATTGACTATCGGTGCTTCACAAATTCAAGTTCAATGTCCCCTTTTTGCACATGATCTCTTATAAAATGGTATCTAATTTCAATGTGCTTTGTGCGAGAGTGTTGGATAGGATTTTTACTTAAACTTATGGCACTTGTGTTATCACACCTTATGGGAATATGATCAAAAAGAATTTTAAAATCCTCTAGTTGTTGTTTTATGTAGAGAGATTGAGCACAACAACTACCGGCCGCTACATATTCGGCTTCCGCCGTTGATAAGGCCACAGAAGTTTTGCTTTTTACTAAACCATGATACTAGTGAGTGTCCTAGAAAGTGACAAGTACCACTAGTGCTTTTGCGATCAATTTTGCAACCAGCAAAATCCGCATCCGTGTAGCTTATTAAGTCAAATGAATTTGACTTAGGGTACCATAATCCTAAATCAATGGTTCCAAGCAAATATCGAAATATTCGTTTGACCATGCAATTAAGTGTGATTCTTTAGGACAAGATTGAAACCGAGCGCAAAGACATACGCTAAACATTATATCGGGTCTACTTGCGGTTAAATAAAGTAAACTACCAATCATACCTCGATATAGCTTAACATCCACCGGTTTACCTTTCTCATCTTTGTCAAGCTTTGTTGAAGGACTCATGGGAGTTCCATATGCTTTAGCATTTTCCAATCCAAATCTTTTTAGTAAGTCTATGACATATTTGGATTGATTTAAGAATATCCCTTCTTTGGTTTGCTTTATTTGAAGTCCGTGAAAGGAATTTTAGCTCACCCATCATACTCATTTCGAATTCATCCTGCATAGTCTTAGAGAATTCTTTGCACAAGTTTTCATTAGTAGAACCAAATATAATATCATCAACATAGATTTGCACAATAAGCATGTCTTTTCCATCAAACATTAGAAATAATGTTATGTCAAGTTTTCCATGTGTAAAACCTTTTTCATTTTGAATTCTTCTACAATGTTTAACAAATGCTTTATGAGCTTCATTTTTGTGAGCAAGAAATAATACCCATGTATAGCGAGAAGTAATCATCAACAATTACAAATGCATACAATTTGCCACTTAAGCTAGCGGTTCTAATAGGACCAAATAAATCCATATGCAATAGTTCTAGAGGTCTTGAAGTAGAAATAACTTTCATTTTCTTAAAAGATGACTTAAGTTTGTTTACCTAGTTGACATGCATCACATATTTTATCTTTAACAAATTTAGTAATCGGCAAGCCTTTTACTAAATCAAGTTTAGACAATTTTGAGAGTAATTCCATATTGACATGTCCTAATCTTCTATGCCACAACCAACTATTTTCATTTATGGCAGCAAGGCAAATTGATTCTTTTGATGTCATATTATCAAGATCAATGGTTGTAGACATTTTCATTTCTAAATGCCACAAATAGAACTTGATTATCAATTTCATTTACTATAATACACATGATTGATTTGAATATTACATTATAACTTTTATCATACAATTGGCTAACACTTAGCAAGTTATGTTTCAAGCCATCAACCAATAATAAGAGAATGTGTTTTACCAATATTACCTATACCGATGATCTTTCCTTTTGAGTTATCACCGAATTTGACATTTCCTCCATCTTTTAGAGTAAGAGAAGTAAACTTATTTTTATCACCCATCATATGCCTTGAACATCCATTATTGAGAAACCACTTATCTTTGGTAGATATGGATATCAAGCACACCTACAAGACAACTTCAAATAACCTTCTTTGGTACCCAAATTTTCTTGGGTCCACTAGGGTTAGCTTTTGGAGGAGTAGTTCCTTTGACTACCCAAATCATATTTTTCATGGGACATGTATGAATATTATGCCCTAATTTTCCACAATGTTCACATATGGGAATTTTCAAGAATTTTTCATTTATAAAGAATTTTTGATAGTGTTTTTCTTTGATTTTAGGGTTATATCCAATACCCGCTTTGTCAAAAACACATCTTTGACTACCTAACAAATTATCCAAATTTTTCTTTCCATTTGTAAAGTTAGTCACAATTTTATTTAATTTTTCAACTTTGAGTTTTAATTCTTTATTTTCATTTACCAAGAGATTTGAATCATGAGCTATTTGTGATGATGTTTCCACATCTTTTGCTTTCATTTTCTCAATGAAGCTTTGTGATTCAATTTTCAACTTAATTATTTCTTTTTCTAAAGATAGATTTTTATCATTTAAAGAAATAATTTGTTTTTCTAGAATTTCATTTTTGCTTTTGAAATCATCTAATTCGTTTGAAAGAGATGTGACTTTCTTTTTGAAAACTTTATTTTTCGAAACATTCTTCTCAAATTCTTCAACTAGCTCTTCAAAAGCATTTTGTAATTCATCATAGCTATAAGAATTATTTTCTAAAGAATTGAGTTCCGAAGTTACCTCATCTTCATATGCCATTAAGCAAAAGGCTTCGGTAGAATCTTCTTCATCGTTGGATGCTTGAGGGCTAATGCTTGTACATTCATCTTTCTCTATTTGAGGCAATTTGTGATCATGAACAAGCATGCTCATCTTTGATTCTTCAACTTGACTTGCTTCTTCATATGTAGCTTCAAGTCTTTCCCAAATTTCTTTAGCTGAATTACAACTTGAAATTTCATCAAATTCCTTTGAGTCAAACGCACAATATAAACAATTCATAGCTTTATAATTTAATTCAATGAGTTTGACATCATTTTCATCCCATTCAGTTTCTTGTTTGGGTATTTCTTGTTCTTCTACTATTTTAGTAGGAACATGAGGACCATTTACAATGATTTTCCATATGAGATAATCTTGAGCTTTAATGTACGTAGTCATTCTAGTTTTCCAATAACTATAATCACTACTATTGAACAAGGGTGGTCTATTTGTAGATTGACCTTCAACCATTTGAGGTCTAAGATGTGTTTGCCATGATCTTAACTCTAAGATTGTTAAATCTATATGTAGAGCCTTGGCTCTGATACCAATTGTTACCCAAATATCAACCTAAGAGGGGGGGTGATTTAGGTTGAGGCAAACTTTTTCGATTATAAATGCGGAATTAGAAAATTATTTTCAATTAGCAAAAATTGATTAAACAAATTTAAGAACACAATTCAATTGCAATATAGATATGATAGAAAATCAAACACAAACATATATAAGCAATTGAATAAGTAAGAGATAGAGATAGAGAAAATCAAACACAATGATTGTTATCGAGGTTCGGCTTCCCCGCCTACGTCCCCGCCTCAAGAACACTTCTTGAGGATTCCCAAATCCACTATTTGACAACCTTCTTCCGGGTGAAGATCAAACCGTTACAAATCTTCCTTAAACGGTGAAGAGTAACCACCGAGTGAAAAATCCTTTTCACTCCTTAGGATTTATACCAAAACCCACAAATCTTCCTTACAAGGTGAAGAGTAACCACCCAGTGAAAAATCCTTTTCACTACTTAGGATTTATACCAAAACCCTAACAAAAACACTCAATAATTTCAACAAAGGATTGTTGTACAAAATATGGCTCTCTCAAAGAGTAGTTAGTACACAATATGCTCACTCTAATAATTTATCAAAGATTTGATCAATATGGCTCAAAGAGTATTTAGAGGAATTTGATTTTCAATCAAAGATTTTGAATGATATGAAAATATAAGCTTGAGAAGGATGGATTGATGTAAAAGATATTTTCTTTTCTTTCTCTGATTTCTCTTGTATGCTCTGGTTCTCTTATATTTGTTTCTCTCTTCTATTCTTTATATATTGTTCTTTTTAAAATAAACGGTGCCAATGTATGCCAGCTTATATTCATTACTTTTCTGCACCAAACTTTGCTGCAAGTCTTTGGCAGAGCTTTGATTCTCCAACGGACACATACTTAATTCAATCAATCAAATTGTTTTTATTGACTTTGAAATCTTTTGAAAAACTTTTCTGCTTTTTGTCAGCACAATTTTCAGCCAAAGATATCCAAATCTGCTAGTAGCTAATTTGTATGACTTTTGGAAATTCATGGGTTATTATCCCATGTTATTCATGCAATTAATTCAAGCCACCTAGCTTGTCAATCACCTTTAATAAGCTCTTACAATTCTTATATGTCGGCTACCTTAAGAAAAAAAAATTTTCATTCGTAATTGATTTCATCACATGGCTATGTTTAAATATCAAAAATATCTAGCCATTAATATTGACTTTGTCAATGTTTTGAAAACAATTTTCTGTTTCAAAAATTTTTCCAACCGTAGAGATTTCTTTGTGTTCTTCACATGGCTATCTTTAAATATCAAAAATATCTAGCCATTAATATTGACTTTGTCAATGTTTTGAAAACAATTTTCTGTTTCAAAAATTTTTTCAATCGTAGAGATTTCTTCACATGGCTATGTTTAAATATCAAAAATATCTAGCCATTAATATTGACTTTGTCAATATTTTGAAAATCAATTTAAGTTGGTTTTAAAATTGAGCCTTAAAGATCAAATCTTAATAAACTTTACAAAACCTTAACTCTTACTTCTCATATGTCTCGGATCATTGTCTTTGAGCTTGATTTCTTTGTCTTGAGTCTTGATGACTTTGATCTTCAATGTGTTTGCAACTTATCAACTTTGCATTTGCTTGATATTTGAATTGGCCATCTTGGTCCAATTAAATCAATAGTCAAAATTAAGCTTTAAAACATAAATCATTAGTTCATATGAAAATATCATTAATGAACAACTTAAAATCATGGTTATCATCAAAACTACATGAATGTCCTTGGATTAATTAGCCAATTAATAATTATTGAAACCTTGAGGCTAACAGATAAAAACTTACAGTGAATGCAGAATGAATAGATCAAGTCTAGCGTTTGATACTATCTCTTTAAAAAAAATTTCGCCCCTCACACTATAATCTTAGTGGTGCTTTGAGACTCACAGACGTCTGACTCCCAGGATAAAATGATCTTCGCACGCAGAAGAAGCACAAGTAATCTCTGTACACAACAAACGTAACTAGTGTCTCTTTCTCTCTCTTTATGCAAATGAGACTCTCAAAATTGTAGGAAATAACTAACTCAAAACAACTTCAAAAATCTATTTTAAAGGTAAGTTTGAAATGAATGAGGAAACACTCTATTTATAGATATAGTCACACTTTTTCGGAAAAAGGTGTGAAATGAATAGTCACAACTATTCATAAAAGACACAACATTTGGGGAAAAAATGTATTAATAAATACATAAAATAAATGGACTGGGCCTAACCCACATAGACCCACTTGGCCCACTTTTAGGAGGTAATTTCTCGTTCACTCCTAATCATTTTTCCAACAATCTCCCACATGAATAGAAATTAACAAACACAATGCAAATGACAATGCAGACACACAGAGAGTAGAAGAAAAGTTATTGTATCGAGAGAGGTAGCTTTTGGTTTTGAACCTTCCTTTGTGAAAGACTATTGGATATACTAGCTAACTAGTGAACATGATGTCTTGAACCGTTCAGTCGTTTGTGTATACCAAGACAATAGAATTCACACAACTCCTTTTCGAACACAATTAGTTCTCATTATTGTGCTCATTTTGGCCTTTAACACCTTCCTGGTTTCATGAGTGCTTTAGAGAATTCTGCCTTAAAATTCTCATTGAAGCGGCCACATTTCACATTCACATAGGTGATTTCGTATTAAGAGTATCTTGTTGCTACCCCACTTGGATTTCCAAGGTATAAGAAACATTAAAAGCATAGCTTATCCTAAACTTTTACAGGCATCACTATTTCATCATAGGAATGGATATGAAAAGTTATCTCCATAGTGATAGTACCAATTCCAACACAATTCGGTTGTCCCTTTGAATCTAGATCTTGGGATCTCTAGTCAACTAGGTAGGGTTGCCATTATGGGACTTAAATTATAGGCTTTAAACCTATTCCCTTCGATGAGTAGTTTACATGCTCTCCACTCAAACTTTTGGTTAACAGATCTACTATATTATCTTTCAACTTTATGTAACCAATGGAGATAATGTCATTTGAGAGAAATTGCCTTACGGTATTGTGTCTTCGATGAATATGTCGAGACTTACCATTATACATATAACTCTGTGCCCTACTAATCGCTGATTGGCTATCACAATGTATACAAATAGATGGCACAGGTTTCATCCACATCAGCATATCCTGCAATAAATTCCTCTTGAATATCCTTTTATATTCTAGAGATTCACAACCGGGTGGCTACCAGTTACCATGCATAGATTTGTAAGATGGATTGATTGACAACCTTTTTACAGAAAGGCACATTAGTTTTGGATATTGTTCCCTTGAAACTATCAAGTTCATCTTCTAACATAAAAGTTAGGAAAATTTGGACCAAACATTTTTTACGTTTTTGTCCTCTTACTACGTCTAGGCTCAACCTCATTCCTCTCTTCCATCAACTCTTGATCATGAGAGGTACTAGTCGTAGACTCCAAAATCCTTTAAGGAGGATTTGATTCTTGTGTAGATATATATGGAAATATATTCTCAAGATTAAACATACAATCAACTGTTTTTGGCTCTATCTTTATCCTTTAAGGAATAAGAACTGTCACTTAAACCAAATACCCACACATTTTTCAGAATTCCTAGGAAGGCATATGGCATTTTCAATATTCATAGGGTATCTAATTGGTTTTCTTTTGAGGCAATTTATTGAGAATATAATTGGCAGAAAGTACAGCTTCCCCCCATAAGTTTTGAGGTAAATCAAAACTTATCAATATCACATTCATCATTTCCTTCAAGGTTGTATTTTTCTGTTTAGCAATTCCATTTTGTTGAGGTGAATAGGGTGCAATGGTTTGACGAACAATTCCATGTTAAGAATAGAACTCACCCATTGGTGATTCGTATTCTCCACCTCTATCACTCCTAAGAACCTTTATCTTTTTATTAAGTTGATTCTTAACTTCTTTCTATATAATGAATGAAACTCTCTAATGCCTCACCCTTGCTCCTTAGCAAGTACACATAACAGTACCTTGTGCATTCTAAGTATTAGATAACTTAAGCAAATCAACAATGGCATGTAACAAATATTAATATCCAATTAATTTTACACATGTCCAACATGTATATATATATATACACACATACATACATGTTATCAAACAGGACTACGTATGCTTAAGTAAATTTAACAGCTCATACACAGTCACCCATGTATCATTCATATCAATTCAAGAATTATTTATCCATAAAATGAATACTGGATTTACATATAATTTAAATCCAAATAATTCTTCAAAAAATTACTAAACATCCAAATTATTTACTTAAAATCATGTCCAAAGATTTCAAAACCATTTGTTAAACTATAACAATCCCACACTTTCAATAATAACAATTCAAATTACTCAAATTTGAATTTACTCAATTATCATGCATATATTTAAATAAAGTAAACATGTTCACCCTCCACATAAATTAAATAAATATCATGCGAGCACAAATATATTATTTAACATATGAAACATGTTAAACACATAATTGCATGCATCTATTAAAAATTTCATTACAAAATAAAAACTCTGGCTTAAGGGGTGAACTGCACTCTCCCTCATTGAGAGTGGGCAAAACCATAAAATTAAATTTCTATCAATTTATACTTCAAAAAATTAAAACGAAACCAATATGATGTCCCATTATAACACCCCCACATTCAAAATATTTACAATACAGAATATGAATTTTCCATGCAAAGATATTAGGTTTTACACTTTTCACATTCTCTCACTCTCCCATTTATTAATAAATAAATAAAAATAAATTAATTTTGAAACAATTATTTATTACAAAATTATTGAAACATGCCAATAAACCAAAATTGACCAACCGTTTAGTCAAATGGCCAAAGGATGGATCACACTCTTTCACAATCGAGAATGGGCATCATTATGGAGAGTCATCTTCAACTTCTAGTAACCATAATTTTTTGAAATTTTCAGAAAAATAACCAAACTTTGATTACTCCTATCTCTCTCAATTCTTATCCGAATTAAGCAAAACACATATGGATGGAAAGCTTATGAGATATAGAATCCAACCATGCCTTTGGTTTTCTGAAATAACCCAAGTATTACACGAAAATCAAGACACAAAGTTTCAGCCCACAAAAATAGGTTTTCAATTTTCTCTCAAACAACACATCCAATGGCTATGAAATTTTAAAGGAAAGTTATGGACATATATATGTATAATATACTAAAATTTCGTGGTCTAATTCAACCAAATGAGGCGTCTGCCATGTGAGACCCATACTCAAGCATAAATAATGAAAATTCACAAACCATAATTTATTTTCAACTTTTTCTCATCAAGAAACATTCTAGAAAATATAATTAAATCTGTCAATTCAAATTTCACGATAAATTTTCACAGAAATCACACAATAAATTTAAACGAAAATCTGTTTTACGATTGTTGGGTATATATCATGTGATTCTGTAAAAATAAACCATAACAAGAAGAAATTTGTCACAGTTAATAAACGATAAAAACTCACAGTGAATGCAGAATGAATAGATCAAATCTAGCGTTTGACGCTATCTCCTTAAAACAGATTTCACCTCTCACACTATAATCTTAGTGGTGCTTTGAGACTCACGGACGTCTGTCTCCCAGGATAAAATGATCTTTGCATGCAGGAGAAACACAAGCAATCTTCGTGCACAACGAACGTAGCTAATGTCTCTTTCTCTCTCTTTATGCAAATGAGACTCTCAAAATTGTAGGAAATAACTAACTCAAAACAACTTCAAAAATCTATTTTAAAGGTAAGTTTAAAATGAATGAGGAAACACTCTATTTATAGATATAGTCACACCTCTTTGGAAAAATGTGCGATATGAATAGTTACAACTATTCATAAAAGACACAACATTTGGGGAAAAATAATTTATTAATAAATACAAAAAATAGATGAACTGGGCCTAACCCACATGGACCCATTTGGCCCACTTTTAGGAAGCAATTTCTCATTTACTCCTAACAATTTTTCCAACAATATCATCATGACTTTCGAAGTCATGTTCACCCTAACATTACCCACTTGTCCGACTGTTGCTGAGCAGTTTTTGGATATCATACAGACCTCCTAAAAGGTAATTTTAATGTGGCCGATTTCACCCTAGAATAAAGATATATTTATTGCTCTATTATGTTATTTGCTATGTTATTGTGAATATTGTTTATTTTCCCCCCTTCTCCTTTGTGATTTGGGCGTGAAAATCCCGATTGGTAGTGGTGGATTATGTAAGTCCTCCACGGGGGCATTAACAACTACGTAATTCCATGAGGTATTGGACCTACGAAAATCCTTTGTTTTAAATTCCGTCATTTACATTATTTACTACGTTATTGTAAATATTGTTTATCCATCCCCATTTTCCCTTTGAAATTTGGGCATGAAAATCCCTACCGGTATTAGTGGTTTATTACGTCTTTCAATAGCACTAAACCCCATGTAAATCCATGAGGCATTGGACCCGTAAAATTCCTGACACGTTTTAAAATGATTTTTCATGCATTTAAGTCCTATTCGGTCTCAAAGGATTAGGTAAGTCTTTCAATAGCACTAATCCTTCGTGTAAATCCAAAAGGCGCCGAACTCCCCCCTAAATCACTTTATTTTATTCATATAAATCCTAAGGTGGTATCAGGATTTGAGTAAGTCTTTTAATAGCATCGAATTCTAGTCCTACAAGGTCTTGACCCTTTCCCTAAAATACATCATGAATTACACTTTGTCATTTCGATTGAGCGTTACATTCATGTCATAATACTTGTCATTTTCATCACATCCCATATTTGTGCTTGTGATTAACGTGCTGCAAACATGCCGTGATCATTTGATTGAATTGCTTTTTATGATTAATGTGTTGCGAACATGCCATAATCATCTCGTGCTCGTGTTTTTAGTGGTTTATGTGCTGCAAACATGTCGTGACCACTTGAACTTTTTATGATTAATGTGCTGCAAACATGCCATGATCATCTCATACTTGTTGTTTTAGTAATTTATGTGCTGCGAACATGCCATGATTGCTTGTCTGTTTATTCGTTTTGATATAAATGTGATTAAAATACATTTTGCCATGGTAATGTGGGCATTATAAACGAAGTTGGTGCAACCCAAGAGTTACGGCTCGCCCTGGCATTGGGACACCATGGTATGAGTCCCTTACGCATTGACGTGGCTGGTACGTGTTCTCGTTGTAAGGGATTCTACACGTTCTAACTCCCATAAGTCCATGGTCTAAAATTCCCTAAAGTGTGAATTAATCATCCAAAACACCGCCATTTGACGGACCGCTTTATTCTTGGAAATCAAGGCTAAAGAGATCCCGAATATGGCACAAAAAATATTAATTGTTTGTTCCGGCACTAGGTGTTAGGATTTCAAGTACATCCTACCATCGAACTGCCCGGAACCTAAAAAATACGAAGATGAGGGAAGGTGAAATAAAGAGTCTAATCAAAACCGAATGAAGTCAATTTGCGTTTGGCATTCTTGGTACATCGCACGACGGAAATCGGGACATTTGTACATAAACTAACAAACCTAAGCTTAGCAAATAAAAGAGAATACTAGAAGGGAGGTAATCGTTTCCTAACGGATGTCGTGGGGTGCCTAACTCCTTCCCCATGCATAAGCAAACTCTCGAACCCATCTCTGGTTCAAGACCATTTTCTTTAGAATGTCTAAACAAGATAAAATCTATTAGACATAGGTGCCCAATCACACCTTAAATTTCCCATGGTTGGTGGCAACTCCAAATTTGTGCTCACATGCACACACACACATGTTCCCGCACACACACACATAATTCACGTCTCGAAATGAGAAAGAGAAAGAGATTGACTCGCCAAATGGGGGTTGGGATCAAGGAAAAAAATAAAAAGACTACTTAGCCTAGTAAGAAAGACTTAGCTAGAAGTACTAATGATTTTCCGCCGGTGTCGACAGTTGCCAAACACGATTTTTTGAATGGGGCCCGCGCTTTTCGTTTTGCAAATACGAAAACCTGTTTTGAAATAGACTTACCAAAGATAATCAAAATACTCGAGAATGCATCATGTACAACACAAAAAGGAAAGGACACACCCGAGTGGAGGGGTTCTAGTCTCATCTTCAATACATGGAAGCCCCTTCTTGGATTCAAACATTTCAATACATTGAGCAACATGCCAAAAAAGGAACTTTGGTACCACATCATTTTTTGGTGCATGAAGGTTTTTTGTTAAATTTGCAAAAAAAATAATTTGCAGTTGTTCAAAGAAGAGAAATTGTTGGAAAGGCTGCATGTTTTCTAGGAACCGTTAATTGAGTGGGGGCTGATGTATGAACCAATTTTGCTTCTAATTAAAACCACTAATTACATATTTATTAGTTCTCATTATGAATTTATTAAGCTATTAAATGAAATTAATCTATAAATTTATGACTAATTAAATACACTAACCACTATAGACTACTACCTACACAATTTATTAGTTATTAATTTTTATTTTTATTTTGTGTTGATTTAATTGTCTTTGAAACTTTGTCTCTTTGATAAAAAGTATCAAAGCTAATAGACAAAATCTAATAGACAAAAAAAATTAGCTTTGTTCACTAATGCACTAACCAAGATTGTTAATATCGTACTATAGGTCATACCGGTTTGATTAAAGGAACGATATATTTCGATACCGATCAATATCTATGTACCATTTCGGGATTATTGCTATATATATATATATATATATATATGTTAGAAATAAGAATCAATTAAGAGATTTTTATAAATGCAAACTCGTCTAAGCCCAATACATTAGTCTAATAACATATATATTCTCTACCACCCCTTAATCCAAAATAAATTGTACACAATTAAATTGTGTGGAAACCAAAAACGAAAAGAAAGAAAAAGAAAAGAAAGGGAAGTGACATAAAAGTAACCTACCATTTGACATCTACAACTAAAGTTTCACATGTGTGCATTATGTAGGTGGAGAAACCAAAGTAACAAAGAAGAAGAAGAAGAAGAGCATGCTTGTTGTTAGTATATATATACTGTAGGTCCACTGGGCTTTAGGTTCATTACATTACTTGTCTAGTACACTTACTTGTACTGCACACATACTTGTATTACACTCTCATCCCTGCCTATATAAAGACAGTCCTCTATACTATTTTATTTACTGAATATAATACACAAATCTATTCTACTCAGTCTTAGTCTCTCTCTCTCTCTCTCTCTCAACATGGTATCAGAGCCACTTTCTTGTGGCCTTCACTAGGCAATTTCGAGCGTTTCTCCGCTTCTATACATTCATGGTCTCTTCCCTGCCCTCAAAAACCATCTCGCCGCCTCTGCCTTCCTTAGATTTCACATCCCCGAGCCTCTGTTCAACTCACAGGCACTACCATCGCATAGATATTCTCTAGATCTATCCGTTGCAACCGGAATCGGCAAGATCCGACACCACACAAGCCTCCACGCTCCACCAGAAGTTTTTGGATCTCTAGCAATGCGCCCATGCGACTTCACGCGCCGACAACGCACTTATACGCCCTCACATGCGCGGTTCTTCTCCTCTAACACGTGCCACGTCAGCCCTAGCCACCGTTGACCATTGGCCACCGCCGTTGACTGTTGACCATTGACTTTGACCGAAGTAGTAAAAAAAACATTGTTCCTTCATGGTTTTTAGCATAGATTCCATTTTTTAGATCCGTTTTCTCATTTTGGCGCTTCTAGGTATGGGTTCTACTTCAGGTTATGACATCACACATCTCATCACTGTTGTTCTTGAAAGACCCACTTCTTATCATTCTTGGTCTCATAATATGATTGTCTTTCTCAAAGGCCGCAAATTATGGCGTTATGTTATTGGTGCCATTCCGAAACCAGTACCTAAACCACCTATCACAAATTCTTCTGATTCTGATGATGACTCTCCATCCGACATAGTCATTCCAGTTGATGATTTTGAGGTACGCCTTGAGGAATGGAAAAGTATCCAAGGCAAGATCATTTCCTGGTTCATCAACACATCTGTGCCTGCAATCAACAGTCTTCTTCCACGACTGGAAACTAGTCAAGCAACCTGGTCTTTCTTGGCCACTCGCTACAATTGCACTCATGATTTTGCCTTGGAGTTCCACCTTGAATTCAAGCTTTATCAAATGCGCTAATACTTAGGTTAGACTATTTCTGATAACTCACAAACTGCCTCTATGTAGGAACAATTAACTGTTGTAGATCCACCACTCAAGTATGCTGAAGACATTGAACTCTTTGCCAAGTACAAGGATCGTCGTCGTTTCACGCAGTTTATGATGGGTCTTTGTGAGGACTTTGAACCTACCCAAGTTGCTCTCCTCAGTCACTCTCCTCTTCCTTCACTTGATGCTGCTGTCAAGGAACTTATTTCTGAAGGGAATCGACGTCCTCAACATCACTTACCTTTTTCAGATGCTTTTCTAGCTACTCCTCGTCCTTAAGAGACTACTTTTGATCGACCTCGTCGTCATTTCAAGTTCTGTAAGAAGCCAAGCCATGACATCTCTAAGTGTTATAGCAAGTAAAGTTTTGACAAAAAGAAACAAAATCAGTCTCGTGGGGGAGATTGTGATGCCCCAAAATCTGATAAGTGTATGTGCGTTGAGTCCCACATCAGGCATATACTGGGTTGAACTGGGCTTTATTAATAATTTGCAAGGAGCCCCAATTGAAACTTGACTAGTCCTTTTAGGATATAAGCGCAGATGTGACTAACGCTTATCTTGGATTGTTACAACCCGACTAAGATGAAGATGAGAGAGAGAGAGCTTAGGAGAAAAAGAGAGGTGGAAAAAGAGAAAATAAAGAAACAAAGAAATTTTAGTGATAGAAGAAAAGTGTTTTAAATACTGATTTTTTCTAAGTAAAAAAAAAAAAAAAAAAAAAAGTAGCCTTACCAACATCGCTTTAATTATGTAATTTGCGTTCATTGAATATAATTTGGTGCAACAATAAAATCTGGTCTTGATTGATGGTGTGGTGCAGTAAATATGACTTAGCCTTAACCTCAAAACATGGCCCTTTAAAGAAATTCAGTAACCTTTGGACTAGATATTGGTGGGGTGTGCCAGGGCCATGCAGTAGTGTAATGCATGGGTGACACTTGAGAGCCCCAGTAGCAAGCTACACTATGGTGGGCTCTTCCCCTCAAGAAATAAATTTAATGTTCACATATCAGATATTAGACTGATAAGAACAGATATTACACTTGATCTTAGCCAAAAGGTCCAGAAAGGTATGCTTTGTGCAGTGTTTAGTAATTAGATTTAGGGGAACACTTAGGTCCCGTCATGGGATCTGTGTTGATTTTGATAAAATTTGTGTATTTTGTGGTAAATATTATGTCCGTATTGATAAATATGTTTTTATTGTTGTAAAAATAAAGGGAAAATTACACTTTACCACCCTCAATTATCACCACTTTTTCAATCCACCCCCTAAACTTCAAAAAGTAACAATTGACCCCCCAATTACATCCAATTGCACGGCGGTTACCCCATGTGGCCAAAATCGAGTTATAATAGACGGAATTGTCTATCATGTGACACGCACGTGATCCCGGACCCATCAGAACAACCTTTACCAATTTGATTTTTTCCTAAACCCTGAAATGCCTTATCCCCACTTAACAAAATTTGAAATCCACACCTACTTCAACCGTAATAAAATGGCCCCCCAAACAAAACCCATTCGAGCCTAAAAGTCACTCTTTAAAGCCATGTGTTGCTGAGTCACTCACAGCTCAAACATTCTTAGCCCGCGAAATGAAGTCCCCCACACACACTCACATGGACACTCCGCCACCATTACATACAAGTGCGCCGCCTCTCAATACTCTCCGGCGACGTATTTTTCGACAAATCCTAGTCGCAAAACTCCTCCACGTAACATGACTCTCCGTCAGTGCGCTGCACCAGAATCCACGTGTTGAGCACACGAGACAGCACGTCTTATTGGCTCCATTCCTCACAGCCGGCGCTTGTGCTCTCCAATCGGTGGTGGCGCGTGCGAAGGAGAATCCAACGGAGATAAAATCTCCGAAGAAATCGAAATCACCGATGGAAAGAGTCGAGGTGGTGGAGGAGGAGAAGGATGTGATAGTTTCGAGGATTTATGATGCGACGGTGATCGGAGAGCCGATGGTGGTGGGGAAGGATAAGTTGAAAGTGTGGGAGAAGTTGACGAACGCAAGGATTGTGTACTTAGGTGAAGCTGAGCGCGTGCCTATTCGCGACAATAAGGAATTGGAGCTTGAGATCGTCAAGAACTTGAGAAAACGGTGTGTAGAGTCTGATAGACCAATTTCGTTGGCTCTTGAGGCTTTTCCTTATGATCTTCAGGAGCAACTCAATCAATACATGGATTTCAAATTTTGTTAAGTGGGGATAAAGGCATTTCGGGGTTTAGAGAAAAATCAAATTGGTAAAGGTTGTTCTGATGGATCCGGGATCACGTGCGTGTCACGTGATAGACAATTACGTCTATTATAACTCGATTTTGGCCACATGAGGTAACGGTCATGCAATTAAATGCAATTGGGGAGTCAATTGTTACTTTTTGAAGTTTAGGGGGTGAATTGAAAAAGTGGTGATAGTTGAGGGTGGTAAAATGTAATTTTCTCAAAAATAAAATGTTTCAATTCAGATAGAATTAGTGGTATTTGTTATAAAGTTAACTTTACTACAAACAACACATATTTTACAACACTCGACAATATTTTATAAAAACACATACAAATATTACAATTTTTGACATCTCTAACAAGACAATCCCCGCGGCGGCACCTAAGAATTTCCCAATTTGTTTTATACGTCAGTTTCATTTACCTCTCTCCTCTCTCTTCCCAGTGTGGGACGTGATTAAGACCACCACAGTATGAATCTGATAGTGATGTTATAGTTTCAGTTGTGTATCTGATATGCTGAACGCGTGCCTTGTATACTTGTTGGATGCTGTTGCCATCAAAACTGATTCCTTTGGCATATTAGATTCTTTATTTTCGTTCTACGAACCGGTGCTTTTCTCATCAAAAGCAAAGGCTGTTTCATGAATGTGGGCAAACAGTGAAGGAAAATGGGACACAGCAAGAATCCTTGGGGCCATGGTTCTTCTCTAGTACGTCTTGTCCTTGGCATTTATTTAGAATCCATTTGCACGTATATATAAAATGGTTCCTTACCTCTCCTATGTTGCTGGTAAGTGGTAACCTCTCGTCAAATTGCATATGGTGGCAAAAGCGAGCCTTACTTGGATGATCCAATCAAAATCTGAAATCTTGGTGTTTTTCATCTTGATTATAACTTGAATTAACATTTAGCAGAATGTTGGTGTGACTATAAAGATCATAGTCTCATGCAAATAATATAAATCATCCACAAAATCGCTACAACGGTTGTAAATTCCGAATAACTTTTTGTTATTCCAGCAATTAATGAGCACCAGTTAAGACTGTTGGAAATTAATTTGTAATTTAATAGAGAAATTTCTAGATGAGGTACTGTTAGTATTCCTAAAGTAAGTTAGTATTCCCAAAATGATAATAGGCTGTTGGTATTCTCTAGGGCTAGTTCTTTGTATCTAGGATGCTAGTTCCTTGTATCTAGGATGCTCTTATCAAGTATAAATATGTAATGTTGTAAATCTTTAGGCAATATAGAAAAATTTAGTCCTAAATTTGTAGGAGCAGCAGCTCTACATCAAAAGAAGATTTCAATCAATTGTGTGTTCCAATTTTTCCCTCACATTATCTTGCTTCCTGCCATTGCCAACAAATTTTGGTATCCTATCCATCACCTAAACTGTAGTTCTCCATCTCCGTCATTTTTTGAAACTTCCTCTAGCAAATTTCCATGGCTACAAATTCAGGAGTTACTTTGTTTACCCATACAACAAACCATGTCCCTATTTTCAATGGAGAACACTACGACTACTGGAGCTCTCAAATGATGACCATTTTCATCTCTCAAGATCTATGGGATTTGATTAAAGATGGTTTCCAAGAACCACCTGCAACCGGGAACTCATCCTGGATTGATGCAAATCGGAAGGAGTATAAGGAGAACTTGAAGAAAAATGCTATTGCCTTGAGGATCATTCATTAAGGGGTAAGCAAGTCTATTTATCCCAGATTTTTGGTGAAAAAAAGGCAAAGGATGCATGAGAAATTTTACAAAAAGAATTCCAAGGCTCAAACAAAGTCATCTATGTTAAGCTTCAAAATTTGTGGAGAGACTTTGACAATTTGGCAATGAAAGAAATTGAATCTGTCAAAGATTTTCATTCAAGAGTTGCTGAGATAGTTAATCAAATCAAGAGTTATGGAGATACCATTCAAGAGAATAAACTAGTTGGAAAAATTCTCCTGAGCTTGCCTAAAAAATTCGACCATGTTGTAGCAGCAATAGAGGAATCCAAAGACCTATCAATTCATACCTTGTATGAATTGATGGGTTCTCTTGAAGCACACGAAGGAAGAATAAGCAGATTTTCAAGCCAACCATCGGAGCAAGCATTTCAATCAAAAGTAAATGTCTCTCAAAAGGAATTTTCCAAAGATGAACAAGAAAAAAGAGGTGGCAACTACCAGAAGAAAGGTCAATATGGAAGAGGTCGAGGCAACTTCAAAGATGGGCTAAGATAAAGGAAGAGGAAGAAGGGAGAAAAATACCAACAAAAACCAGGAACCTCTAGTAGCCAATGTTTTATTTGCAAGAAACCTGGTCATGAATCTAAAGATCGTTTCAGATGCACTAGATGCAAAATTCCTAATCACTCTAAACGAGATTGCTAGTACCGAGATAAACAAGAGAAAAATGATGCAAATTTTGTGAAAGATAGTTAGGAGGACCAGTTATTTTATACTTGCATGATTGTTGAACATGAAACACAAGATACATGGTTTCTTGATAGTGGATGCAGCAGTCATATGACAATGAATTCCAAGTCCTTTGTGGAACTTGATCGTAGCTATTCTTTTGTAGTAAAGCTTGGAGATGGAAAGCTAAATAAAGTGGAATGAAAAGGAGCCATTGCTCTCAACACAAACGGAGATAACAGAAAATTTATTCATGATGTGCTTTATGTGCCAAGTTTGTCTCAAAACCTCCTTAGTGTTGGTCAGTTACTTCGAAAAGGTTATTTTTTATTATTTGATGATGGTGAATACACTGTATATGATAAGAAACACTAATGGGAGGGAATGCTCTCCCAATTTTATTTTTATTTTTTTTATCATTCTTTAAAGGTTCAAGTTTTCATTTTTTTTTCTTTCTTGTTTTCCCTGCCCTTTCCTATCCAATCAAACAAAGAAAAACTCTCATTTTCTCTCAACTTTTCTCTTCCCTCATGCTTTTCCTCCATATTTTCTCTCCAAACAAACAGACCCTTAAATTCCAACTAATTTGAGTAGTTGAAGCTATAATGAAAACCCTTTTATTGGAAGAGTAAATAAGCCACTTGTATTTCATTCAAAATGTCAAAGCAAACATTCAACTTCTTGGTGGTCAATTTGATGTGCTCTACTTTAAAAACACGTGCTAGCTAGAACCCCGGCCAAATGCCCCATTGAGACTCGATATTTAATCCTGCTTCTGGGTCAAAGTTATCTAATATCCCTAGTGTATGATTCGAGACACGTTGTAATCCATTAAAGCCAAACAATCTCAATGTTGTCTGTTTTTCTTTTTAGTTAAATATCCACTGTAAAACTGTATATTAAATTCCAATGCTTGTTAAACACATGCAATTTTAAATTACAATCAAGAGACATCTCAAAATAATTAAGAGAGAGCGAGAGGGTGAGTGGCTTGGAAAAATAAGGCAAACCGTGAGGGATTTTTAGGAGATAATTCAATAAAGTGACACCAAAGAGTACATGTTTTTTTTTGTTATGAAGCTTTACCACATATGTTATTATGCAAAGATTTAATTTTCATATTGTAAGAGGATTCTAAAAAGATGTGGCAGTGGGCTTCCAACTGATTACTAAATTAAAAACCTCTACAAATATATATAATACAGAAACTCTTTGAATGGGCTCTAGAGTTGGCAAGCTTGCAGGTGGGCTTTGTTATTAGCTTTATGGACTGGGCTTGCACTATAATGTGAAAGAATTTAACCCAAAAACAAAATTTTAAGCGTAATTTTCTGACACAGGTGTGTTTAACAAACTCAATCTAGTCTAAAGCCCAACTTTGGTGTTCCTAAGCCCAACAAATAAGGCCTCATTTTCTAAAAGCTTCAGTCAGCCCATTTCAAGTTAAAAAACTTAATTTATGATGATTTTGAAAATTCAAATAATCAAGCCAATATTTTGAACAAATTTGCCAAGAAGTCAATGAGCATTTATTGGACTCTCTTGGAAATATTTCAGCCTTTAATTTGTAGTTTTTTAAGTCATTTACTTTTGTTTCAAGTTTCTATGTTTGTCTTTATTATGTTTTCTAGTTCCTAAGTATCATTTGAATTTCCTTTAATGTAATTTTGTTTTCCTATGCTTAGAGGGTTGTTCTAAGCATCTATATAAGCTATTTGGCTGGAATGAATAAAATAGAGATTTAATTTTCAGAAAATAAGTTTTTTGCTTTCTTAGAAGAAGGATTTCTTCTGTTTTAACTCTTATCCCTTGGGTGGACTTCCTTTGGGTGGTGAGTTTGGTTTATGTATCTCATTGGTGGATTCTATTGAGTGGTGAGCCATTTGTTCTGTATCCTAAATAATATCCTTGGGTGGTGAATTTGTATCCCTAGTATATTTCTTACGTGGTGAGCCTATCTATCTTTTATTTTGAGTGTTTCATATTCCCATATCCATATCCCATATACATATATCCTGCCATCCCTCTATTAACCGAGTTATCAATTTGGGCTTCCATACAAATTCCAATTCAGTTGGGATATCCATAATAATTCTGGTATCGGTTGGTATCACAGCTTTGGTTTAATGGCTAGACATCGTCATCAAAAGTTATAACATGGAGGACCATGATGAGGGTCATACAAATTTCGAAGTGGATGAGCTAAGGAGACAACTTCAAGAACTCCAGCAACATTTGGAGCAGTATGAGAATCAAGGATGTGGTGCTAGACATCATGATTCTAAAAGTGATGATGAAAATCTATTCCACCGTGCCTATAGTCACCCCTCTGGTGGGAGCACTCCACCCCACCTCGTTTTTTAAGAAATTCATGACCAGGTTTTGATATGAAGGTGGACATACTAGAATTTGAAGGAAAGATGCAAACAGATGATTTTATTGATTGGCTTACTACCGTTGAGCGAATCTTTGATTTTAAAGATGTTCTAGAAAATCGCAAAGTGAAAGTTGTTGTCATCAAGTTAAGGAAACATGCTTCAATCTGGTGGGAGCATTTGAAAAGGCAACGAGAACGTGAAGGAAGAGAACGTATTACAACATAGGCAAAGATGAAAAGAGAGCTAAAAAGAAAGTATTTACCTGATCACTGCAAGCAACATGCTTTTATGAAATTTCATAATTTCAAACAAAGGGAGCTGTCTGTGGAGGAGTATACAGCGGAGTTTGATCATCTAATGATTCACTATGATGTTGTTGAGCAAGAGGAGTAGATGATAGCTCGCTATCTCGGTGGGTTACGTGTTGAAATCTGTGATGTGGTGCAACTACAACCATATTGGACTTACAATGATGTTTGCAAACTAGTTATGAAGATGGAGAAGCAACTGAAAGAAAAATGTGGCAATAGTTTTCGATCCTTTACTCGAGATGGAGTTTTTAACCGTGAGAGTAATTCCAATTCTAAAATCATTACCATACCTAAAACAGCCGCCGCCAAGCCAATTCCAAAGAATAAAGCTACATCAGGTTCAAATCGTCCAATCACTTCCAATACAAGCCGCAAGTGTTTCAAATGCCAAGGTTTTGGAAATATTGCTTCTGATTGTCCAAATCGCAAAATGGTGTCTCTTGTGGAAGAAGATATGGAAATGGAAGATGAGGATGATTTCTCACTAGAAACTAATGAAAATGTTGCTGTGATCGAGGGGAGGCTCTTGTAGTTCAAAGAAGCCTCAAAGCAACCTATGTGGAAGATGAATGGTTGTGGAACAATATTTTTCATACTAGATGCACTTCTCATGGAAAGGTCTGTAACGTCATCACTGATGGAGGAAGTTGTGAAAATGTCGTGACAGCAACAATGGTGGAGAAACTAAAGTTAAAAACTGAAGATCATCCGGAACCTTACAAACTCCAATGGCTTCGCAAAGGCAATGAAGTAAAGGTAAATAAAAGATGCTTGGTTGAATTTTTCATTGGTAAGAATTATAAAGATGCTATAGTTTGTGATATTGTGCCTATGGATGCAGGTCATTTTTTGCTTGGCAGATCGTGGCAATATGATAGAAAGACTAAGCATGATGGTTTCAAAAATACTTATTCTTTTGAAAAGGATGGAGTTAAGGTCCTTTTGGTTCCATTGAAAATGGTTCATGTTCCTAAACCTTCTTTTGGGGAGGAAACTAATTTGTTGACCAAATCTGGGGTTGAGAAAGCATTAATGGAGAATGGTGAAGGCTTTGCAATTGTGGTAAGGAAAGACAAAGAACCAACAGAAATTCCTCCTTCTTTGATTCCTTTCCTCAAGGAATTTAGTAATGTTGTTCCGGAGGAGATTCCCCATGGCCTTCCACCTATAAGGGATATGCAGCATTGCATTGATCTTGTACCAGGATTTATGTTACCTAACAAACCAGCCTATCGATTGAATCCTAAGGAGCATGAAGAATTACAAAGAAAAGTTGAAGAGTTGATAAAAAAAAGGGGCTTGTTAAAGAAAGCATGAGTCCTTGTGCTGTTCCAACACTCCTTGTTCCCAAAAAGGATGGCTCTTAGCGTATGTACATTGATAGTAGAGCGGTGAATAAGATCACCATCAGATATCGCTTTCCTATTCCCGATTAGATGATCTTCTTGACCAGCTTTATGGAGCCGTTATTTTCTCAAAAATTGATCTTTGCAGCGATTATCAGGCCGGGAGATGAGTTGAAAATAGCATTCAAGACTAGAGAGTGGCTATATGAATGAATGGAGATGCCTTTTGGGCTCTCTAATGCTTCTAGTACTTTTATGCGACTGATGAATCATTTGTTTAAACCTTTCGTTAGGCTTTTTGTTGTTGTGTATTTTGATGACATTTTGGTATACAACAAATCTCAACAAGATCATATGGAGCACCTTTATCAAGTTTTTCAAACTCTTTGAAAATAGAAGTTATATGTGAATTTGAAGAAGTGTCATTTCTTAACAGATAGCCTTGTGTTCTTAGGCTATGCGGTTTTAGCTGAAGGAATCAAGATGGATCCTAGCAAGATAGAGGCAATAATCAATTGGCCCATGCCAAAATCTCTACATGATATCAGAAGCTTTCATGGGCTTGCTTCTTTTTATCGTCCCTTCATAAGAAGTTTCAGTAGTATCATTGCTCCTATTACTGAATGCTTGAAATGAGGAAAGTTTCAATAGAATGAAGAAGCCCAAAAGAGTTTTGAGTTGATTAAGAAGAAAGTAACAGAAGCTCCAGTGCTGATACTTCCAGATTTTAGCAAGCTCTTTGAAGTTGATTGTGATGCGTCAGGAGTGGGAATTGGTGTTGTGCTCAACCAAGAAGGTAAGCCTATTACCTTCTTTAGTGAGAAGCTGAATGAGAGTTGTAGGAAGTATTCTACCTATGATAAGGAATTTTATGCAATTATTTGTGCTTTGGATCATTAGAGTCACTATCTCCTTCCAAATGAGTTTTTGTTGCATTCTGATCATGAAGCTTTGAAGTATTTGAATAACCAACAAAAACTTAACAGCGGGCATGCGAGTTGGGTTGAATTCCTTCAACCTTAGTCTTTTTCTATCAAGCATAAATCTGGAAAGTTGAATCAAATGGCTAATGCATTAAGCAGAAGGCATTCTTTGCTCAGCACTATGCAGGTGCAAGTATTGGGTTTTGAAGTGCTCAAGGAATTGTACAAGAATGATCCTGACTTTGGAAATATGTGGGAGAATTGTTCTAAGGGTTCATCCAATCATTTCTTGGTGCAAGAAGGTTTTCTTTTCAAGAACAACAAATTGTGCATTCCTTAATGTACTTTACGAAGAGAAATTATTCAGGAAGTTCATGGAGGAGGTTTGATGGGACATTTTGGGAGAGACAAGACTCTTGCTCTTGTGCAAGAAAACTTTTTTTGGCCTAAGTTGGCTCATGATGTTGAGTGCTTTATGAAAAGTTGCAAAACTTTCCAAATTGCTAAGAGTCATAGCGAGAACACCGGTTTATACACACCACTCCCTATTCCTAAAGCTCCATGGGAAGATATCAACTTAGATTTTGTTTTGGGATTGCCTCGAACCCAAAGAAACAACGATTCTATTATGGTGGTTGTTGATCAATTTTCAAAGATGGCATATTTTGTTCCTTGTAACAAGACTGCGGATGCTTCTCATATTGCTGACTTATACTTTAGAGAGATAGTTAAGCTCCATGGAGTTCCAAAAACTATCACATCTGATCAGGATTTGAAGTTCATAAGTCATTTTTGGCGTACTCTATGGAGGAAGCTTGGTACTAGACTACAATTCAGCTCTTCTTATCATCCACAAACTGATGGTCAAACTGAGGTGGTGAATCGAAGTTTGGGAAATCTTTTAAGAAGCTTTGTGGGGAAGAACATTCGGCAATGGGATCTCCTTTTAGCTCAAGCTGAATTTGCTTATAATCGATCTCCTAGCCAAACTACTGGCCATAGTCCTTTTGAATCTATGTATGGTCTTAATCTTATTGGACCACTTGAATTAGCACCACTTCAAGTTACTAAACAATTTAGTGAAAATGCTGAAGAACGGGCTAAGGAAATCAAGAAATTGCATGAGCAGATCCAAGAAAGAATTTTGAAGCAAAATGAGAAGTATAGCAAGCAAGCTAATAAGCATCAGAAAACCAGCAGCTTTCAAGGAGGGTGATTTGTTTTGGATTCATCTTAGGAAGGAGCGATTTCCCTCTAAGTGACCTTCTAAGTTGATGCCTCGAGCTGATGGTCCATTTAGGGTGCTTCAATGCATTAGGGAGAATGCTTACAAGATTGAGCTACCTGGTGATTATGGAGTTTCAGCAACATTTAATGTTTCAGATCTTTCTCCTTACTATGAGGATCAAGAAGACCAAGTGGACTTGGGGGCAAGTCTTCATCAACCGAGGGAGACTGACACAGGTGTGTCCAACAAACCCAATCTAGTCTAAAAGCCCAACTTTGGTGTTCCTAAGCCCAACAAATAAGGCTCCATTTTCCAGAAGCTTTAGTAAGCCTATTTCAAGTTAAAAAGCTCAATTATGATGATTTTGAAGATTCAGATAATCAAACCAATATTTTGAATGAATTTGCCAAGAAGTTAATCAGTATTTATTGGACTCTCTTGGAAATATTTTAGCCTTTAACTTGTAGTTTTTCAAGTCATTTACTTTTGTTTCAAGTTTCTATGTTTGTCTTTATTATGTTTTCTAATTCCTAAGTATCATTTGAATTTCCTTTAATGTAATTTAAGTTATTTGGTTGGAATGAATAAAGTAGAGATTGAATTTTCAGAAAATAAATTTTCAGAAAATAAGTTTTATGCTTTCTTAGAAGAAAGATTTCTTCTGTTTTAACTCTTGTCCCTTGGTTGGACTTCCTTTGAGTGGCGATTTTGGTTTCTGTATCTAATTGGTGGATTCCATTGAGTGGTGAGCTATTTACTCTGTATCCTAAATAATATCCTTAGGTGGTGAATCTGTATCCCTAGTATATTTCTTAGGTGGTGAGTCTATCTATCTTTTATTTTGAGTGTTTCATATTCCCATATCCACATCCCATATACATATATCCAGTTGAGATATTCATAATAATTTCAGTATCAGTCCCACTCACATTCAATCTCAATCACAAACTGTAGTTTGTTCTTTGCCTTATACTTTCCTGGTTAGAAAAATTCAAGCACACACCCATCATTTTTTTTTTTTTTTTTTTATAAACCCCATCTTTGGTTCTCTTAAACAATGACAACCTTTACTAATTATAAAAGTTTTTCTTCTAACTAGGATAGTGACATTATCTTCAAATAAATTAGGTCATCATATCATGAGATTTCATGCATGAGGATATATCTTGTATTCTTGTTGCGTCCTCAATCGAAAGAAAGTATGATGTCTCTTTCTCTGGAAGAGGACAAATAGAAAGTGGTGCACCATACAAATACAACCAGAAATGAGTGGATGTGGAAAATGGGTTAAGGACTTAAAGGTAGACAAGAGCTTTTTTTCTTTTCTCTTTTTTTTTTTTTTTTTTTTTTGTTTGATGGATGTTAGACTAAACAAATTTCTAATTTAATTTAATTATCAATTATTCCATGATTTCATGCTATCATTTCTTCATTTCTTTTAATGAACAGTAAAAAGATAGTGATTACTTACATGGAGAACACTTAGGTCCCGCCACAGGACTCGTGTTGATTTTGATAAAATTTGTGTGTTTTGTGATAAATGTTGTGTCCGTATTGATAAATGTGTATTTATTGTTGTAAAAATAAAATGTGTAAATTCGGGTAAAATTAGTGATATTTTTTATAAAGTTAACTTTACTACAAAACTACACACATTTTACAACACCTGACAAATACTTTATCAAAAAACACATAAATATTACAATTTTTAACACCTTAGGTGCCGAAGGTGTCAAAAATTGTAATATTTGTGTGTGTTTTGATAAAATATCTATCAAATGTTGTAAAATGTGTGTAATTTTATAGTAAAGTTAACTTTATCACAAATATCACTAATTCTACCCGAATTCACACATTTTATTTTTACAACAATAAACATACATTTATCAATATGGACACAATATTTACCACAAAACACAAATTTTATTAAAATCAACACCGATCCTGGTGGCAGGACCTAAGTGTTTCCCCCTAAGAATTTCCCCATAAGATAAAAATGGGTTGAGACCCATGTTGGTCTAACTCCTTGTGAGAGGTTTGTATACAAACCTTTTGTACTAGTATTAGTTAAATTTCGTTGAACTTTACTAGAAGTTCAATTTTTATGAGCATCCTTGACATTAGTAGAACTCCCTCCATATTATTCTTAATTTTTTTATTAAAACAAATAAGTTAAAGGATTTGTTAATTTATTTGAATGTGGCTTTTCTCTCAAGTCTAGCTATCTCCATTTAGCCAAAAAATAATAATAAAAATAAAGTTTTATTTTTTGGCCTCCATTGAACATTTAAAAATATCTTATATTTTGTATTGGTTTTTTATAACTAAGAGATTTTTTGTTGCAATTTATCTCTAACATAAACTGCATACTAATAGATAAAAATTTATCATTTAAGATTATTAATTGTCATTATAAATTCATATTATGTCATTTTATGTGTCATATGACTTGTTAATTTGTAAGTATAGAACCCTTTAATTATAATGTTGTAGTACAAATATCAGATTCACATACCTTTAACAACTCTCTTTTCACCATTTTTTGGGGTAAATTACATTTTACCACCCTAAACTATCACCCCTTTTTCACTTCACCCCCTAAATTTTAAACAGTAACAATTGACCCCCTAAACTATTAAAATTGCACGGCCGTTACCCCCTGATGCCAAAATCCAGTTAAAATAGACGGAATGGAGCCACACTTGACACGCACGTGATCCCAGGCCCACCACAACACCTTTACCAATTTGATTTTTATTTAAACCCCGAAATGCCCTTATCCCTACCACAGATCATGTAAGTTTCCTATATTATTGGGCAATTGAGGTCTGAATACATGTTCGAGATCAAGAATCCGTAATCTTTGAAATGACTTAATGCCTATACGTAGTGAGTTCCCAATTAATGCTCCAGGTTTATTTCCTTCTTGAGCATCAAAGGAAAGAAAGGAATTGTCATCAATGTAGCTTAACGGTAGACTTGGCCTACTTGTGTCAGTATGATGAATATCTTGAAGACTCAAACCATTTCCATCAGAATTATCAAAGATTTGTTTCAAAGCACTGGGCAAGCAGCATTTCTTGACTTTCCCATTAAGTTTTCTTTCTACTACTTAAAAATGTTGCGGCCAATCAACTCTTTTAAGTACAAATTTAGATAAAAAAATTGAAAAATAAATTAAAATAAATTCTCTAAATTCTAAAAAATTACATAAAATAAAAATAGAAATTAATTTTCTTTCTTTTCAAGATTTTCTTGGTATCCAAACAGAATATTTTTCAAACCCAGCACAATCATCACCATTACTCCCTCATAAAGCAACAATCAAAATATTCAAATAGCAAAGTCGAGAAAAATAAAATCAACCTTAATCGAGCCCAACAAAATTCGATTGATTGGAGAAAAAAAAAACCCAAAAAAATCACTCAGACAATAACGACATAAAAACTTCCACTTTGCTTCCCTTAACGTTTTGGTGAATCCAAACTCACTCACTGTGACATAATCTCAGGCCATGAATAAGAGAAGAAGACCACCATCACTCAAATTCTAAAACCCAAAACCCATTTCCCAAATCACCTTTCTAATCCTCCTCTCACTCCTCATTTCCTTTGTAAATTCATTAGTCAAACCTCCACCTCTTCCCATTTTGCCCCTCCCTTCAGCTTTCCAGCTCTAATGGAAGCTAGACGAATCCGAAGCTACCATCGCGGATGACTATAAGTCGGTGGAGAGTTTCTTGGTGGCGAAGAATATTTTACCCTTTTCCATAACTGAAGGTCCTCTTTCATTAGAAACCTAGAATATTTTGAATCCACCATCATCATCCTCCTCCATACCCCACCATTCCACCTGTAGAATAGAAACCTGACAGAGGATGGAGAACAAGCTCAAGATGTCTCAAAGCTCGTGGAGATGACCAAAAATTTATTTTTCAAATTTGATAAGGGCAATTCGGGGATTTGAAAAAAATTAATTTGGTAAAGTTATTTTGGTGGGCCCGGGAGCACGTGCGTGTCACGTGTGGCTCCATTCCGTCTATTTTAACTGGATTTTGGCATCAGGGGGTAACGGTCGTGCAATTTTAATAGTTTAGGGGGTCAATTGTTACTTTTTAAAGTTTAGGGGGTGAAGTGAAAAATGGGTGATAGTTTAGGGTGGTAAAGTGTAATTTACCCCATTTTTTTATTTATAAAAAAACAGATATTAACAAAGTGAGAGTGTGTGATAAGGGTTTTTATAAAAATTGTAAATGAAATATTTTATGACAATAATATCCCTTATAATTTATGTAAGTTGATGCTCAATTGCTACTTATAGTAAGATATACAAAGTAACACATTATTAATTAATTTCGCATTTGTAGAATATATATATATAGTCAAATTTGTTGAAGTATATCAAGGCTTATTCTTGGTCAAGGCCCAAGTTCAATACTTAGTGTGCAAGCTAAGCAAGTTACTTGTATTGCATTCTGTTACCCAAATATCAACCTAAGAGGGGGGGTGATTTAGGTTGAGGCAAACTTTTTCGATTTAAATGCGGAATTAAAAACTATCTTCAAATAGCAAATGTTGATTTAGCAAATGTTTGATCACAATTCAATTGCAATATAAATATGATATGAAATCAAGCACAAGTATATGTATAAGCAATTAAATATGTAAGAGATAGAGAGAGAGAAAATCAAACACGATGATTGTTATCGAGGTTCGGCTCCCGTGCCTACGTCCCCGCCTCAAGAACACTTCTTGAGGATTCCCAAATCCACTATTTGACAATCTTCTTTCGGGTGAAGATAAAACCGTTACAAATCTTCCTTACACAGTGAAGAGTAACCACCGAGTGAAAAATCCTTTTCACTCCTTAGGATTTATACCAAAACCCTAACAAAATACTCACAGGTTTCAACAAAGTATTTGTTGTACAAGATAAGGCTCTCTCAAAGAGTAATTGTACACAATATGCTCACTCTAATAGTATATCAAGGATTTGATCAATATGGCTCAAAAAGTGTTTAGAGAAATTTTCAATCAAGGATTTTGAATGATATGAAAATATAAGCTTGAGAAGGATGGATTGATGTATAAGATGTTATCTTTTCTATCTTTGATTTCTCTTGTATGCTTGATGTTTAGAAATGAAGAAAGGGTAGTATTTATAGCCATCATGTTGTCTTGCATTCTTCTTGATTTTCAATCAATCAATTTGTTTTCTTTGAAAACTTTTCTTCTTAAGATTTTTCAACCATAATTGATATGGTTGTCTTGCATGTGAATTTCAATCAAGTTGCTTTCTTTGAAAACTTTTCTTCTTAAGATTTTTCAACCATAATTGATATGGTTGTCTTGCATGTGAATTTCAATCAAGTTGCTTGTCTTTGAAAACTTTAAGAGATTTTTCAATTGATATGGTTGTCTTATATTTGAATTTCAACCAATCAAGTTGTCTTTGAAAACTTTAAGAGATTTTTCAATTGATATGGTTGTCTTATATTTGAATTTCAACCAATCAAGTTTGTCTTTGAAAACTTTAAGAGATTTTTCAATTGATATGGTTGTCTTATATTTGAATTTCAACCAATCAAGTTGTCTTTGAAAACTTTAAGAGATTTTTCAATTGATATGGTTGTCTTATATTTGAATTTCAACCAATCAAGTTTGTCTTTGAAAACTTTAAGAGATTTTTCAATTGATATGGTTGTCTTATATTTGAATTTCAACCAATCAAGTTGTCTTTGAAAACTTTAAGAGATTTTTCAATTGATATGGTTGTCTTACATTTGAATTTCAACCAATCAAGTTTGTCTTTGAAAACTTTAAGAGATTTTTCAATTGAAGTTGGTTTTAAAGTTGAGCCTTAAAGATCAAATCTTAATAAACTTTACAAAACCTAACTCTTACTTCTCATATGTCTCGGATCATTGTCTTTGAGCTTGATTTCTTTGTCTTGAGTCTTGATGACTTTGATCTTCAATGAATTTGCAACTTGTCAACTTTGCATTTGCTTGATATTTGAATTGGCCATCTTGGTCCAATTAAATCAATAGTCAAAATTAAGCTTTAAAACATAAATCATTAGTTCATATGAAAATATCATTAATGAACAACTTAAAATCATGGTTATCATCAAAACTACATGAATGTCCTTGGATTAATTAGCCAATTAATAATTATTGAAACCTTGAGGCTAACAATCTCCCCCTTTTTGATGATGACACATATGATATGATATTTTTATACGATTTATGATTTTGAAGCTTTTCTTGAAAAGCTCCCCCTAAAATAATGCATATCTTTATATTAGAGATTTTTAAATCTCCCCCTATCTTTATGCATAGATCAATTTGTCATTTAAGTATTATCAAGCAATCAATATATATGCGCATTTTTGCCAATTATTGCAAGATATGATAATTCACCAATACATTCAAAAAATGTCATATCTTTCTCCCCCTTGGCATCATCAAAAAAATAATAATTATATTCAATATCTCCAAACATCACTCAACATTTTAAACAACCAAAATTAAACAAAAAATATATTTCTCCCTTTTGGTTTCTACCCCAACCATATCATATTTTTCTCTTATTTGGCATAAAGAAATAAAACAAATATATTCATATTTGTAAGATTCTTCATCCTAGTGGTTCGGATGGATTGAGGGTTCGGTTGAAGATGCTTCAGGAAAGGATATGATGTCCCTTGCCATATGCCTAAAATGCTGATGATTTAAGCAATCTGGAAAGGACATGGGATGAAGCCCATATATTATGTACTCTCTCTCTTCTGTCATACAAAGCTTCAGGTGTATCAACAGTTGTATGAACGGGATGATTCGGATGAGGAAGATATATTTGGAGTGTATGCTAAAGATCTTCCCATCAACCTGGTGTATGAGAGAGGTACTTCAACCGAGAAGCATGATCAATAATAATCTTGCTTCGTGGAAACTTGATCAATAATAATTTTGCTTCTATCTGAGAAGATCAAGTATTTGATTTTATGAATCTCTAAATGATGCTGCATCCTCTTAGAGTGTTATCTAAAGATGAGAGAAAATATTATCGGAGAGGTGTGAGTATGTAGTGGAGAGGTGAAGCGAATTTATAGGACAGACGCGCTATTTGAAAGAATGGTTCAGATTTGGAGTGTATGCTAAAGATCTTCCCATCAACCTGGTGTATGAGAGAGGTACTTCAACCGAGAAGCATGATCAATAATAATCTTGCTTCGTGGAAACTTGATCAATAATAATTTTGCTTCTATCTGAGAAGATCAAGTATTTGATTTTATGAATCTCTAAATGATGCTGCATCCTCTTAGAGTGTTATCTAAAGAATGAGAGAAAATATTATCGGAGAGGTGTGAGTATGTAGTGGAGAGGTGAAGCGAATTTATAGGACAGACGCGCTGTTTGAAAGAATGGTTCAGATTTTGCTACGTGTCATAAGTGTGAATGAATGGTTCAGATTTTGCTATGTGTCATAAGTGTGAATGAATGGTTCAGATTTTGCTACGTGTCGTAAGTGTGAATGAAGGGTTCAGATTTTGCTATGTGTCAGACTTATCCAATTACGCACGCCATAGACACCGATAAATCAGGAAGTTTGAAAAAAAAATTTCTGCTTTTTCAGAAAAAAGATCTTGTCGACGCATCGAGTTCTGAGTCAGTGATATTTCCGTATACGTTAAATCTCGAGATTTGAACGTTGAATTTTGAAGAAAAATCTCGGGAGTCGGGTGATAGGTACAGGCTGGTGTTAAAAAATCTGAGGTTTATTTAACATACACTAATTTTCGATGAACTTCATCATTTTCAAACTTTTAGCTTAATCTCTTATTAGATTTTCTAGAATGGCTTCTTCTTCTTCTCAAAACAAACCAGAAACAATTAATCTAAATGATACACCTAGTGTGATGCCAGAAGTCTGGCGTCCTTACTTCCTTTCAATTAATGGCCCTGTGTCAGTAACTGATTCAGTGATATTGAATGGTGAGACTGCCACCGCAGTAGCTGCCGGTCTTTGTACTCCGGAGGATGCAAAGGTTTTAGCTGGGAGGACTGACCCACAAATAATAAATGAATCATTGGCACTCACGATTCAGTGTACTGCCACTGTTTCTAACATGGGACGTCGTCTTCATGTTAGGAATATGGAAGTGAAAACGCTGCGTTCTCAAGTCACCATTTTACAAAGGTTGCTGAAGGAGAGTAAGAAGAAAGTAGGGGAGGTCAAGGAGGAGAACAAAAGGCTGAAGGCGCTCGTGGATTCTTATGCCGATGATTTGGTAATCCGGTCCACAGAGCAGAGCAAGACCACTAATAAGCTGCAGAAGCAGTACGAGAAGCTACTAGCTGAGGTGAAGGAATTGACTTCTCGCTCTATCCCCAAATAAATGTAGTGGGAAGTGTAGTGGTTTTTCCTTTTGTGGTGGCTTCTCCTTTGTGGCTTTCTTTTTAATAAAATCAAGTTTGTTTAAATGATGAGTTTTATTTCTTATTTTATGCATGAACATATACGCAAATATACATAGAACTTGGCATATAATCTAATGTTCAAACAATATAACTAGAAAGATATAAAATGAACAATTTTATGAACATGATATGGATAAAATCATTTTATATTCAATTCTTAAGGTATATATAGATTTAACATAGTTGAATCAAAGAGAAGGATAATAAATTTAAGCTTATTTGATATCAACGTATCTAGCCATACCTATTTCACGTCGAATTGTGCAAAATCGTTCTTCAATGAGAGGTTTCGTGAGAATATCAGCCCATTGACTATCGGTGCTTACAAATTCAAGTTCAATGTCCCCTTTTTGCACATGATCTCTTATGAAATGGTATCTAATTTCAATGTGCTTTGTGCGAGAGTGTTGGATAGGAACAAATGAAGCTCAACATGACACACAATGAGAGCATTCAAATGCTCGAGGACTTGTGACGTCATCTTAAGTTTGAGGCAGAGCGCCATGTGGTGCAAGGACAAAGTTCTGCCTTCTTTGCTAAACATGGCCAGCGCCAGGCATTTAAGGCCAAGTACAAAAGTTATGAAAAAGCACCCCAGTGAGGTCAGAATGGAGGAAAACCCCTAAAAAGAGCCAATACCACCAAGCGCCCAAGGGGAAAAGCAAGGTGGATGGAAACAAGCTGAACAAGCGTGTCTTAACTGTTGAGTAGTTGATCACTTCGCTCGTGATTGCATTGAGCCAAAAAAGGTACTTTTTGACCCATTCTCTCGCACTGTGTGTTATGTAGCATCATCATAAGTACTAATTGCTTACTCTATCCTTGATTGGATTGTAGACACAGGAGCAACAGACCATATAGCGAGAAATAGAGTTGGGTTCGTAGAGTACCGCCGAGTTCCATCTGGCAGTAGATGGATGCGTATGGGAAACGAGTCAAAAGTGGAGGTGCTTGGGATTGGCACTTACAAACTCCAGTTGCATCATGGACGCACCCTCTTACTCCATGTCGTGCTTTATACGCCCAGAATGAGGCAGAATTTACTTTCAGTTAATGTTTTGTTAGAACTTGGTTTCAATTTTGGCTTTCATGGTCATTCTGTAGACATTTTTTTGGGGTTCACTTGTTTTGGACATGCTTTTATTTCAGATGATCGTTTGTTTCATTTGGATATTGATTGCTCTGCTTATGATTCTTCATTTGCCTTGTTGACTCAAAATGATTGTGATGAAATGAATTGGCATGCTAGGTTGGGACACATTGGACAAGATAGGATGACCAAGTTAGCTAGAGAAGGACTTTTAGGTCCACTCGCTAAGGTTAACCTACCAACTTGTGAGCATTGCCCGTCTGAAAAGTCAACTAGAAAGCCTTTTGGAAAAGGTATTAGGGCAACTGTTCCCTTAAAGTTGATCCATTCTGATGTGTGTGGCCCAATGAATATGAAGGCAAGGCACGGGGCCTCTTACTTCATCACATTCATAGATGACTTCACGCGTTACGGTCATGTGTACTTGGTCTCTCACAAGTCAGAAGCATTGGATTGCTTTAGACGATTCATGAATTTGATTGAGAACCATTAAAACTCTGAGAACTGACCGTGGACGCGAGTATCTATCCGAGCAATTTAGAGAGCTCTATGAGAATAAGGGGATTCGTAGGCAATTAACGATTCCTAGAATTCTGCAACAAAATGGTGTAGCGGAAAGAAGAAACCGAACCTTACTAGACATGGTAAGGTCTATGATGGCGCAGTCCAACCTCCCAATATCATTTTGGGGGGATGCATTGATGGCTGCAGCCTATATCCTAAATAGAGTGCCCTCCAAATCAGTACCCTCCACTCCATATGAGTTGTGGTCTTGTAAGAAACCAGATTTAAGTAATTTGCGTCCCTGGGGGTGCGCAGGTTACGTCCATAATGCTATCCACAAACATGGAAAATTGGGCCCTAGAGCAAATAAATGTGTATTTATCAGATACTCTGATGAATCCAAGGGCTATGTAATGTTGGGTGAGCATCTAAATGGGGGAGTAACTGAAATTGTGTCATGTGATGTGGAATTCATGGAGAATGATTTCCCTAGCAGGGGAGATATGGGTCAAAGCTTGGAGCTATACGAGATGGTAGAGTCATGGGATGATACTCCAACCACTAATCCTGGGGATAGTGGGAGAGAGATCACTTCTAGTGGGAGTGACCCACAACCACAAGAAGATGACTCCCAAAGCCCACAATTACGCAGAAGTCAGCGTGGAAATGTTCCACGCCAACGCTTTGGAATTGAAGGGGAATCCTTCATTAGTGCCGCGCAAGATGACACGGAGCCTAAGTCATATGATGAGGCTATGTCATCCCCTACATGCAATGAATGGATGACTGCCATGAAAGATGAAATGGAGTCTATAAGGATAAATCAAGTCTGGGAACTTGTAGATCTGCCTCTTGAGAGGAAGTCAATTGGGAACAAATGGGTTCTCAAAATCAAAAGGAAGGCAGATGGTTCCATAGATAAGTATAAGGCCCGACTGGTGGCGAAAATTTATACCCATAGGAAGGGTGTAGACTATGAGGAAACCTTTTCCCCTATGGTGAGGTTTGCCTTTATTCGCCTTATTCTAGCCATGGTAGCAAGCCTAGACCTTGAACTTCACCAAATAGATGTGAAAACTGCATTCCTCAATGGGGAATTGGATGAAGAGATCTTTATGGATTAGCCTATTGGTTTTGTAGTGAAGGGATAAGAGTGCAAGGTTTGCAGGCTCAATCGGTCCCTTTACAAGCTAAAACAGTCTTCTAGACAATGGTACAAACGATTCAATCAAGAGGTTATTTTCAATGGCTTCCTAATGATTGAAGAGGACCATTGTGTTTATGTAAAGAGGTTTGAAGGAAGTTTTATCATTCTGTCGCTATATGTAGACGACATACTGTTGGTTGGAAACAACAAGGAGTTTATCAAAACTATCAAGGAATGGATGTCCTCAACTTTTGAGATGAAGGACATGGATGAGGCAAGCTTTGCGCTTGGTGTCAAGATCCTCAGAGACCGTTCAAGGAAGCTCCTTGGTTTGTCCCAAGAGACTTACATAAGGAAAGTACTTGAGCGGTTTCACATGCAAGATTGCAAACCCATTGATACTCCTGTTGGGAAGGGCGACTCACTAAGTAGTGAGATGTGTCCTAAGACTCAGGCAAAAATTGAGAGCATGGATCGAGTACCCTATGCAAATGCAATTGGCAGTCTAATGTATGCAATGTTGTGTATGCGCCCGGACATTTGCTTTGCAGTAGGGCTGGTCAATAGATTCCAGAGCAATCCTAGACCTGCTCATTGGAAGGCAGTGAAGAGGATTCTACGGTACTTACGTGGAACTACAGATTACATGTTGTGCTACCAGGGAAAGGATTTGCGCTTAAGAGGATATAGTGATGCCGATTGGGCAGGTGACCTAGATGAGCGCAAATCAACCTCTGGTTATACCTTCTTGCTAGGTGGCAGAGCCATCACTTGGTGTAGCAAGAAACAGTTATGTGTCGCACTCTCCACGATAGAATCTGAATATGTAGTATGTTCCGTAGTAGTTCAAGAAACAATTTGATTACGTAGATTCCTTCAGCGTTTAGATATCGTTGCCAGTGCTATGAATCCAGTCACAATCTATAGTGACAGCATGGCTGCTCTTGCTTACGCGAAGGATTCGAAATATCATGGAAAAACCAAACATATTGAGATTAAGTATCACTACATTCGAGACATGGTTGCAAAGAAAGAAGTGTTCTTAGAGCATATCTCTACCAAAAACATGTTAGCAGACCCCCTAACGAAACCCATTGCTAGGGATCCCTTCCATGGTCACATAAAAGGATTAGGGTTGCGTAGAGTTTGATTTCATATTGCTCAAACTAGTTATATTTGCTTTTGGAGGACATTGTATTTTTGACATGATGTTTGGAACATTAATAATATTTGGCATGCATTTATTATCCTTGTTAATTGCATATATACACACGTACATCACAAAAATGTATAACGTGATGTGATAAGTATGTCACTAGGCTTAGGTCGGCTCACTCACACGAGCGACCGCCTTCGACTCTTGGGTAGCGGGCAAAGATGAGACATGATATTCTTTAACACTTAGGGAAGTGTGCAAAGGCCTTCAATGCTTACACAGCTAGAAGAAGGAAAACACCAAAATTTGTTTGTCGTATCAGTTGGACTAATATGAGGTTTGCATTTGAGAAAATGAGACCGTGCATGATTCCTTCCCATGATCATGCAGCCTGGAGAAGCTGGGTGTGAATTCTCTCAGATGTTTAAGGAAAGCGGGCTAATGAAGAATTCAAGTCAGGTGCTAGAAGCGACTGGACTAAGATCCGTGCGGTGGAAATATCAAGATGCATTTATGACATACCCTCCCCTTAGAATGGAGGAGAAGTCCACCGCAACATGTGACCATACCATATGTGCTCGCAACGACCACCAGATAAGGAGGTGAGAGAATAAGTCCCTGTTTCCTCACCATGTGAGTCCGATCTCGATAGAATTATGCCCTATGTGACCTTTGACTGTGTCACAAGACAGAGGTTTGACAACTATTTCTTTGGCATGTTGCCTATAGCCATGGATTATTCTATTTTAAGAGACATGACCGGGAGGAGCGTCGAACCAAAGTTGAGTGGCATTAGGGCGAAGGGAAGACAATTTGATAACACATCTCAGTCTAGTGCTTGTGTCCGTAATTCATGTCGACTCTGGGAGTCTAAGGCATGAATGTGGGTACAAGACTAAGTGATTTCGTGAGAAAGGTTGAGTGTTGTTTTGAATTTATTGGAACTCATGAAGGATTAGAAGATACTCAATCTGATGTGATCAGAAAGTCTGGGGCATAACAAGCCATTTTTATTTAGGGGTTACACTATGCTGGTTTTGATAGAACTCGGCTGTAGTGTCCCCGCCTTGCAGGTTGGGCTTGTCAGTCACACGGACCATTTCCTGTTGTATGTGTAAGACAAATGAATGGAAACAAATGAGAGATGATTATTGGTTTGCCCACTATGGTCGAGTGGGAATCTGTTGGCATTTAGGCCATTGGGTTGGCCCAAATAGACGCCCATGTGGGCAGCCTATTTAAGACAAAACCCTAAGACTAGGGTTCCCAATATTGCAATATAAAATTGTAATATTCAGACAGAAAAACGTACTCTAGAAAGCTACAGACACAAAAACCCTAGTGACACACTATCTCTCATCTCCTTTCTCTTTGCCTTAGGGTTTCCATCAAAGAACCCTAGAATTTGGTCTGTCGACATAGGTGAAGTGCTTGACTTTGTGGTATCTTCACTTGACCGGCACAAGCACAAGGCAGTGGGAAGAGAGCTGGTTCGTTAATTTTGCTGCAAAGAGATATACTATGTTTTACTCATAAAACCTAAGAGGTAATTCATTCAAAACCTAAGAGGTAATACATTAGAAACTCTATGATATATGTGTACATTGTATACCTATATTTATCCATCAGTTGTCATAGTGTGAATTGTCACAATAGATTATTATTCTGATAAGTTAATAATTCAAAAAAATTTCATCACAAAAAAAAAAAAAAAAAAAAAAAGATTCTTAGTATTCACATCGGATATTCTAAAATTTCTTGAAATTTTGAAAGAAAAAACTATTTTTTCTATTTTACTTACTCACTTTTGAAATACACTTTACATCTCACTCTATATCTTTCAAACACTCTTTAAAAGTATTTTTTTTTTTTTTTTCATGTTTATGAAAATAGTAAAAGCACTCTTTATGTTTCTAGAGAGAGAATGAAAGACATGAGAATGAGAGAAATCAAGAATGAAAGAGAGAAAGAATTGTAAAATAATATATGAAAAAGCTAAATGTGAATGCTCTTACTCTACCAATGTTTTGTTTCCAATGAGAGGTTTGGATGCTCAATCCACTGAAAGTAAGAAACGAGTGATATAAAGAGAATCAAAATCCTCAATCCCATACACTTCAATTCATGTTTCATTAACTAGAACCACTCACATGTTGTTTTTTCTTCAAAGTGACATATACATCTAAAACGAATAGTATTTTTGTTATCTTTAACAAAAGCATCTCTACTTCGTTGCTTCTAATACGATCGTTGCAATTTAGCTCAATCGATCTCGTTTTCCCACGAAAATGTATGACAGAGATTGCAAGATAAAAATCATGGAATTATGGAAGGAAAAAAGGTGGAGTTGGTAGAGAGTGATGAGAGGGGTCTATGTTGACGAGAGATCCTTGTTGAATTAGATCAAATGGGCAAAAAATAGAAGTAATTATTCAGTACTCTGAGAGTAGTTGTAACACCCCAAATATTTCCCACCTTACATGATAGTCTTACAAACTTAGTTGATTAATAATGAGTTAGAGGCCTTATGTGGAGTTTGAGGTTATCTGTCAATTTGAAGTTTGGAAATTTTTCTAAGGCATCGATGCTGTTGCCTGATTGTGTTTAAGTTGGTAAGGTACGGCATTTTGGTGTGCATAACATGTTGGCGGATTTTGGTGTTTTAGTATTAACTAGGTATACAAGAATTTTTTAGCCTTTCGGTTGAGACATCTCAAGGAATAAAGGATTCAAGATTTGGAGTACGACGCTAAAATCCGATTTTGTTCTTCGGAGAGAAAATCAACTTTTTATTCTTGGGGAGTTAGAATTTTAAAGTATTTTTATTAAATCCAAATGGGGGTACTTCCTTATTTACATGTGTTGAAATTCGGTTTGACAGAAAATCGGTGACCATTTTGCAAATCCAATTTCTGCCATTCTTTCATGCTTTCCAGCTACCATCCACTACCTACCAAACACCCAACCATAAACCAACACATGTCCCACTTCAAGAACCTTCCAGCCCCTTCTTCCACTTGTTGCCAGCCCATGTATATAAAGTGTTTGACTCCCCGTTTGTGACATTGGGTTACCCGTTTCGGCCAGAACTGAGAGTAGAGAGGGGAGGACTGTGTTTAGAGAGTTTCATGCATAAAGATTAGAGGAGAAGAGAGGGATAATTTCGGTGCAAGGCAGCACCTATTCCAGCTCAACAGAAAACTCAATTTCAGCTTTTGGGTAAGTGATAAATTCATGTTCTGATTTCCTCCTTGGCTGTGAGTATTCTTTGTCACTGGGTCAATCCCTTTATATGGTTCATTATACATGTTCTTATTCCATGATTTCAGTAGGTTAACTTCAATTCTAAAGCCCTTGAATTATTTGGACAGCATATGTGTTTAAGCTTGAATCTGGTTTTGGAATTTTGTTATGGCTTCGGTTTGGACTTTGTTCATGAATTCTCCTCATGGTTCATCTTTTCCATCCTTAGTATTTGACTTGCTTAGATTATTTCATTAGTTATTTCAGGGATTACAAGTCATTTATATGTTATTTCTATTCTTATTTCATTGATCAAGCCTAAAGTGTCAACTCTTGAACTTGTTGGTCTTTTAAGCTTTCTTCACTATGAACCTAATCTTTGATACTTCAAACAGCACCTTAATCTATTGGGTATTGAAATTCTGGAACGTCTTGAGCTGTACTTAAATAAGTTCCAGCCACATGTCATGTTAACTACTCCTAAGGATAGCTTAAGCATACGTTGTGTTGTCTATAACTCAAGCTCCATATGCACCATCATGTTATGGCCTAATCCACTTTGTCACTTCTTGTTAAACCCTTGTTGACCCTACTTAAGTTGGATTGTCCCTTGGGACAGCCCTAAATTGTTTATGTGCCTTGACTCAATTATTTGGTACAAGCACCCTTAGACAAGTCTCACGACATTCCATTGTTATTCTTGGTCATAGCCTTTGTTTTGTGATTGTTTTCGTTGTTGTCTCGTGACTATCCAGACATTAAATTATCTTATTTAAGTATGTTTTTGCAAGCCTAAAACTCAAGAAAAGGTCTCCTTACGTTTTGTCCTTTGGTCTTTTGATAAAACTTCAATTCGGTATGATTAAGTTAAGCTTGCCTTTGGTAGTTGAACTATGCATCTTGATGGATTCTTAAACCTTTTAAATTACAAATCTTTGTACTCTAGTATCTTGCACCACTAAATATATTTCTATAGTCCTTCAGTTGCTCTCTTTGTGCCAAGTTTATGATCTATTTCGTTAAACTCCATTAGTCTCAATTGTTGCTTGATAAACTTTATAGCTTCAAGAATCTAAGCTTTGTATTCCTTAAACCCCTGAACTTAACTTGAATATGATCCTTTTGTGTCGTTGAAATCTAAATATCTTGAATTACTACTAGGCTTGTATTATTCTCTCTTGTTCCCTATGCTGTCATGTTGAGGATCTTTTTGCTGAATTCTAGTAACTTTGATGTTTACTCAATGGTAGACTTCTACTCTTGCATTGTTAATTCCTATCTCTAGTATTCGTTATTACTTGCGCCGCATTATGTCTTTGACTCATGTTTCAAGCCGTGAAAGCATATTTGTACTCCACTTTGTTGAGAGAGTTGTTCTACTATAATACCCTTTTACTTGGCTTGGTTTTGCATGTACTCCTATGCTTTGCAGTAAGTGTTATGTTTGTTCATTTTGAACTCCTTCAGCTTGTTCTATATTCCTTGATATCACATTTGTACTCTAAGCATTTGGGGAATGGTATTAGAGCCTATCTCTCGCCAGAAGGGCGCCGCTACTGGTCGCGCTGGGAGAGGTAGTGCTGAGATATTTGACTCTATATAATATGATTATAAGCTTTGGCCTCATCCAAAATAATGGAGAGGATTCTGTTTGACACCCGGGCCAGTGGTAAATGACCCACTTGATAATGAATCATGGGTATTTGTATGTGTGAACTCTGGGCCTTCCCAAAATTGCTACTCGATACTAGATATACTTGATCATTTTGTAAACAGATTTCTTATTCCTTGATATGTTCGAATATGTGTTGTGTATTTGAACTCTGCTTCTTTTGAATATGATATTCTGAATTCTGAGTTTACTCTTGATATGATAAATCCTATTTATTCTTGAGCTATAAATAGATTTCCTTCTTGAGCTATAAATAGATTTCCAATGTGATATTCGTAATTCAGTTAGCAGGCCATGGATTTATTACTTACTGAGTTATGAAATTCACCCCATTACCATTCAACGCATTTCAGGTTTGAGGCATGAAGTGCTTATTCGAATTTGAGGACTATTTGTGAAGCTTTTGAAGTTAAGAACTGATTCTGGCCATAATTTTAGTTTTACTATGTAATGTGATTGTATCATAAATTCTGTAAAGGTCAATTCGTGACAACAGATATTCGGAGTTGTAATTTGTCTTTGGTACTTAATTTTTTATATAAACAAGCTTGAGGATAACTTAGTTTTGCTCTGTTTGTTACAGGGCCGGCCCCGCGAGTTGGGTTGCCCTAGCCCGTTCTAATTTTGGTTGCTCTATTTATTATTTAATATTAAAAAAATTAACATAAAGTCCAAAAAAAATTTTTTTTATACAAAATTAAGATTACATTGTACTTTTAACTGTGTAGGAAAATAGAAAGCAATAATAGTAGAGAGTAGAGAGAGTGAAAACAAAAAGATATCGTGGTTCGGTCATGAAAACCTACATCCACAGACAAAAGCTCTTGACAGTTACACACAAAATAACACTACATTATTTGGTCAATACAAACACAATCACACCACACATGCCAATATTTAAAATCTTAAATAAATACTCAACCACATAACATTCACATACAATAACACAATATTTAAAATCTCAAATAAATACTTAACAACACAACATTCAAAATCTCAAATAATTCAACAACACAATATTCAAAATCTCAAATAAATATAAAATAAATACTCACAAACACTAACACTACAGTATAACACTCACACAAATTACAATATATTCGGTCAAAGTATAAAAATTAAAAAATAAAAGCAAACAGTGCACAAATAAAGGTAAGTCTTCAAAGAAGTCAATGAGAATATGTATTCTTTACTTGTACTCTTTCAGATATAGAATATGAGGTTGCCAAGAAAAAAGTTGACCAAAGAACACATAAGTATAAAAGTGCACAAATAAAGGTAAGTCTTCAAAGAAGTCAATGAGAATATGTATTCTTTACTTGTACTCTTTCAGATATAGAATATGAGGTTGCCAAGAAAAAGGTTGACCAAAGAACACATAAGTATAAAAGGCCGCCTTTGCATTTCATTTGATTTTATTATTATGGTAGTTGATCAGTTAAACCATAACTTATCTTTAGGATGATGTTGCTTCAGGATCCACAATTACATCTTATCCTTTTCGATATCTATTTTAAGGTCTTTAATCTGCATCATTTTGGTAGAGTTTGGACCCACCACTTCCCCAGCCCCCAGTAAAAGTAAATCTCAAAAATAGTAAAGTGCAAAAAACCAAAACTGAAAATTCAATTTAAAAAAAAAAAAAAAGAAGAAGAAGCAAACAGGTCTGACCCACCACTTCCCCGCCCCAGTAAAAACAAACAAGGTGCAAAAAAACAAAACTGAAAAATTCAAAGAAAAAAAAAGAAGAAGCAAACGGGTCAGCCGGTCAGTGCACACTTCCCCAGCCCCCATAAAGCAAGTAAAGGGATAAGAACAAAACTGAAGTCTGAAGCTTTAACAGTCCGATTCATAAAATAAAATTTCAAAAGCATCAGAGAGAGGTAGAGAGCATACCGGAGTCCAGCTGTCCAGGCGTGATGAGATGCCGCCGTCGCATGCCGTGCGCTGCGTGCACAGCTCTCCCTCTTCCTGCATGGCGGTGACTGGCTGCTGGCTGCTGCTACTCCTTCAAGCTTCAGTTCGTTGTGCCGGTGGACCGGTGGTTACGGGAATAACGGGATCTAGTGGGTAGTGGCTGAATCAGGTGATTTGTTGGTCTGTTGGTTTAGGGATTTGGGATTTTTCTGGATTGTAAATTTGGGGATTTTTTTTTCGCACGTTTGGTAATGTGTTTTGCCGGTTATGTGTGATGTGTTATTTTATTTGTATTTTAGTTTTGGTTTTGTGTTGGATTATAGCTTAGATCTGCGGGATGTTTTATGTTTAATTTTTATTTTTGCCCTCTAAATATTTTTTTGTTCCTCCCGGTTTGTGATTAATTTTTATTTTTGCCCTCCTCCTGGTTTATGATTAATTTTTATTTTTGCCCTCTAAATATTTCTTTTGTCCTCTCGGTTATGATTATTTTTTATTTGTCTTCTAAATATTTTTTTTGCCCTCTAATAAAAATTTTATTTTATGAATACAATTTTTTTTTTTTTTAATGTATAGTATAAATTTTTTTTTTCCCAATTGGTTGCCCTGGGGTGGGGGGTTTCCCTAGCCCAGGGGCTTGCTGGGCTTACCCCAGGGCCGGCCCTGGTTTGTTATATGATCTAAATTCTTTTAGCATGTTTGATTGTTATGATTTTGAGGTTAGTGAGACCTTGAGATTTCATGAGGATTGAGTCTCGGGTCATTACAGTAATGGTTTTTCTTTTCACATAATAGTAGGTTTTATTAATTAAATTTATGGTATGATTTACTATTCATGTACAGTAGGAAGCATTACTCCCAAAGTTGTGAATAATTTTCCAAAAACAGATATTGGTCAAGAGGTAGGAAACTATAAGAAAATTATCAGAACGTAGCTTCCGTTTGAGATTACTTAAAAATAAATAATAAATAAATAAACCAAGCTGTTGTTAATGGGATATGAAGTGTATCTATGGAACATAAGATATTACTATTAGTTATTAAAAAGGAAAGAAGTTTAGTTAAAAAAAAAAAATTTGCAATTCATTTGTATGTCATCTCACAAAATGTACATTGCTACTTGGATTTTATTCAAAGTATTATAGTAGGGGTCTGGCTCTCCTATTAAAAAATCTTTCATTCTCTCCCATTATTAACAGGACAAGGGACACATCGCAAGTACAAAATCAAAAGTGAAACCTTGAAGCAAGAATGAAGAAGAAACCTGAGGTGGAGGTGGTGACAGACCGATGTTGGAGATGGCGGCAGTTGTCTTGGTAGCGGACGGCACCAATGTTGGTGTCTAGGCGATGGTACCATGGAGTTGCTTCTGCTAAAAGGTGTGGGTGACTGAGAATTGAAGTGACTTGTTTTTTACCATTTCATTTTGTACTTATCACGTGTCCTACAATCGGCTAAAAATAGGAGAGAATGAGAGATTTTTTATTGAGAGGGGAGCCAGATCCTTATACTAGATATTATCTATTTTATTACCTTTAGGTCATCTCCAGCAGTCTTTTAAATTTATCTCTATATTTATCTTTATATTATACTATTCAATAACTCTCTATTTATTTTTACTTCAGCAGTACTCTCTATTTCACTCTCTATTCTATTTAAATATTCTTTTTTATTATTATTTCCCACCAAAAATAACCAACTGCTACCAAATCAAACCAAATCAATTTCTCAGAGCAACCAAACAAACAGATTAATTTCAGCAACCAACCAAAAATAACCAACTGTCAAATTAATTATTTCAAATTAATTTCAGCAACCAAAATTTAATATCTCAGCCACCAAACGGCACGGCTCCACCACCTCCAGGCCGAGCTCCACTTCCGGTGATCCCTTTCTTTGCAAGTTCGAATTCATTGGGAGCTAACTCACTCGTCCAGGCCGAGATCAGCACCGATGGGTGACCTCCAGACCGTTGGGATCGGGCACGGCAAGGCTTGGCGGCAGGCTTGGCCGTGGGGTGGTTCTCCCCTTCGCGGCGTGGCCAGCAGGGTGGGTATCTCCTTCGCGGCGTGGCCGTGGGGTGGGTCCTTGTGGGCGGTGGTGGTGGCTGGCCTCACAGGTGGTGGCGGCTAGCCTCACAGTTGCTGGTGGCTGTACAGATCTGAGAAAAGAAAAAAAAAATTTCTCTGTTGATTTATAAAAAAATATCTCTGCTGGTTCACTTCATGTTCTTCGATATTTTTTATTTTTTTTTATTTTTTTTTTTCTGAAATCATTTTCTGTAGCTTTTAATTAAAATAATATTTATAAAAAAATCAACGTTAACATTATTCAACGGTAACATTTATTCAACGTGTCATCAACGGTAACATTATTAACGTTATTCAACGGTAACATTATTCAACGGTAACATCAACGGTCATATTCTTTTAGTATAAATAGGACTATTTCATATCTCAATTTTCATTCACCTCAAACCAAATTTTCTCTTTCATTAATCTCAAACTCAGTTCACTCACTCACTATCAAACTCAATTTGCTCTTTCATTATCAAACCCAAATTTCTCTTTCATATATTATGGATCATAATTATCATCTTAAGCCTCGTGATTATCAAATGAGGGAAATGGAAATGGCTCTTCTTGAGTCTGACTCTGATGATGACGTTGAAATACTTTCAATTCTTGCAATGGAAGACGAACGATTGAAAAAAGAGCGAGCATCAACATCACATCGTGGTTCAACTGTAGGCCGCAAGTTCATTAAGCGCAATTATTTGCAAGGCGAAGAAAGGCTTTTTCATGATTATTTTGCAGATAGTCCAGTTTTTCCTTCTTATATATTCCGAATGAGGTTTCAGATGAGTCGTCCACTTTTTTTTCGTCTTCAATCTGCACTAGAAGCGTATGATCCATATTTCATCCAAAAAAGAAACGCTGCTAGAACGCTTGGTTTGTCGTCCCTTCAAAAGATGACTGCTGCACTAAGGATTCTTGCTTATGGGGTAGCAGCTGATTCTACTGACGAGTATGTGAGAATTGGGGAAAGCACTGCAGTAGAGAGTAAAAAAATTTGTTAAAGTGGTGGTTAATATTTTCTCTGAAGAGTACTTGAGGTCACCAAATAGCAATGACATTGCTAGGTTGCTCGCGGTTAACGAGAGCGTAGATTTCCAGGAATGTTGGGGAGCATTGATTGCATAAATTGGAAATGGAAAAATTGCCCGACAGCATGGAAAGGTCAGTATACTGGTCATTCTCGTGAACCAACACTTATTTTGGAAGCAATAGCTTCATATGATCGTTGGATATGGCATGCATTTTTTGGTCTACCTGGGTCTCATAATAACATCAACGTATTAGAGCATTCTTCTGTATTTACGGAACTTGCTCAAGGGCGTGCTCCTCCAGTGAATTACTCAATTAATGGTCATGATTATACAATGGGATATTATCTTGCTGATGGTATATATCCACAATGGTCAACTTTTGTGAAAACAATCTCAGCTCCAGTAGAAGCAAAGAAAAAACACTTTGCTAGAGTTCAAGAGGCATGTAGGAAGGATGTGGAATGTGCATTTGGAATACTTCAAGCAAGATTTTCAATTGTGCGTGGACCTGCGCGCTTTTGGGATGAAGCAACTCTCAATGATATTATGAAAGCATGTATAATATTACATAACATGATTATTGAAGATGAGCGCGATTCTAATGAAGTACAACAAGATGATGATTACGAACAAGTGCCTGAAAGCATCCCTATACCCGTGTCACGAGAGCCTACAATTGAAGTTCAGAATTTCATTCAATCTCATATTCGCATTAGAGATAGAGAAACTCATTCTCAACTCCAAGCTAATCTTGTGGAGCACTTGTGGCAATTACATGGTCAATCATAAGATTATCTAGTTTTAATTTCCATGCTTGTATTATTTATTTATATTACTCTTTATTGTAATTTGAAGTTTATCAAATCTATATAATTCTTGTGAAAGTTCTTTAAAATTCTATTATCAAATAAAAAATATATTAACACTTATAACTTGCAAAGCCAATGCTATATATATTTTACCACATTAACGTTCAAAGTAATAAATTGAGTTATCAACCATAATAGCAAATGACATTTAATAGCAACAAAAGTTCAAAGTATTCTCTTAATTCATACAACACAAGAGCATTGATGAATATAATACAAAAATAATACAATATCATTTACTAATTACCACTTCTTTTTGCAAGGATTTCGAATTGGCGTTGACGAAAATATTCTTGTTGCATTAGAGGCAACGCATCTACATTCATTGTCATAATTGCCGCCTCCTCTCTCAATGTTTCCCTCTCCTTTCTCATTCTTTCCCTCTCCTCTTTCTTTCTTTCTCTTTCCTCTTTCATTATTGCCAAACGAATTGTTTCTTCCTCTTTTATTCTTTCCCTTTCCTCTTTCATTTTTGCCAAATTGATTTTTGTTCTTTAATACAAAGACGCTTATTCTTTAGCTCCATGTACTCAACACGACCCCTCTCAAGAAATTCCAATCTCGTTTCCGCGATTTTTTTTTTGTCATCCGCCATGACATTCAACATCACTTCCACATTTGAGGCACTACCTTCGTCGCTCTTTTGTTTGTTCAATCGAGCTTTTTCGGCCTTCCTACCCAGTAGTCTCTCCAAGTTTATGTTGGAATCATTTGCGACACCTTTATCTTCTAGATTTACCGAAGAAGATGTTGTCTCCGTTCTCTTTCTTCTTGGTGTCTCATTTTGATGACTATTCACCCATTTTGGTGCATACTTCAACACGTTCCAACAATGTTCAAACATAAATTTTTTGCCATATTCTGCTTTATACATTTGTTTTGCTTGATCAACCTAAAAAATTCCAACAATAAAAACAATTAATATTTTCAATAGTTAAAACAAATTGATGCATTAACAAATTTGAAGAGTTAATAAGATGCACCTTATTTTCCTCAGTTAGACCACTTTGATGCAATGATTCAATCTTTGACAAACACCCAGAATATTTATTGGTGCAAAGTTGAATGGTTGACCACCGATTTTGAAAAGAACCTATAGTTTGCTTAGTTTCGGAGGTCGTATGAGCATGAAAATATTCATGAACTCTAATCCACAATATTTCATATGTTTGATCATTACTTTGCACCGGATCTTGGCTAATAGCGAGATATGAAGATATAAGAGTCAAGTCTTCTTCTATGGCAAAATTGGCTTAACGTGTTTTAGGTTTTTTAATGGATTCAACTTGGGATGGAGATGGATTATTATTATAACCGCTTACATTTGGGGTTTCCATCATATACTCGTACGTATCTTCTAGAAGATTAACGAAATTGGGGGTTTCATTTTGAGAATTCATCCCTAAGTAAAAATACAATACAATATTCGGTATCAATCACACATGAAAACGTATGTAAAAATAAAACTGTTGCAATTACCAAACAGATCCAACCTATAATTTCATAACAGAATTCAGAACCTCAACACATATACAAAATACAGAACCTCAACACCCAATACACAAAGGCCAAAACGGGTACACAGAACCTCAACACACAGACACACAAACTAATTCCAATCAAAATTATATACAAGACACAAATCATCCAAAGCTCAACACCAGTAAACAGAACCTACAAAATCAACCAGAAACAAACCTCAACAGCAGTACACAAACAGACACAAAATTAACCCGAAACCAATCTCAACACCAGTACACAAACAGAGGCAAAATCATATACAAGACACAAATCATCTAAAGCTCAACACCAGTAAACAGAACCTACAAAATCAACCCGAAGCAAACCACAACACCAGTACACAAACAGACACAAAATTAACCCGAAACCAACCTCAACACCAGTAGACAGACACAAAATCAACCCGAAACCAACCTCAACCCCAGTACACAAACAGACACAAAATCAACCGAAACCAACCTCAACACCAATACACAAAATCAACACACAAACAGACAAAATCAACCCGAAGTGATGATATACCTCACGCCGTTAACCACCACCATGTCGGAAGAGAGAAGGAAGAGAGATCGGCAGAAAATCACCCGATACACAGAAAATCAACTCGAGATCGGCAAGCCCAACCACCGAATCAAGTGCTCTGCCGTTAACCACCACCACGCCGAGATCTGGAAGCCCAACCACTGAATCAAGTGCTCAGCCGTTAACCACCACAGAAAACCCAACCATCGAAGAACCACCACCACGCCGGCAAGTCCAAGCCACCCCGTTTCGTGCTTCAACAGAAAACCCAACAGAAAGCCCAACCACCGAAGAACCAAGCCCACGCCGCAAGCCCAAGCCCACGCCAGCAAGCCTAACCACCGAAGAACCAACCACCGAAAGAGCAAAGAGAGAAGAGAGAGCAGAGAGAACAAAGAGGAAATGAGAAGAAGAGAGAGAAAGTTTCGGATGAAATGAGAGGAGAGAGAGAAAAAGTTCGGTTGAAATATCAAAGGTCCCCACCGAGAGAAAATAATTTTTTAATAAATACAAAGTGTACAATAGCCTTTCAAAAATGAAAGGCTACTGTACACTTTGTAAAAAAATTTGAGGATGAAGAGTGCATTTGGACAACTGCTGGAGCCGGATTTTTGCTTTTATTCTCTACAAATAGAGATGAAGAGTAGATTTGAACTACTACTGGAGATGGCCTTATTAGGTTTTTTCTATTTTTTTTTTTTTTTGCTTTACCAACAAATATAACCATTGTTGTTCTTTTTTCTCTCTTTTTAGGGTTAATTACATTTTGTCCAATTGTGGTTAAACCCATTTTAATGTTATTTATTTTTTGTTCGGATTTTGTCACTTTATCCATTTGAGGTGGTTTTCGTCTGCCACCGTTACCCACTTTTAGTTATAAAAACACTTAAAACACATAAAAACCAACATAATACAGATCAAACGAGTTAGGGTTCAAAACTTTATCATCAATTCTATTTTTTTTATTTTTTATTTTTTTCTCCCTTTTTCTCTCTCTCTCTTCCTAGCATACCACCATGGACGACTTTTGAATCAGCAAATCACCTTTCTCTATTCACCTTTCTCTATTTGGTTATGGGGGTTTGAGGTGGGCAAACGTCATTCAGTGGCTCCTTTGCTCGGGCACGGTGGTCTAGGCGTAGACCTGAACCCAAATCCTCAGATCTACGATCTGCTTCCACGACTCCACGTCTCCACCCATGGCCGCCGTGGACTTCATTGAGGCAACGTTGACCCACGCAATGCTAAAGAGTGATGACTGATGCAGATGGTGGAGCGGATGAGCCTTTGCTTGCTACAGAACTCTACCTTTTCTCTCTTTCATCGCTTTTGCTTGCTATAGATCTCCATCGAAACCTTTTTCTTTCTTTTTCTTTATTATTGTATATATATTTTGTTTGGCAAATAAGAAAATGGGGAAAAATTGTGATTGGGTTTGTTGGGTCTATGAGTATTAATTGTTGGGTTTGATTGTTGGTTGTTGAAATTCCGACCATGGCTGATTGTTTTACTCCAAATCAAGAACAAATTTTCAACTACTTTAGCGGCTTGGGTCTGAACCTGGGTAGATCTTCCACCGTGAATTTGTTGAAATCCTTGACTGTAAATTTGATAGTTTTGGGATTTTTCAAAGCTAATTGATGGTGGGTTGTGGTTCTGTGCATTTGCAATGATATTTTTGATATTTTTGCTTCTGTAGATCTTTTGTGATATTTTTTACTCAATTCACTTGAATGATAAATTATGTTTCATTTTCTTATTTTGGTGGCCAAGTTAGAAATTTTGTATATTGATTTTGAGAAATCGTGTTAACTCTTCTACTGATCCATTTTGTTTTGAGAAATGTTTTTCTTCCGAGTAAGTTTTGATCCATTTTGTTTTATGTTTTATGTGTTTTTAAGTTTTTTTTTTTTCTTTCTTTTAACGAAAATTCGAGTGGGTAACAGCGATAAATGGAGTCTACCTCAGGTGGGTAAAGTGAACAAAGTTCAAATCACAAATAGACAACATTAAAATGGATCTAACCATAAGAGCAACTCCAAGAGTTCTTTAAACTTATCTCTATTTTATCTCTATATTTGCACTATTCAGTAACTCTCTATTTATTTTTTCAAACAAACTCTCCAACAGTACTCTGATATGAACCCGCGGAATGGAATCCCTTGAACCCACAATCAATTTGAAAACTCACCCAAGAAAGCCAAGATCAAGTCAATGGATGGAGAATCTAGACCCGTTGAGAACCCGTTTCAAGAACCTAGACTATATTAAAATCTAGACCTGATGAAGAACCTATCTCAAGAACCCAGATTACAAGGAGGAACGCCACAAAGGTTGTGAGTTACCTTCGATAAGTTCAAAAGTTCAATCAAGAACAAGAGGAGAAAACTCAACTCACTATGAAAATTTAATATATTGTCTACATTCAAATGAGGCTACAAAGAGTATTTAAACCTAAAACCTAATTAAAACCCTAACCAAAGTAAAACTCTTATCTTCCAAAAATACCCCTACGTGAACAGTGCCGCGCTACAGTAACTTGGGCCTTAAAGCCCACTTATTCTAAACTAATAAAATAAATCTTTTAATAAATTGAAAGCCTTGAATAACAATAGGCCCAAACTTCCCTAAGTCATATCTTCCACAGCTTGTATCAAGTGGATCAAAATTGGTTCTCCTTCTTTCAAACCCACTTTGATTGTTGGGCTCTTGCTAGCTTCATCCCAAGTGGATTGCACCAATCCTTGCATTGCTTCCTTGATCTTCTTGGCTCTTGATCTTGTAATTGGCCCATCTGGAACTTGCAAAGGATCTTTAAGGACTAGGCCCACCTTGGTTCCCATCATTCCCCCTCTTCTTAAAAGGATTCGACCACGAATCTTCACCTACATCAAATGGAGAAAGATCAGAAACATTGAAAGTAGCAGAAACTTTATACTCACCTGGAAGGTCCACTTTATAAGCATTGTCATTAATTTTCTCAAGAATTTGGAAAGGTCCATCTCCTCGAGGATACAACTTAGTCTTTCTATGGGCTGGGAATCTTTCTTTGCGCATGTGAACCCAAACCCAATCTCCTGGTTCAAAGATAACACGCCTTCACCCTTTATTGGCTTGGGAAGCAACCCTTTCTTTCTTTTGGGAAATTTGAAGTCGTACCCTCTCATGAAGTGACTTCACCAACTCCGCCTTCTTTTGTCCATCCAAGCTACTCCTCCGGGATAAAGCATCAGCAACAATGTTCTCCTTACCTTGTTTGTAACGGATGACATATGGAAAGGTTTCAATGTATTCCAGCCATCCTAGCATGCCTTTGATTCAACTTACCTTGACCCTTGAGATGCTTCAATGATTCATGATCGGTGTGGATCACAAATTCCCTAGGCCACAAGTAGTGCTGCCAAGTCTCTAATGCACGAACAAGAGCATAAAGCTCTTTGTCATAAGTAGGGTACTTCAGGGACGCCCCACTAAGCTTCTCACTGAAGAAGGCTATGGGCCGCCTATCCTGCATCAAAACAGCTCCAATCCCTATTCCTGAGGCATCACATTCAATCTCAAAAGCTTTGTTAAAATTAGGTAATGCTAACACAGGGGCAGAGCACAACCTTTCTTTAATAGTGGCAAAAGCATTATCTTGATCAGCTCCCCAATGAAACCTAACATTGTTTTTAATTATCTCAGTGAGTGGTGCAGCCAGGGTGCTAAAGTCATTAACAAAACGCCGATAAAAGCTAGCTAAGCCATGAAAGCTTCTTACCTCAGTGATGCTCTTTGGCGTTGGCCACTCCTTGATGGCCTTGACTTTCTCCTCATCCATCTCAATACCTGTTGTAGTAACAACATAACAAAAAAAAACAACTTTTTCCATGCAAAAGTTACATTTCTTGAAATTAGCATACACCTTTTCACATTTTAACACATCAAACACATATCTCAAATGCTCAATATGTTCATTTAAGTCCTTGCTGTATACTAGGATGTCATCAAAGTACACAACCACAAACTTGCCTATGAAACGCACGTAGGACATGGTTCATTAATCTCATGAAAGTACTGGGTGCATTAGTAAGGCCAAATGGCATAACCAACCATTCATAAAGCCCATACTTAGTCTTAAAAGCAGTTTTCCATTCATCACCCTCTTTCATTCTAATTTGATGATACCCACTTTTAAGATCAATTTTACTGAAAATACATGAGCCATGCAATTCATCAAGCATATCATCTAATCTAGGAATGGGATGGCGATACTTTACCGTGATATTGTTGATCGCCCTGCAATCAACGCACATCCTCCACGTCCCGTCCTTCTTTGGCACTAGTAGCACTGGTACTGCACATGGGCTCATGCTCTCCCTCACGTACCCCTTGCTCATCAAATCCTCAACTTGCCTTTGAAGCTCCTTTGTCTCCTCTGGATTACTCCTATAGGCTGGTCGGTTTGGAATAGCAGCTCCGGGCACAAAATCAATCTGGTGTTCAATGCCTCTAATGGGTGGCAACTCATTAGGCATCTCCTCTGGGAATACATCCTCAAACTCCTGCAACAAAGAAACAGCCAAACTAGGAAGAGACTTGTTAGTTTCATCAAGATTAAGATAAGACTCTTTATAGACAAGAAGAATCATAAGGCGATCTGCGAAGAAAGCCCTCTTAACCTCACTCACTCTTGCATAGAAACCCACTTTTATCTTTCCTTTTCTCTCTGCAGACTCTCTTTCTTTTTTTCTCATTTTTACTCTCACTCTTTCTTTTTTGCTCAATCTCTTTTTCACTTTTTATTTTTTGCTCATTTTCACTCTCAATCTTTCTTTTTTGCTCAATCTCTTTTTCATTCTTTCTTTTTTTATCACTCTCATTTTCACACTTTCTTTTATGAGCAACCTCACTTTTCAATTTCAGTTGGTCATCATAGACTTGGCTTGGAGTTAAAGGAGCAAGCTTGATTGTTTTGCCCCCCTTTACAAAGCTGTACATGTTCTTGAACCCATCATGTGTCACCCTCCTATCATACTGCCATGGCCTCCCCAACAAAATATGGCCAGCATGCATAGGCACAACATCACAAAGCACCTCATCTAAATACTTCCTAATTGAAAAAGTAACTAACACTTGCCTATCCACCCTAACCTCTCCACAATCATTCAACCACTGCAATTTGTATGGTCTAGAGTGTTTTAAGGTTGGTAAATTCAATTTCTCTACCAAAATAGTGCTAGCCACATTAGTACAACTCCCCCCATCAATGATCATACTACATACCTTATTGTTGACGTGGCATCTAGTATGGAAAATGTTCTCTCTCTGTTGCTCTGCATCATCCACCTTAATGTGTGTATTGAGAGCACGCCTGGCAACAAGAGACTCACCTGTCACGGGGTATACCACTCCATCATCATCACTAGCATCAACCAACTCGGGCATCCCATCACTATCATCCTCACTCTCAGTCATCACCTCCCCATTGTCGCGCATAATCATCACCCGCCTGTTTGGACATTGAGAAGCGATGTGCCCTGAACCCAAACACTTAAAGCATTTAATATCTCTATTCCGTGAAGGTTGAGATTCTACCTTGGGTTTGTTGCTAGTTCCCTCATCTTTTCCCTTAGGTGGTTCGGTCTTTCTCTTTGCTTCAGCTGAATCATTCCTATCCCACTTTGATTTCCAAGTAGTATTAGAAACCGAAGTGTACCTTGCTGTCCCTTTTCTCTTTAACTGTCTCTCCACCTTCATAGCCATGTGCACCATGTCCTCTATCTCCACATAATGCTGCAATTCAATTACATTGGCTATGTCCCTATTCAAACCACTCAAAAATCTAGCCATGGTGGCCTCCCGATCCTCCTCTACATTAGCCCGAATCATCGCCACCTCCATCTCCTTATGGTAATCCTCCACACTCCTAGACCCCTGTGTAAGATTTTGGAGCCTTTGGTAAAGGTCCCTATAGAAGTGGCTAGGTACAAATCTCCTGCCTCATGAGAGCTTTCAACTCTCCCCACGTCTCTACAGGCCTCTCATTATTCCTCCTTCTATTGGTCACTAATTGATCCCACCAAATAATAGCATAATCAGTGAACTCTATTACCGCCAACTTCACTTTCTTCTCTTCAGAGTAATTATGACAATCAAACACTAGGTCTATTTTTTTCTCCCACTCTAGATAAACCTCAGGGTCAGTTCTACCTTGGAAAGATGGTATTTTCATTTTGATGCTCCCAAGGCTTCGATCTACACCATCCCGACCCCCTGGGTTCCACTCATGTCCTCTTTCACGCCTAACTCGTCTATGTCTACCCGACCCAACTTCAGATGCTAAGTCTTCCTCATCCTCACCATCTCCTTCATTCTCATACTCATTTTCAACCCTACGCTCACGTCGCCTCCTATCTCTCCCACTTGCAGATTTCATCTCCTTCATTCTCATACTCATTTTCAATCCTAGGCTCACGTCGCCTCCTATCTCTCCCACCTTGGAGATTTCTAATCTCTGTTTCTTGATGATCTATCCTATCCCTCACTTCACCCAATACAAAGTTCAACCGCTCAAACTGTTGTTGCATGGCTTGCAACACAAAGGATGAGTTATCTGCCTTCCCCTTTGGTGATGAGTCACTCCTTATGAGACATCGTAATGTGCTGCACAAAAAAAAAATGTTAGTGGAAAACCTCACACACTCCCTTACGTGTTTACACTCGAACAATGGCACTCCACTCGTATTTCACTCTTAATTGGCTATTTTTTTTTTTTTTTATAATAGTCTCACACTCTCTTGCCTTTTACCTCAAGAGTTTTCCCACTCAAGTTCTTCAAGAACTAATTGAACTCAATCAAGAAACAAGAACAAGAACCTTGTTTTATCCCAACTAGTAATTAGGTCCAAGAAACAAGAACAAGAACAAGAACAAGAAGAACAAGGGAATAAAAACGAATGAAAGAGTAACTATAATGATGTATGCAGCCCCGTTGATGATAAGGCTCATAAAAAATTTTCGGATTTTTTTTTTTTTTTTTTTTTTTTTTTTTTTTTTTTTTTTTTTTTTTTTTTTTCAGCAACTGATTTGATCACAATCAAACGAATAAGAGATTTGAGCCAACACAAACTCTAGAACAAGAAGTTTCAGCCAACACAAACTCTTGAATAAGAGGTTTCAAGCCAACACAAACTCTAGAACAAGAAGTTTCAGCCAACACAAACTCTTCAATAAGAGGTTTAAGCCAACACAAACACTAGAACAATGCAATTCGGCAGCCACCTTCCTTTTTTTTTTTTTGTAACCCTAGAACAATGAAGCCCTAGAATCAAATACGCAAGAAACAAAAGATAGAATAAGACCTGATTGGAAACCTTGCTCTGATACCAAATGATATGAACCCGCGGAATGGAATCCCTTGAACCCACAATCAATTTGAAAACTCACCCAAGAAAGCCAAGATCAAGTCAATGGATGGAGAATCTAGACCCGTTGAGAACCCGTTTCAAGAACCTAGATTATATTAAAATCTAGACCCGATGAAGAACCTATCTCAAGAACCCAGATTACAAGGAGGAACGCCACAAAGGTTGTGAGTTACCTTTGATAAGTTCAAAAGTTCAATCAAGAACAAGAGGAGAAAACTCAACTCACTATGAAAATTCAATATATTGTCTGCCTTCAAATGAGGCTACAAAGAGTATTTAAACCTAAAACCTAATTAAAACCCTAACCAAAGTAAAACTCTATCTTCCAAAAATACCCCTACGTGAACAGTGCCGCGCTACAGTAACTTGGGCCTTAAAGCCCACTTATTCTAAACTAATAAAATAAATCTTTTAATAAATTGAAAGCCTTGAATAACAATAGACCCAAACTTCCCTAAGTCATATCTTCTACAGCTTGTATCAAGTGGATCAAAATTGGTTCTCCTTCTTTCAAACCCACTTTGATTGTTGGGCTCTTGCTAGCTTCATCCCAAGTGGATTGCACCAATCCTTGCATTGCTTCCTTGATCTTCTTGGCTCTTGATCTTGTAATTGGCCCATCTGGAACTTGCAAAGGATCTTTAAGATTAGGCCCACCTTGGTTCCCATCATAATCTCTATTCACTCTCTACTATATTTAAATATACATTTTTTATTCTTTTATCCTATTTAAATATTATATTTTTTATTCAATCTTTATTATTATTTACTATTATTTACCTTTATTCTTTTATCTTATTTAAATATTATATTTTTTATTCAATCTTTGTTATTATTTACCATTATTTACTGCCAACAATTACCCGTATAAACCAACAATCATAACCTAAATCCTTCCCACCCACCGCCGCCACCACCGCCACCACCACCGTGAATCAACCCAGATCTCGATGAATAAACCCAGATCTCGCCTCCGCCTCCACATGTGGCCACCACTCATGGCTCCATAAACAAGTCCTCGAGTTGGTGAGCCTTGGCAAAGACCCAATCGAAGTGGATCTCGATGCAAATGGTTCTGGGTTTCCATGGGCGCGGGCGAATCATGGAGCTCCGGCACGGCTCCACCACCTCTAGGCCGAGACCCACGCCTCCAGGCCGAGTTCAGTACAACTCCATAAACAAGACACAAATCAGCCAAAGTTCAACACCAGTACACAGAACCTACAAAATCAACCCGAAACCAACCTTAACACCAATACACAAAATCAACACACAAACAGACACAAAATCAACCCAAAACCAACCTCAACACCAGTACACAAAATCAACACACAAACAGACACAAAATCAACCCGAAGTGATGATATACCTCACGCCGTTAACCACCACCACACCAGAAGAGAGAAGGAAGAGATCGGCAAGCCTAGGCCGAGATCGACAAACCCAAGCCGAGATCGGCAAGCCCAGCCACCGAATCAACCACCACCACGCTGAGATCGGCAAGCCCAAGCCACCGAATCAACCAGTCTTGCCATCAACCACCACTTTCCAACTGCAAACCCAAGCCCCCCGTTTCGTGCTTCAAGAGAAAACTGAAAGAGAAGAGAGAGCACAAAGAGAAGAAAGAGCACGCACAAAGAGAAAAGAGAGCACAGAGCTAAAGAGAGAGAAAAAATCGAGTGAAATGAGAGGAAAGGAAAAAATAAGGGGATTTATACTCGATGGTCCCATGCCGAGAAAGTCATTTTTTAATTGGATACAAAATATATACAAAGTGTACAGTAGCTTTTCATTTGTGAAAAGCTACTGTACATTTTGTAAAAAAATTTGGAGATAGAAAGTATTTTTAGAGGACTGCTGGAGCATCTCTGTCTATTTTATTCTCTATTTATAGAGATAGAGAGGAGTTTTAAAAGACTTCTGGTGTTATTCTAAGTGAATAAAATGCAATTAACCCATTTTTAAAAAAATAAATTCACATATCTATAATAAAATTCGTGATCTCACCCATCATTGTCGCAGCATGAAAAAGGGGACGGTGACAAATTGACAACCATCCTAATAAGCTGTGTGCCTGTGTCAATGGCCACATCAAAGTTGGATGATAGGTGAAGCACCTGTTTTATGTGCAAAGAACCATTCAATTTGGATAATGACAATCATCGGCTAGAAGAGAGAGAGAGGTCACGTCGATCATTTACTCTTTTTTAAAAAGAAAATAGTTTATTAGAGTTATCCATAAAATAAGCTTTACGTCACTTTTTTTCTTTTGGCCCAATCATCACGTCATCTTTTTTTTAAAATTAATATGGGTGTTTGTCCTACGTATTTAGGCTCCGTTTGTTTCGACGTAAAACATTCTCTATTGTAAAATGTTTGCAAATATAAATGATTTCAGAAAAAATAATTGTTTTCCTGTGTTTGATTGCATTTTGGAAAATAGTTTGAAAAATATTTTCCAATGTTTGGGGGAACGTAAAATGGAAAAAAGAAAAAAAACAAAAACCACTGCAAATGCAAACCCACCACCGCAATCCACCGTAAATTTACTGCAAACCACCGTAAAAAAAACCCACAAACCCACAGCAAAACCCACTCAATCAGACCCACCGCAACCCACTCAATCAAACCCACCGCAACCCACCACAACCCACTCAATCAAACCCACACCGAAACCACCGCCAGACACCCAAACCCACCCCGCAACCCACCACCGGCCACCACAAATCAACCAAGAGAGAGAACAAAGAAAGAGGAAGCCGATCGGTGTCAGGATATTCTCGCCAGCCTCGTCGGGTCCGGATCTGGGGTGGCGTCGGTCTGTGCGTGCCGCTCCGGCGTCGATCTTGAAGCTCTCGGTGTTAGTGCCACTCTCGGCTTCCACGAAGCGGATCAGATCGAGAGAGCAGAGAAAGACGAAGCCGATCGGACCTGCAAAGAAAGAGAGCAGAGAGCAGAGAAAGATAGCAGAGGAAGAGAGCAGAGAGCAGAGAGCAGAGAGAGTAGAGAAAGATAGCAGAGGAAGAGAGCAGAAAGCCTCACGCGTTTTCATTTTTTTTGTGAAGGATTTTCCGGTCAAAAAACAAACGTTTTCCGTTGACTCGATTTCACAGCAAAACAAACGTCCGAAAATGATGAAAACGTTTTACGTCGAAACAAACAAAGCCTTAGAGGTGACTATAAAGAAAACTTCTTTAAAGATGATCCTAAAATAATGATTAAGAATTTTGAACACTTTGAAAACTTTATAAATTTTATGAGATTTTGGGAACCACTCCATCAGTGAATTGTCCAAAGAATATTATTATAAATTGTTAACATTCTCAATTAATCAAATTTAAATGTATACTAGACTCGGTCTATATTTTTATTATATATAAATTCCAAATTAAATTATTTAAACATTTGACATATATAATTCAAACAATAAACTTGGGATCCAAACACCCAAAAAAAAAAAAAAAAAAAAAAAAACTTGAGATGTACACAACAACAGTAAATACCTTCAATACACAAACATCTCCAAGACTCCAAAAGCAACTTCAAATTTTCACCCAAATTTGAAGAAGAAAAATACTCATTTTAATTTAACAACCCGCTTTTAAAAAACATACCCAACAATTTCACTACCATTTCTTTATCTCATTAAAATATTTATTCTTTATTATTATTTTATTGAGTAAAATATAGAAACCACTAATAAGGTTTAAGTTAATGACAGAAACTACTAAAATTAAATATCTAGTTTGCCCCTAAGTGCAAACAATTTTGAGAAAAAGTAACGTTAAGTGTAATATGTACTTAGGAGGCAAACTTGATATTCTTTTAAAAGTCATGGTAGTTTCTGTCATTAGTTCAAACCTAAGGGGTAATTTCTATATTTTACCCTATTTTATTTATTCCCCTTCCTCTTTGTTTCCCTTTTCTCTCTCTTTTGGTCATCTAGATCTCTCTCTCACCTTATCACTCCCTCTCCAAACCTCAACATTATTAGAAAGCACCGGTACTCTCATCCACATAACTGAATGAGATCTCCATCAACGATGAGCATTTGGGGTTCAATTTTACCTCCTTTTTGGTTTTTTGTTGTGGAATTTGAAGAGTTAGAGCTTTTAATTGTGAAGGTGGAAGAAAGGAAATCTGAGAGAGAGAGAAAGAGAGAGTCGTTGACGGTAATTAATAAAAAAAAGAGGGGATATAGATGAATACTAGCTCTATTGGTCTTGAGAGTTATTATAGGTTTTGAACAGTGAATCTAATTTATTGAAAATTTATTTTTGACTTTGGCTCTCTAAAAATTAGATAGAGAAAAAAAAAAAAAAAAACCTTTATCCGGGAGAAATGCACTTAATGTATTTAATCTTAGATGCCTATTTGAGTTCCCCATTAAAAAATTTGAGCATTTGAGTTAACTTTAGCCATTAAAAAAAATAAATGTTTTTATTTTTATATTTTATGGATACAAGTTTCATGTTTGTGAGTAGATATCTTGTGTATTCAATATATAATAAAATATAATCTTCTTACAAGTCATAATACGTATAGGAAAAACACTTAGGTCCCGTCATGAGGATCGGTGTTGATTTTTTATAAAATTTATGTATTTTGTGGTAAATGTTATTTTCATATTGATAAATATGTGTTTATTATTATAAAAATAAAATATATGAATTCGAATAAAATTAATGATATTTGTGATAAATATAATTTTATTATAAAAATATGCATATTTTACAATATTTGATAAATATTTTATTAAAAAGCACGTAATATTTTATCAAAATACATATAAATATTATAATTTTTAACACCTTCTACAAACATTCCGGCAATCCCTATACGTGAAATGTTTGAAATAATTTTTGCATTTTACGGTCCGCTTGAGATTTGTATATCATAGTGGGCAACAGCAGTACCCCCATCTCTTTCTTTCTCTCTCCTTTTGGTTATAAATTTTTTTGTCCCTACCAGTGTACTACGTACACCTCATACTCTCAGAGTCATGTCACAATGTCAACATAACGTCACTGTTTATATCTCGCGACAATTTGAATAGATATCTTGTAATTGAAATATACCCAAAAAAAACACAAACTTTCGGAATCGGAGAAGAAGTTTGATATATAATAATAAATTCAATATCTCGAAGAGAAAGTGAAACTAGAAAAGAGTGGTTGGAATTGCAATTTGATAATAAGTGGCTTATAAGATACAGCAAAGTCCAATATAGAAGTCTTGTGAAACAAATGAATGGACGTGGAAAATATAGTACAAAATTCTATGACTATGATAGACCTTGGGTTTATCCTATCTATTTAGCTGCATGCATGCCATGGTCGACATAGTGTCATACTCATATGGGCGCTGTCAAACACAGGTGGGGAATTAAAGTTGTAGACTTGTAGCCTGTGCATGCCGTGGTCCACTCCAACCTTGAGGGACAGCTATTTACTTTCTCAAATTTTAATAGGGGAATAGGATACATATCCCATTTTGGTTGAGAATAATACTTTACAGATGCCTTTTACTTTAGCTTAGAAAAGAAAGAAACAGATTGATCGGTCCATAAAAGGATTAAACAAAATGTATACCCACAGTCTCATTAATTCTCATGCATTTGTTATGTACATAATGTCTTCTTCTTCTTTTCTGTTTTTTTTTTGGATGTCTGATTCGTGGATCACTGGCCCACGCTACATTATTAGGTTTTTTTTTTTGGCAACTTATGTTGGTGCCCCCTCATTGCATCATCATCTAGATTTCATTTAAATGATGGAAAATTTCAATTTCATAGTTTAAATTTTATTTCACGTCGTTTAAAATTTTAATTGACATAATAATATTGGACATATATATTTTTAGATTTACAATATGAATCATGAAATAGACCTATTTCAAATAGAGATTGATAATACCAAAATAATACGCATGGACGATAGGACAAGGACGATCATTAGAAGCACCTCGCATGTCGGTCGTCCAGACAGAACCCTGTACGGACGACCGTCATAATCAATTCGTTAAAAGACATTGTAATCACAAAAAGGTTACGCCAGCTGTCCTCATTCCATATTAAGATGTTATGATTTATTATAACGGTCCATTAACTACGAGCAAGAATCAAGGCCAACATTCAAGCCCTTCAAACGGTCAATAATCCTAAAACCTTATAAAAGGAGCCCTCCTTCACCAGCAAAAGGTACGCACAATCTTATTTTACTCTCTATATGCTATACTTCCAGTCAAAGCTACTCATTCCCTAACTAGTTTACTGACTTTAGCATCAGAGAAACCTACACCGGATCATCTCCGATGTCTTCTTTGATCTATTATTTGTGAATGCAGGCCTTCCAGCTTTCAATCGAAGCATGTACGAGCTCACTGATTTTCAAATATCATCAGTTGACGTCGTCTATGGGAACGAGGCAATATAAACCATTGTCATTCCTAGAGCAAAAGGGCTATACACAAATCAGTTGAAGTTATGGAAGGAGCCAACAATGACAGAACCAGCACTGATCCTCCCATGACTCCTATTGAGAGGCAAATGCAAGTTATTGCAACTAGTATCCAAGAACTTGCTCGAGAAACGACATGCCAAAACAAAGAATTATGGTAGGCACTCAGAAAGGAGCCACCAACTCCTCCACAGCCCCTCGATGACAATCAACCTCCTCCGCAAAAAAAAGGTAGAAGGGAAGATCAAGAAACTGATAGTCATTGGACGATCCACCGGAATCGAGAAGGTGAGGAAGCATAGAAAACCCTTTCCCCTGGCAGACACAGGGAGGAAAGCGCGGGAAGCTCCACTCATCCTAGCTGACATAGGTCCGCTAGATCGGTCTGATCGTCCAGAAGACCAGATTAATTGGCTTGGTCGTCTAGAGGACCCGACGATAAAATCGCCCGATTGGAAGAGGAATTGCATGAAATGAAGAAACAGATGGGGATATGAAGAATAGCTTGAAAACGAAAGCCGCTTGCAATCTAAACAACCTGGTACATCGAGCAGATTCACCCTTCATCCCCAGGATTGCAAACTTTCCACTTCCAACTAGATTTAAGGTGCCCAAACTAGAAAGTTTCGACGGGACAAAAGATCCGTTCGATTACTTGGAAGCATTCAAAACCATCATGCAACTACAAGCCGTACCTGAAGAAATAATGTGTAGGGCCTTCCCAATGGCCTTGAGAGGACCAACAAGAGTTTTGGTTTAACAAACTCGAAACAAAATCAATTAGCTTGTTCGTTCAGTTGAGCCGAGCATTCATTGATCACTTCATCAGCAGTCAACGAAGAGGACGTCCCCCTACTCATCTGCTCAACGTCAAGCAAGTGGAAGGAGAATCACTAAGGACCTATGTGCATCGTTTCAACAAAGAAGCCTTACAAATTGACTGTCCAAAAGAAGACATCACTCTGACCACATTCGTGGCAGGACTTCAAAAAGGAGACTTCCTTTATGATCTTTGCAAAAACTCACCAGAGACACTATCCGAGCTCATGTATGAAGCCCAGAAACACATGAACGCTGAGGATACCATAGAGTCCCGAGACGATCCACCTCTCAAAAGACGAAAGGACGCTGACGATCGTAAGCATGAACCAACGAAATAGAAAGTTTCTAAATTCTCTGAGACTTCGGAGAGAAAGAGGGTGACTGCCTCGGGCGAAAAATTCAGTAGCTTCACACCACTGAACACACCTATTGACTAGCTCCTCATGCAAATCGAGGATGATCCCTCCCTTCAATGGTCGGGAAAGATACGCTTAGATTTAGACAGTCGAGCAAAGAACTTGTATTGCTATTTTCACAGAGATCATGGTCATCTCACTGAAAATTGCATGGCATTGAAGGAACAGGTAGAGACACTCATTCAACTGGGAAAATTGCAGAAGTATGTTGGTCGTTGTTGCGATTTTTAAAGTGTATCCAAGTGCAGGTTTCGCAAGTAGTGATAAAGTCTCAGTAAGACCGAGGTTGAACCACAGGGAATGGTTGACACAGTGTAAAAATTCCTATTATTATGAAAAGAAAACAAGAATAAATTTGGTTGATTTCCACCTAAAGATGGAGCAAGAGATTATGAAAACTATAATTAAAAGCAATTAAACAATTTTGGAAGAAATTAAAGGAGGAAGGCACTAGGGTTTCAAGGATCCACCTAATATTTCACTATATGAATTTGGATTATATTTTAACTCGATTAGGTTAGAGAGCAAACTCACTTAATCAAAAGATTTGACAATAGAGCACTTCCCAATATTAAGATAGATAGAAAAATAAATTGGTCTCTAGAGGAGATTAAGCATTCAACATATTCTTAAATCATAATGTATCATGGAGCATGCATACAATATATCCAAAAATCATATTAAATCTCAATACATTGTCAACATATGAAAGCATTCGATATATTCTCAAATCATAACGAATCACAGACTCATGCATTCGATATATCCAAAAATCATATTAAATCAATAATATGTTAACATATAACCAATCACAAATCTATCATTGATACATTAAAAACACTCAATAATCCAAATATACATAGACAAAATATTAGAGTTCACCCATAACCCTAACTAAAAGTTTAGCCAATCATGGCTAGGAAATTACAAAAAGAAAAACTACGAAAATCCATGCTAGAGAGAAAACTCTAGAGAAAAAAATAAGAAAAAGAGTCTAAAAAATCCCCCCAGGCGGTAGCTCCTCCCCCCACCAAACGCACAGTGAAAAACAATTCATTTAGGGCTCCCAAAAGGGAGCCACAATCTAGTGCGACGCGGCTGGAGATAGGATCATGCAATCCACACAATTCCCAAGCAAAGCAATCCACAACAATTCATTTTTAGGCTCCTTTTGGAGCTACAATCAAGTGCAATGCGGCATGAAATGAAGACATGCAATCCACGAGTACCACCATAGCCAAATCAAGCGTGAATTTACTCCTTTTAAGCAGTGATCCAGTGTGATGCGGGTACAAGGAAAGGTGTGAGCTTGTGGGCTTTGGTGGCCGTGTGGGCTTGTTCTTTCTTTTTCTTTTCAAATATTAATTTGCACCTAAAACAAATCATAAAATTTAGACTTTATAAAATTAAAATAATGCATGCAAATAAATGCAATGCAATGAAATAAAAGAAATGTAAAGATTTGTAAACAACTAAACATAAAATGCAAAATAATTCTATTAAAAACCTTAGAAAATAGGCTTAATAAGTCATATTTCATGACTTATCAGTCGTCCACCAAAGGCTCAAGGGCCAAAAGAGCTGATCGAGAATCGCAAGCTCGAACCCATTGGTGAGATCAAGACCATCATAGGAGGCCCTGCATTGGGGGAACATCACGAGCTTTGAGAAAAGCCTATGCACGCCAGGTACATAATATCTTGGTCATCCAGCAACCCCCTAAGAACATCCGTTTAGATGATCAAATAATCTCCTTTAGCGAAGAAGATGCTAGAGGAACTCACCGACCTCACAATGACGCTCTCGTCATAACTATGAATATTGATGGCTTCCCTACCAGACGATTGATGGTGGATAACGGCAGCTTGGTAGATATATTGTACCTAACGGCATATCAGCAAATGAAGTTTGATAAAGGAAAACTACAACCCATGGAAGCACCACTTGTAGGATTCACAGGCGACAAGGTTTGCCTCGTCGGAATTGTAACATTGCCCATCACGGTCGGCACATACTCGAAGCTTGTCTCCAAAATAGTGGATTTCCTCGTCGTCAACTGCCCCTTAGCGTACAATGCCATTATTGGACGACCGACACTCAACAGACTATGAGCGATAACTTCTACTTATCATCTACTCATCAAATTTCTAACTGAACATGGAATAAGGGAAGTTAAAGGGGACTAGATAACAGCTAGAGAATGCTATCTCGCCTTGTTAGGAACAAAAGGATAGAATCAAATAATGACAATCGAGGAACGAAAAACCTTGGTTAGGCCATCTGAGGAATTGAACACAGTTAGCTTGGAAGAAGAGTATCCCGAGAAAACAACCAGAATTATAGCTAATCTACCTCCGTAGGTGAAAAAATCAATAGTTCAATTTCTAAGAGAGAACAAGGATATCTTCGCATGGAGCCACGAAGATATGCCAGGTATTGATCCTTTAATTATTTCTCATAAATTGAATGTTGACCCCTCTCTTCGTCCAGTGAAACAGAAACGAAGAGTCTTTGCTCCTGAAAGAAACAACGCCATCATGGAAGAAGTAGACAAACTCCTCGCTGCAAACTTTATCAGGGAAGTCTTCTACCCTGATGGTTAGAAAACGTGGTCATGGTTAAAAAGAACAATGGGAAGTGGCGAATGTGCGTCGATTTCACCGATCTCAACAAAGCCTACCCCAAAGACAGCTTTCCTCTACCAAGAATAGACCAGCTAGTAGACTCGACAACTGGCCATAAATCACTAACATTTATGGATGCATTTTCAGGATATAATCAGATAGTGATGAACAAGAATGACCAGGAGAAGACGTCCTTCATCATGGGCAGAAGACTTTTTTGTAACAAGGTTATGCCATTCGGGCTGAAAAATGTAAAAGCCACCTACCAAAGGCTCATGAACCGAATGTTGCATGACCAAATTGGCAGAAACTTCGAGGTCTACGTCGACGACATGCTGGTAAAATCCAAGGAAGAAGGAGGTCATCTAGACGACTTGGAAGAGACGTTGAAAACACTCTGCAAATACCAAATGAAGCTGAATCCAAGTAAGTGTGCTTTTGGTGTTTCTTCTGGTATATTTCTTGGTTTTGCTGAAAAACATAAGAGCCACCTACCAAAGGCTCATGAACTGAATGTTGCATGACCAAATTGGCAGAAACTTCGAGGTCTACGTCGACGACATGCTGGTAAAATCCAAGGAAGAAGGAGGTCATCTAGACGACTTGGAAGAGGCGTTGAAAACACTCCGCAAATACCAAATGAAGCTGAATCCACGTAAGTGTGCTTTTGGTGTTTCTTCTGGTAAATTTCTTGGTTTTATGGTTTCGCAGAGAGGCATCCAAGCCAAGCCAAATAAGATCAAAGCGATCTTAGACATGCAGCCCCTAAGAACCACCAAAGAAGCTCAAGGATTAACAGGAAGAGTTGCCGCTCTCAATCACTTTGTCTCTCAATCCACCGACAAATGTCTACCCTTCTTTAAAACCTTGAAGAAAGCCTTCGAGTGGATGGAGGAGTGTCGACACCGGGAAAAATTTACTACTACTTAAGTTTTTCTTTACTAAGCTAAGTTCTTTTTCCTTGATCCCGACCCCCATTTGGCGAAGTCGGTCTCTTTTTTTTTTTTTGTCTCGAGATGTGAGTTGTGTGTGTGTGCGGGAACACGTGTGTGTGTGCATGTGAGCACAAATTTGGAGTCGCCACCAATCATTGGAAATTTAAGGTGTGATTAGACACTTATGTCTAATAGATTTTATCTTGTTTAGACATATTAAAGAAAATGGTCTTGAACCAGAGATGGGTTCGGGGGTTTGTTTATGCGTGGGGAAGGTGTTAGGCACCCCACGACATCCGTTAAGAAACGGTTACCTCCCTTCTAGTGTTCTCTTATTATTTGCTAAGCCTAAATTTGTTGGTTTTAATTATGTACAAATGTCCCGATTTCTGTCATGTGATATACCAAGAATGGCAAACGCAATTTTGACTTCGTTCGGTTTTGATTAGACTCTTTATTTCACCTTCCCTCATCTTTGTATTTTTTAGGTTCCGGGCAGTTCGGTGGTAGGATGTATTTGAAATCCTAACACCTAGTGCCGGAACAAACAATTATGTTTTTGTTGCCATATTCGGGATCTCTTTACCCTTGATTTCTAAGAATAAAATGGTCCGTCAAATGGCGGGGTTTTGGATTATTAATTTATACTTTGGGGAATTTTAGACCATGATTTTGTGGGAGTTAGAACATGTAGAATCCCTTATGGCGTATCAACGTACCAGCCACCTCAACGCCTAAAGGGACTCATACCATGGTGTCCCAATGCTAGGGCGAGCCATAGCTCTTAGGTTGCACCAACTTAGTTTATAATGCCCACATTACCATGTTTACTCTTTTTAAGGTTTTCATGGAAAAGTGTATTTTAATCACATTTATATCAAAGCGAATAAACATTCAAACAAGTAATCACGACATGTTCACAGCACATAAATTACTAAAAATAATTCTAACAAGTATGGAATGATCATGGCATGTTCGCAGCACATTAATCACAAAAAGTAGTTCAAATGAGTAATCACGGCATGTTTGTAGCACATAAATTACTAAAACACGAGTATAGAATGAGTGCATCATGGCAAAAATGACATGTATAATCATGATATAAATGTAACGCTTAATCACAATGACAAAGTGTAATTTATGACAAATATGAATGGATTAGGAAAAGGGTCAAGACCTAGTGGGACCGGATTTCAATGCTATTGAAAGGCTTACTCAATTTCCGATACCACCTTAGGGTTTACATGAATAAAATAAAGCAATTTGGAGGGGAGTTCAACGCCTCTCGGGTTTACACGAAGGATTAGTGCTATTGAAAGACTTACCTAATCCTTTGAGATTGAATAGGACTTAAACGAACGAAAAATTTAAAATGTGTAGGGAATTTTGCAGGTCCAATGCCTCATGGATTTACATGGGTTTAGTGCTATTGAAAAACTTACCTAAACCACCAATACCGGTCGGGATTTTCATGCCCAAATCAAAGTGGAAAAATGAACAATATTTACGATGGCATAGTAAATAATGTAAATGACAAAATTTAAAACAAAAGATTTTCGTGGGTCCAATGCCTTATGGATTTACGTGATTGTTAATGCCCCCAAGGAGGTCTCACATAATCCACCACAACCAATCAGGATTTTCACGCCCAAATCACAAAGGGGAAAAGGAGGAGAAATAATAAATATTTACAACGTAGTAATGCAATAAATATATTTAAAGCATGATGGAAAGTAATAAATGTATTTAAGCACAAATGAAATTTAAGACAAGGGATTTTTGTGGGTCCAACGCCTTATGAAATTACGTGGTTGTTAATACCCCCGAGGAGGTCTCACATAATCCACCACGACCAATCGGGATTTTCACGTCCAAATCACAAAGGAAAAAGGGGGAGAAAACAAATAATATTCACGACATAGTAAATATAAATGAAAGCGATAAATATATTTAAGGCATTGCGGAAAGCGATAAATGTATTTAAACATAAATGAATTTAGAGCAAGGGATTTTTGTGGGTCCAATGCCTTATGGAATTACGTGGTTATTAATGCCCCCATGGAGGACTTGCATAATCCACCACGACTAATCGGGATTTTCACGCCTAAATCACAAGGGAAAAAGGGAATAATCACAATAAATAATATTCACAACGTAGTAAATGGTAAAATGACGGAATTTAATCATAGGAGTGTGTTCATGGATCCAATGCCTTGCGGGTTTACATGGTTGTTAATACCTTGTAGAGGGCTTACATAATCCGCCAAAACCGCTAAGGATTTTATGCCCAAATCACACGGGAAAGGGGATAATCATAATAATAAAGCAATAATCCATATAGTGAAAGCAATAAATGTATTTAAGGCGTAAAGCGATAAAATGGTATTTAAAGCAATAACGGAAAGCAATAAATGTATTTAAAGCGATAAATGAAAGCAGTAAATAAACTTAAAGCAATAAATGAGAAGCATTAAATAAACTTAAGGCATAAAGCAATAAATGGTATTCAAAGCAATATTGAAAAGCAATAAACGTATTTAAAGCAATAATGGAAAGCATTAAGCAAACTTAAAGCATAAACTTAAACATGAGTGGATCCTTGTGAATCCCTTCCCATTTTTGTGATCATCACTAGTCACTTCCACAAAGAGAAAGAGAAAAAATGAAGAGAGAGGGGAGAAAGGGTTAAAGAGAAAGATTACCTAAGTAGGTGTCTCTCACTCTAACTAAGACTAGTCTAAACCCCCAAAGGAAGAGCCCCAACCCTTGTTTCTGCCTAAAAACTAAGCCTAAACTGCCCAGAAATTCGAGCTCTAGCACCTGAAATGGGGGGAGGAGGGTCTGCTTTTATAGCTGGACTTGGCACGCTCGGCGCGACTTCATGCCATGCGGTGCGTGGTGAAGCCGTGCCACGCGTGCTCCCTACCACGTGTCGATCTTATCCGCCACGCGGCCCCTCCAGCGAATCCTCCTCGATTTTCGTGCCTATACAGTTTTTTGACCTAATATTCGGGGCAGCTTTTGGAGGCCTTCTGGTGCTCAAAATAGGTCATGCAGCATACTGTTGGAAATTTTGTGAAGTCTATTTTCCAACGAAATAAGGTTCGTGCGAATCGAAGTTCGGACAAAAAAGTTATGGCTCCCGGAAGTCTGGGTGTCCGAGCTGTTTTTTCGCGTTTTTCTGACGAGGATTCCGGCCAAACGGGGGAAGCTACCGGCGAACTGAGAGTTGTGTCTTGAAGCTGGAGTTGCGGTCTTTCTTACACACCCTGGCTCGCAGATCAAATCGTAGCAAGCCGGAAGGAATCCGTGCACGAAGGCGGTTGTCTGGGAGGAATTAGATTTTCAGCGCTTTTTTCTTATTTTTTGTTTGTCTTTGCGCGCATGGAAAACGTAGTTCCCGACGTCGGTTTTCGAAGTTCTTGGTGTCGTCGGAAAGATTGCGCTACCCTCTTTCTTAGAGTTCTAGACTTGCGGGAACCCGAGGTTGGGTTCACGAGATATGATCCCACGAACAGGGGCCGCTGGAGTGTTTTTGGCTTGTCAGAGGACGTTTTTCCAATCGAGATTCTGGCTAGACCGGGGAAAATCTTCGCGATCCGAGAGTTGCACGCCCTGTCTGAACATGTCCTCTTTCTTACACACCCGACCTCGCGGATCAAATCGTAACGAGTCGGAAAGAATCTTTGCGCGAGCATAGCATCCTCAAGGGGAAAAGTGTGAAATTTTCAGTATAGTCTTATTTCACCTGTCAGTTTTCGTGCGCACAATAGACGTGGTTCTCGATGTTGGATTTCAGCAATCTTGGCGTCGCCAGAAAGCTTGTGCTACCTTCTTTCTTAAAGTTCTGGCCTTGCATAGAGGTGAGTTTGGGTTCGCGAGATATGATCCCGTGAACAGAGGCCGTCGAAGTGCTTCCCATGCCGGAGGGTCATTTTCTGATCGAGATTCCGGCTTGACCGGAGAAGCTCTTGACGATCTGAGAGTTGCACGTTGTAGCTGAAGTTACCCTCTTCCTTAAAGGTTTCAACTTATGGACCAAATTGCTGCAGGTCGGAGAGAATCTATGTGCAAACACTGCCTCCTAAATAGGCTGTTTTGTCAACAACACTTAGCAAAATTTGGCTAAGTGTTGGACCGATTTTCACGGTTTTGCCCATAACTCCATCGTTTCTCGTCCGTTTTTGACCCGTAAAGTATCGAATCGAAGCTCTCAATGTGCTCTATGCAATGGTTAGGGGGTGGTCGGCCAAATCTCATTTTTAGTCTGGTCAACGCCTCAGTCAAACCTTGGTCAAACCTGGTCAAAGTTGGTCAAACCTCCCCAAACTCCGGGAAATGTGCTCCAGGCCCCGTTTTGAGAGTCTTTAAGTATGGTTGGCCCCCCTCGAGTCAATCCGGCTCGGTCTGGGCTATCTCGTTTTGCGTGTCGACACCCGAGAAAATCCCGGGGGTAAAAATAGGATTATGACAAAGAGTGCCAGCAAGCCTTCGAAGAACTCAAGAGTTACTTAGCAACACCCTCGTTGCTTAACCCCTCTAAACAAGGTGAAGAGCTCTACTTATATCTAATCGTCTCACCAACAACCATTAGCTCAACGCTCATACGGGAAGAAGATAGACGACAGTTACCCGTCTTTTATACTAGCCGAGCATTCATGGGAGTAGAGGAAAGATATCCACCCATGGAAAAACTGGCATTTGCAATCATAATAGCAACAAGAAAACTTCGGCCATACTTCCAAGCCCATAACATAGTGGTTCACACAAACCACCCACTATGAAAGGCCATGAACAAACCCAATATAGCTGGATGACTAGTACAATGGTCGATTGAGCTCAATGAATTTGACATTGATTATCGACCCCAAACAACAATTAAAGCTCAAAAGTTGACTGATTTCGTGGCAGAATTCACCGTCAGAGACGATGAACCAAAGGAAGAAGAACAACAAATATCAAGATGGACGGTCCATACAGATGGGTCGTCAACAAGGAGCGCAAGGGGAGTGGGAGTAATATTGAAATCACCTGAAGGTGACATCATCAGGTGAGCCATACGCCTACAATATACAACCACCAACAACAAAGCAAAGTATGAAGCCTTACTGATAGGACTTAAATTGGCTAAAACACTAGGGGCAACTGAGTTAGACGTCCATACCGATTCTCAGCTCATTGTGGGATAAGTCAATGGAGACTACGAGGCTAAAGAAGAAAGAATGCAATGATTTCTCAACCTTGTCCAACACCAAATAAGCCAATTCCAAGGAGTAAAAATCACTCGTATACCACGAGAACATAATGCAACTACAGATCAATTGGCTAGGTCAGCTTCGTCAGATGAGCCAAATGACGAGTTGGAAATCATCCAACAATCAAGCATACAGACGATTGAAGTGAACCTTGTCAACACAGAGGCATTTTGGATGACGCCCATAACCTCCTACTTATAGGGAGGAACCCTACCAAGTGACCGCCACGAAGTAAGACGACTAAAGGTACGCGCATCACGGTTCATTATACTGCAAGAAATATTGTACAAGAGAGGTTTCTTTCCTCCTTATCTCAGATGCCTAGCACTAGCTAAAGCAAAATATGTTCTCAAAGAAATACACGAAGAGATAAGTGGAAATCATTCAGGAGCTCGATCATTATCCAAGAAGATCGTCAGAGCAGGCTATTACTAGCAGATGCCAATGCATTCGTCCAACATTACGGCAGGTGTCAACGCTTTGCTAACCTACTCCACTCCCCATCAGAAGAATTAACACCGATGACAGCACCTTGGCCATTCACACAATGGGGACTTGATATTAGGGGTGGGCAAAAAATAGCGAAACCCGACCCTCCCGACCAATCCGACCGAATCAATCGTCCGTCCGTCCGTGAGCATATATATGGATGGATACGGATACAGATATTTTAAATATTCGGATAACGGACGGATAACGGATTTTAAATTTTTGGTCAAGTGGATACCTGACCTGCCCGACAATATTAACTTAAATGATAAAAAAATAAACCTAACACTACCTGTCTACCCATAATCCCATACCTGCCCAATAATTCCCGGTCACTCACCCACTCATATTTAATATTTTTCACCGACTCTCACTCATTTTTTTCACTTCACTGACTCTCTCTCATCTCTCATCTCTCAATCTTCAAGATTCCCTCAAGCTTTAGCTAGGAATTCCCTCAATCTTCAAGTCTTGAAGCTCCACCGCCGGTGAATCTCCAGCAAGGCCATGGGAATCGTCTCCCTCACTCCTCCCGACCTCAATCTCCCTCTCCCTCTCTCATTTTCTTTTCTGTTTCATCGCCGGTGAAGGGAGATCGTGTCGAGCTCCACCGCCACATCGCCACGGAGAGATTCCAGATCAAGTGAGACCTCACTAGATCTGGTGAGATCTCGCCAGATCTAGCGAGATCTCGCCGGATCTGGTGAGATCTCGCCAGATCTGGTGAGTTCTCGCCGGATTTTGGCCAGACCTCGTCGGTTTTGCTATGGCACCACCATCAACTTCACCGGTTCTGTCCAATATTGGTGTATTTGCCGATTTTTTGTTGTTGTGTTTTGTTGATTTTTTTGTTTTTTGGTGGTTGTTACGGACCTTACAGTGAGTTTTTTGTTGCGGTGATTTGTTGATGTTTGTTGTTGGGTTGATTTTTTATTTGATTGTTGTTGTAACAGCAAAAACTCGCGAAACCCGACCGTAACCACCCGCCAAAACCGATCAACCAACCTGCTCGATCCGACCACCTTAATGGATGGTCAATGGGTTGGAACTTTGCAAACCCGACTCTGTCGAGTAGGATAAAAAAATCCGTTCAAACCCGACCCGCTCGACTCGAACCCACCCCTACTTGATATTATGGGATCTTTCCCGATTGGAAGACGTCAGTTGAAATTCCTCGTAGTCGCAATCAACTACTTCACCAAATGGGTAAAAGCAGAGTCATTAGCTACGATAACCGAGAAAGACATCCAGAACTTCTTTTGGAAGGCAGTGATATGTTGATTCGGTATTCCACAAGTACTCGTCTTCAATAACGATAAGTAATTCGATGACCCAAGGTTCAGACAGTTCTCCCAAGAATTAGACATCCATAATCATTACTCATCTCCTGGCCATCCCCAAGCCAATGGACAAGTCAAGGTAACAAATCGGTCTTTGCTCAAACTCATCAAAACTCGACTTGAGGGGGCAAAGCGGTTATGGCCAGAAGAACTCCCAAGCGTCCTGTGGGTTTACAGAACGACGACAAGAATACCAACAGGAGAAACACCATTCTGAATGACGTTTGGAACTGAAGCAGTCGTCCAGTCTAAATAGGACTGACGACCTTCCTAACAACAACATATGACGATCGCCAAAATGAAGAACAAATCTGTCTCAACCTGGATTTGGTCGACGAAATCCATGAAAAGGCAGAAGCAAGAATGAAGAGATACCAGGAGAATATGGCCCGCCATCACAACATAAGAGTCAAGCAAAGACAATTTGATATTGGAGATCTTGTCTTGCTAAAGGTCACTCTAGCCACCAAAGATCCCACTTAGGGAAAATTAGGTACGAATTGGGAAGGACCATACAAAGTCGTCGAAATTCATCGACGAGGCACTTATCATCTGGAAACAATAGATGGAAGATGACTTCCTCATCCATGGAACATTGAACATCTCAAACAATACTACTCATAGGACAAATTGTATTTGTAAGTGATGGAATCTCCAATAAAAGGACAGAATATGGTGGATGTAGGCACTATTGCCGAACCACGATAAATCTTGTGTTGACCCAAACTAACAAGTTAAACTGCATCATCCAAACACGATTTTTTAAAAATAAATTATTTTTTAAGTTAAACTGCATTGTCCAACATGATATTTTAGCTAAAAAAACTCATTTTCTAAGTTAAACTGTATCGTCCAACATGATCTTTTACCAAAAAATCTATTTTTAAGCTAAACGGCATCATCCAAACACGATCTTTTAGCTAAAAAAACTCATTTTTTAAGTTAAACTGTATCGTCCAATACGATCTTTTAACTAAAAACCTATTTTTAAGCTAAACAACATCGTCCAAACATGATCTTTTAGCTAAAAAAAACTCATTTTCTAAGTTAAACTGCATCGTCCAACACGATTTTTTAATAAAAAATTATTAAGTTAAATTGAATCGTCAAACACGATCTTTCAACTTGAAAATTATCCTAAGTTAAACTAAATCGTCAAACATGATCCTTTGACTTAAGAATCATCCTCTTCTAACTTGAGAATTATCCTAAAAGAAACTAGATAATCAAATCCGACCTTATAATCCAAAAGGGTAAAATGCATCGTCCAGCACGATCCTTAAACAAAAAACTTATCAAACTAACTCATTTCTTCTCTAAGTTAAAAAAACAGATCGGCATCTTATAGCCAAAATAAAGCTAAAGATAAAAGTAAAACGTGCAAAGCTAACTTTATACAGACCTCTAAAAAAAGAAAACTTTAAACAAAAAGCCAAAAACTATTCAAAAGACAACAAAATTAAAAGGTCAAAACATCGACCCAAATTGTTTATATGACAAAATAAAGAGGCCAAAACACAATCCTCGTTAACCAACCAAACAGTTAGGAAGTGGCGTCATCTGTCTGATCACCATCACCACCCTTCCCGCCATCGTCATTAACGGATTTAGTATCGTCATACGACTGGAACATAGAAAAGTCAATCTCAAGGTAATTTTCTTTTGGCCTATTTTCTGAAAGCTTCAAAACCAAATAAAAGAACCGGAGATTGTTGTCCTCAAAAGCTTTAGAAGCCTGATAATTCGATACCGCCACTGCCTTAACACCTTCAACCTGACCCATCAGATGCTTCATTTCCTTCACATCCTCATCACGAGCATCCATGGTAGCTTTGACATCATCGTCTTTAATAGCCAGGTCAACTTTGGTCTTCTCTAGCTCCTCTAGCGCATCCCTCTTCTCCTTACTCAACTCGAAGACTGCTCGGTTCACATTTTTCTGAGAAGCCTCTAATTCAGCTAGTCTCCCCTTCAGACAAGCAAGGTTGTCTTTCCAGAGTAAGGCAACGACGACTAATCACCATCGCCTCGTTCAAAGACTAAAAAATAATACATATATATATATATAAAAGATTCTAGACAAAACAATCTCTCGTCCAACAAATAAAAACTGAACTTACCCTCATGAGAGAATGGACCATCAACTTGGAAATATTCTTCGTCCGAGCATTAGCATACTCCTCAAAGTTAAGCTTAGTGATCGCCGCCTCAGCCCTTTTTGCCGCCAGACCATGGCTCTTGCATATGGTTAACCCTCCGTCAGTAGCCTGCACCATGGCTATCTCTTCACCAGAAATCTGGACGACTAGAAGAGTCTGAGGAACGGGTTGGGGTACTTGAACGACTGACGCATTCTTCAAAGAGAACCCACTTTGTTTAGGAGGAATAGAAGACTGATCCTCATCAATTTTCTTTCTTTTCAAACGAGTTGTCACCACTGGCGCTCCTTTCTCCACCATATTCTTCAGTTTCTTCTTGTTGATCTTCATGGTAGCTAGTCTAGGACAAAGAGAAAACCAAATAAAAAATAATAAAATGGCGTTTAGATCAAAGACAAGAAGATGAGAACACTTACTTTTTTCTTTGACCTAGATAAGGGTAAGGACAACAGCATTAGGTTTGAGACCAAAGGAATGACGAAAATGTAAATCTTGCTAGATGTAGTTCGTGTAATGACGGTTGGAAAAATGATGAGCTCTCAAAACATGATCCTTGCAAACTTGGGAAAGCGCTGGATGAGCTAAGGCTATATGAAAATGAAACTCGTCAAAACACACTCTCAAACACGATAAAGACAACGGAAATAAGAAAAAGAATAACACACACACGTACACCAAATGATGAACGAGTTCCCCACGTCCTTCAAATCCTGATGTAGTCATCATCTTCTTCAGGGAGCTACTCCCAATTATCTCCACAGACAAAGAAATACCCATCCTTCCAATCACGATTGGACGATGGCAACCCTTCCACCAATTTCACGGAATTATCCCTATTCCTAAAAGTCTAGAAGCCTAGAGAAGCGGCTATCTGACTTGGCTAAAAACAATAAAGAAACTCCTCCGCAGTGATGTCGTCCAATCCATTACTACTTTCTCTCCACATCACCATGGAAGAAATAATCACCCTCCACCCATTCAGAGCAACCTAGCCCGGTGCCAAAGAAAGAAAATCTAACAACTCCCTTATAAACGGTTGGATGGGAAAACGAAGACCAGCCGTCATCATCGATTCATAAAAAGCAATGTTTTCAACATGTGAACACACCCACTCGTCTTGATTGGGTATTCTAAGAATTATATCCCCAGGAATTTGGTACCTAGACCTAATCCTCTTTAAAGACTTAGTGTTAAAACGAGAAAAATATGAATAAACTGCCCAACGTTTATATACCCTAGGTGGCCTAGACGGTGCGCGTACTGAGGTAGTCGTTTCGGCTGACATTTCCTCGTTTTCCCTCCCCAAGGAGGATAATCCCTCAGGTAATTCCTCGAACAGCACCACAGGCCAATTAGTCTCGTTGGTCAACATAGATTGCCTTATCACCCCCCAAGTACTTATCATCGGAAAAGAAAGGGAATAAAGCTCCACCAATAAGCGGTAGAGCACAGTAGAAGATGGAAGATAATCACCAAGGGGAGGAGGCCCTAGATTACACTCAGCAAACCAACACACACCCACGAAAAAAATTCCTAAATGGTACACTCAGAGAATCCAGTGCTAAAATTTTAAAACCAAGAAATCGCAGAAACTAAGGGATAGAATACTCACCTAGAGAAATTCTAGCACAAGAAGAGAAATATCGCCCGAAAAAAACACCCAGAACACCAACCAACACTTGAGAAAATGAAGAATAGAAGAAAAAAAAAATAGAAAGTAAAGATTGGTTTTGATATTCAAAATTTTTCGAAACCCTCATTGCCAGGCAAAGAGTTGTGTCGTTTGCGATCTAACCATCGAAATCACGATGCATGGCAAAAATTGCCGCCAAAACATCACGTCTCATTACTTCCCACATTGGTAACAAGGAAAACACGAAGAAATTACAATCCTACCCTCCACCACATTAATTCCATAAGTCGGGTCATCCTTCCAACCCAACTTAGGAATTGGGGGACATCTAATAATACCAAAATAATATACATGGACGATAGGACAAAGACGATCGCATGTCGGTCATCCAAACATAACCCTGTACGGACGACCATCAAAATCATTTCATTAAAAGACATTGTAATCACTGAAACGTTATGCCAGCTATCCTCATTCAATATTAAGACGCTATGATTTATTATAACGGTCCATTAACTACGGGCAAGAATTAAGGCCAGCATTCAAGCCCCTCAAACGGTTAATAATCCTAAAACCTTGTAAAAGGAACCCTCCTTCACCAGCAGAAGGTACGCACAATCTTATTTTACTCTCTATATGCTATACTTCCAGTCAAAGCTACTCATTTTCTAACTAGATTACTAACTTTAGCATTGGAGAAACCTACACCAGATCATCTCCGGTGTCTTCATTGATCTATTATTTGTGAATGCAGGCTTTCCAGCTTTCAATTGAAGCATGTACGATCTCACTGATTTTCAGATATCATCAGAGATTATCCTAATACAATTGCAATACATTGCGAAGGAAACTGATCCATCTATGAACTGATCTTTCATCAAATATGGTTTAGCACAATTGTGAGAAAGACTATAGTATTTGACTATAGAGATGAACAATCAGCAATAATAACAAGCCCAACAATATTTTAATCTCAAAACTTTGAATTTTTAATAAACTAATTAGATATATATATATATATATATATATATATATATATTCCAAGATGCATGTTTATGCGTTTAACTGTACCTAAGCCTGAAAGGTTGGCATCATTGGAAGGAACAATTGTTCAAACAAGAAGCTGGCCAGTCACGTTTGGGTGGTTTGCCTGACCCAAGACCGGGTTGGTGGAAGGGACCCCCTTCAATTGCTGTGGGATTACATGTCATCTGAACGAATGAGTTTGAGAAAATCGAGGGCCCAGATTTCATGAGGTTCATGCAACAATTGCGAAGATGTCACAATTAATTGATGGATAAGGAAACGAAAATTTGAAAGGATGGGTACCCCCTCACCTCACCATTTTTTCGATGGAGCAGTATAGTAATCATACATTGCTTTAAAATCATTGCAATAGGCTTATACTTTTGGTGACCCAAGGGCCCATATCATTACCCTTCCCTGATTATAGAGGTGTACGCCACATCTAATGAACTGATCTTTCATCAGATGGGTAAATATGGTTCACCTCACACATTTTTTCGATGGAAAGACTATAGTATTTGATCTATATGAGATTGCTTTAACAATCATTGAGCAATAAGGAACTTATACAACTTTGCTCCAATATTTTCGAACGAAACTCAACAACTTTTGAATTTCACCGGCTAGTCCATATCATTACCCTTCCCTGATTATAGAGGTGTACGCCACATACTCTAGGGCGCTCACAGATATGAATAGTTTATATATATTGTTCTTATATATAATATATATATATATATATTCCAAGATGCATGTTTATGCGCCTTCTTCAATTATCAAAAAACAAATTAACTGTACCTAAGCTAAAGTTATACTGAAAGGTTGGCATATCAAATATTGGAAGGACCCTCATAACGAAATTGCCATATTCCTCTTCTTCAAACAAGAAGCTGGCCAGTCACGTTTGGGTGGTTTGCCTGACCCAAGACCGGGTTGGTGGAAGGGACCCCCTTCAATTGCTGTGGGATTACATGTCATCTGAACGATGTCCTATGAGTTTGAGCCTCTTTAAAATTTTCGAGGGCATTTACCTCGATTTCATGAGGTTCATGCAACAATTGCGAAGATCTCTGTCACAATTAATTGATTGGATAAGGAAACGAAAATTTGAACTCTCTCCCTTTTCATATGGGTACCTTTTCCTCACCTCCCGCACCTCATCATTTTTCGATGGAGCAGTCCCTCTCATAGTAAGCTCTCATATCTTCACCGTTGCTTCCCATCAATCCCCGAATCATTGCACATAGGCTTATAACTTCTCCTATTTGTGACCCAAGGTACCTTTGTGCCATATCCCTATTACCCTTCCTTCATGATTATAGATTGTGTCTACGTGCCACATACTCTAGCTTTTAGGCGCTCACAGTATAGATGATTGTTCTTGAATAATGTTTATAAAAAAAAAATTCTCTAATCACAAAAAACAATTTAAAGCTTGATCCCGAGCTGCCATATCCGTTATCTTAAATATATATAGAGATCTCGATAATTCTATTATATACCGAACTAAAGGTGAAGCTTTAGCTTTCTCCGGTCTGCAAAGACTGCTAACACATCAGATTTCCTTTCCCTATTCGTCCACACCCCCTAATTCCCTTCCTATATTCTTTCTTCTTAACAAACCTTTTAACATAATTACCTCTATTTAATTCAATTCTAATTAATTAATTCTTACTCTTGTACATTTTAACATTTATCGCTATTTAATTCTCTCCCTTTTCATATTCTTTTCCAACTCCCGCACCTCTTCATCTCCCGCACCTCTTCATCTCCCTCACCTCTTCATCTCCCCGATTGATTACACCCCAATCTCCTATTTAAACACCTTTGTGTGCTTCCCTAAGCTTCATGTCCAATTGCCTTTGTGGGTTTGTTCCTATCAGAAAGTTATTTGTCTCACCTGTAATTTTTTCTTTTCGCATTATCGATCTTAGTTCTGCAACTGCTAAAGGCCCGTGAATATTCCAAAGGTGAAGCAAAAAATGTGAACAAAAAAGGAAAATTGAAACAAGCAATTGAGAGAGAACCACATGCAGAGTTTTATTCCGGAAAGAAGTGGCCATACAGAGTTTTGCAATGATCTGTTTTTGTTTCAATTCAATGCAGTTTTTGTAATTTTTTAAATGATCATTGGATTTAAAATGATCATGTTATTTTTTGTAATTCTTTCATATCGGTTTTTCTTGGTGCAATTTTGACGGTTTGTGGTTGATTTCCTCTTGGTGAGTATAAGAAAGAGGATGAATCTCTCTCAGACGATTGTTGTTGATTTCCTCTTGGTGAGTGATGTTGCTGTGAAATCAGTGGACGGCAGTCAGTCAAGCCGCGAGCTGGAAGACCTGCAAGAGACAAGAGAGTGATCGGAGTGGGCACCGGTTTGGGGCCAGCCTAGGAGGCTCCGATGCTTTTGTTAGTCGGAGTTTTCCAGAAAAATGGAGAAAAAGTGTAATATTGTGTTTCAGTGTACTGTTCATGCTGAGAATAGGAGAGAGAAGAGTTTCTTATACCTTCTGGTCTGACCACGTGGCCTTCTAGGATCCGTCGGATCTGAAGACACGTGGTGAGCTGGTGACCCTCCATTTGGAAGGCCGTTACCCTCTCTGAAGCGTAGTGCTGAGTGATGTCGTGGGGCGTTAACCCCCTAAGTTCGCGTTGGGGAACATCTGTGCGAGGCATGCGACCAGTTGGAGGAGTTGTCTCGGTGGATTCCTGAAGAAGATAAGTAATGAGTCATAACCAGATGTCTGGAAGGTTGTTCATGGATGGAAGGGCGTCAGCCGTTCTGGGGGACGCGAAGGCCTTCCTTCTGACGTTGAAGGTCGTCACTCCCTTCTTGGGAGAGTGCCAGAAATATCCCCTTCAGTGAGTATACATGGTGCTTCTCTTTTCAGCCACACAATGAAATACTCAGTTGTTATTTCACACACGGTTTTCTGCCAAATCCTTACTTAGGCCTATATTCATCTGTGCATAATTGTTATTGTACGACTACTGTATACTTTCAATATATTTGGATTGTGTCTTTTTAATGCTTTTAAGAAATTATTTCCTTATAAAAAAATTCAGGCATCTTTTAAATATTAGCTAAAAAATGTGTTGCAGTGGCGGACTAGAGGAACATTGTTTTCCCAGGATTCAAAATTTATTGTCCCATATAGAGGAAACTATTATCTGCCTAAAGAGCAGAGAGAAAGAGAAGAAAAAATGTATTACATCAATTGACATCTGCACAGAAGATAAAAGGTATTATATTATGGTACATACCATTGACATCACTTTAAAGAATATTGGAATAACAACAATACATACATAAGTTAAATACATATACCAATATAAGATAATTAATATATAGACTCAATGATAGTATTTTGCTTTTTTTTTTTTTGGCATATTGAAGTGCTTCTTTTTCCATTCTAAACTAACATATCTTTTAGCTGTATCAATAACTCTTGGTATTCGGACATTTATCTGATTGTATGTTAAGAAAACAAGCATCTCTAAAGACCCAATATTGCTCATCACCATTGATTGGCAGTAAAATGTGTTAGCAAACATCATAAACAACAATAATGCTATTAATTAATATTAAAGCAAAAAATTATTACTTAGACAAAACAGTTTAAAAACCTTTCAATTACCACATGAAAATACGTTAAATTCAATACAATTGAAATAACCCACTAATATAACTACTACTACTACAAAAAAAAATGTTAGAGAATACAATTCATATCAAGGGCGAGTAAAACTAAAATGGGGTTAACATGCTGAAACTTTGAAGAAATTCGATCCTTATCTACCAAGCAAACAAATTATGGTAGAAATTGTTCCAATTATCAAATTAAATGTAACATTCTTCTCTATCTTTCATTAGAAATTGGGAAATAATCATTTCTACATAACAAAAAAATTATTTACTATCTTTTAAATAATCAAAATAATATCATATGTTAAGAATAATGTTTTAAATTGTCAGTCCTTTGGTATTGTTGTTTTGTGCCTGCACCTGACTGGAAAATCACTTAACGAGAATAAGCATAGGTAATCAACATTTGCAATTATTTATATTTACTTGAATTAGGGAGCGGCACATGTTGTATGTATTTCTTAATGAAATTTCCTTACATTTTTACTAAATAAAATAGTTTTTATCATGCAAGATCATTTCATACAAATTACAATTTAAAAAGATCATTTTATGTATGAAGACAATTACGCGCATCGCGCAAGTCTACGACTAGTATATATTAAAGTAGAGTCCTTTGCCGAATCTCTGCCATTTGTCAAGCTTTAGAGTTTCAACTGCTTGACATATGGCAGTTTCCTCAATAAAATTATGATGATGTAGACTAATAATGCCATATGACATGTTACAAGTGGTACACATCAAATTGAGAGATTTCCACGTGTCAAAGAGTATAAATTAGCCTTTAAAGTATTCAACAATACTTTATTACATCATTAAATTACTTATAAATAATTTAGAGTTTAAATGTGCACCATTGATTTGCTTCCAAAAATACTCCTTTAATAAATGCATTCCATTAAGCCCTTTGAGTTATTTTCATGTTGCCACGGTCACAGTTTCCTAAAAGGATCCAAATAGGAAAGAAAGTAAAAAAAAATAAAAAGCCACAACGAATAAATAAAAGAATGGACAATCACTTAAGCAAATGTATATAAAAAATAAAAGTTTAAAAAAGGTAATAACCAAACTAATAAAAAGGAAGAGTCCTCAAATGTCATAATATTAAAAGGATAAAAAAAAAAAATAAATAAAAGTACACTACGTTAAAAGCAACTAAAAATAGCTTAGGATTCTAAAAGGTCCCAAAGAGGGCAAAAAAAAAAAAAATCAAAGTTAATGAAACCAAAACCACGTCGTTTGATGTTTGCATCAAAACGACGCCGTTTTGATGCATTAGTAGAGCCACGCCGGGGAGATTTGTTAGGTTTAACTTGATCGTGTTTGTGTTTTTAATGTTTCAAAGTCGCTTCATCTCTTCCTCTCTCTCAACTCTTTATCTCTCCAATGAATGAGAATTTGATTATTGTCTTTCGGCTCTTCCTCTTCCTCTTCCCATCAACACTTTCACCGTAAACTTGGAAATTAAAACCCATAGATTTATTTTTTATATATAGATTTCAAATTTCTCTCTATCCATCTTCGCAGAAGTCACCAAATTATCTGCAGAATTGAAAAGTCGTTTCAAGGTGAGTTTTTTTTTCAACCTGATCTTATTCGGGCTTCCCGGTGCACTTTCAATGGTTTAATGGGTGTTTCTCTCTTTGTTACAAAATGATTGTCTTCAATGGTATTGGGTGTTTCTTTAGAAAATCCCTTTCTATGTCTCTTCATAATTAGACAGTATGCGCATGAGATGGATAGGTAATCTCTAGATAACCCTTTCTCTATCTCTTCATAATCTTTCATTCAAGATTTGGTTTAACTTTCATGTGGAAGTAACTAGAGGGAATTTTAATTCTATGCACCAATTATTTGATAAAAATTACTGAGTGTTTTATTGTTATTCTATTTGTAGGTCTAATATATGATATATAGTTCTTTGTGTAGTACTTCCAATGAGACTCTATTCACCTTCATTTAATACCTTTTGTCTTGGTAAGTTTCTTCCTCAACAAACTTTTTTTTTTTTTTTTCTATTTAAAGTGCAAATATTTGTCTATATTAGAAACTATTGTCATTTGGTTGGGTTATTTCTTTGTTACATATGGTATCAGAATTAATAATAGAAAAGATCCTAGATTTTATAAATCTGATCTCAATGGATACTCTAACTTGCCTATCTCTCCACGAAAATGACACATGAACGAATTTAATCAAAGGACAAACTTAGATTAGCCATCTACCACCCCATGAGTTTTTTTTTTGATAAATCATACTTCATTAAAAAAGAGAAAGGAAGGTACATTGGAAGTGTACACTGATTACAAAAGAAGTCATAAAGAACCGTAATCTAGCATATCAAGCACATAAGTAAAAGAAACAAAGTGAGAGGCTTTCAAGTTTCATCCATTCAAAAAGTTAATGATTAGCCATCTACCACCCAATGATAAATAATGATTTTACTGTCGTATAGCCATATGGGTTTGATACTTTGATTTTGTATTTGCTTTGATAATTACATCAATTATCGAATTCCTTTGCATTCCTTTTATGATAGTTTACCTTAGACAATACACATTCATAAAAATGAGCATGAAGCAGAATCTCATGATTGGAAAGTGATATTTTCAGCATTTCTTTTATGATAGTTTACCTTAGACAATATATATCCATAAAAACTAAAAAAACCATGAGGCAGAATCTTATGACTAGAAAGTGAGATTTTCTTTCTTATAATTCAGACACCATTGTTTATTTCATAATCAGTGTAATATAGTTTTGTTTACTCATGGTCATGCATAAGGATTTTTTTCTGTGAAAAATGAGATTTGTTTACACCAAAATTCCTAGGAGCAAAGGATTCTTGCATTCTTAGGATAAGGGCAAGCCACTAGCCGGCTAATGTATCTCATTTGTTTTAAATTATACCTTAGTTTCAATTCTTTGTGCTTTCAAGTATGTGCAGTTAGGAGTTGTTAACTTAATGGAAGCAGGTGGTCATTGTAACACCGATTGTTTTACTAAGGTTTCTATCATATATCTGCTATCAAATATCTACAATCTCTAACTATAGAATTAGTATTCTACCATTGCTAACTATAACATCAGTATTTACCACTATAATTTGTAAAGTTACCTTCCTTCCTAGAATCTTCTTCACTGTGTCCAACCTTCTAGAACTGGAATCCACCTTATAGTATTAACTTTGTTTTTCTCTCCAGCAAAGGGGTTCGACTTTTGTCTTCTCATGTCATTTTTCTTGAATTTGGAATTATGGGGCATAGGATGTTTTGTTTGATTGCTACAAAAAATAATAAAAGTGAGAGAAATGAGTTGTGAGAATTAGGGATTGGGTAGTTGATGTATTTTGAAAGATGAGGTGTTGTGTGTGTAGTGCCAGTTCATTGGTGATAACCATTTTATTCTATCCTAATAAGAAGGTAGCTCCAATTTTAAACTGTTACTCATATTTTCTAAACAAATTATTTGGTTGAGCTTTTGAAATGTAAATCAAAAAGTGTATGTTTTCAAGTTTCAATTGGATTTTGTGTTATTGTATAGTTTTCCCTCTCTTAAGATGGAGTATGTTATGATGAAAAAGGCTCTTCCTAATTGTTTAAAGATGGATTTGGTAATCTATTTTAAAAAATTCTAATTATTTTTCTTAGTATATAAATTTTGAACTCTTTTTCTCAATGACATTTTGCCTTTGTAAGTTAATTGCTCATTTTTCTTCTTCTTTGTGAATATTGACTATATTTGAGCCTATTTTAAATAATGTAATACTGTGTAAGAAAGGTGAGTTATTTCATTACTTGGAAATGGCATTTTGTGTAGGATAACATGAGAATTGTAATATTAGGTCCTTTTTGAAAGAATGTGCATGAGAAGTTTTTATTTAGAACGAAGCATTGTACTTTAACAAAGAGTGGAAATTGCTATTTCATTGTCATTGTTTTTCTTATTCACTAGACTTTTCTTGGTCCTGATTGAGCATGCATTATCCTGCCTTTTCTTTTTTTTGGTTTTGGAATCTTTTTAACATTAAATTCTAACATGTCTAGGTATGTTTTGCAGATGAAGAACTTATGAGATTCAAAGAGATCCTCAAGTATGGTTGCCAACAACATTTGACCTATAAGACTTTCAAGTGCTGAGCATAAAGTCCATAAGCAAGGGATAAAACTATTTGATTTTCAAATTTTGAATTTTGAATTTTTATGTGGGGATTAATCGGATTATAGATGTTATTTTGAATTTTGTTTACGATTTAAAGTTAAATGTGTATTACTACGATAATTTATGATACTCACTTATAACAATGTCTGTTTATACTTTAGATGACTTTTTTTCTTTGAAATGCAGATCCACTAGGATTGAGTGCTAATTGCCTTTCCTTTTACGTGCCTAGATACTCGCAAACAATGGAAGGTTATCAAGAAAACAATGATTGTAGCGAAGACGTTGACGCAGTTAAGTTGAAGAAATACAGTGTTTTTGTTAGGAGGGTTCTAGACATTTGAGAGAATGGAAAATGTTTGAGTTATTGTTTCAGTTTTTTTTTTTAAAAACAATCATATTAGGTTTTGAAGTACGTTTTGTATACAAAATTGAATTTTGTTTATTTATCTATTAAATTAATTGATTCATGGATTGTTATATTTGGTTTGATTTTGATTTGTAATGCTAATTACAAAAGTTACTAGGGAGATTAAGAGAGAAGTTACAAACATTTGTTACCTTGCACGTGAAAAAAATGTTTTTTTTTTTTTTTTTTTTTTTTTTTTCAATTTATAAAAAAATAAAAAACAAAATCTATAGACCTGGAAGAAAACAAATTTTAAAGAAGCATTTTGACAACTTGTCCCGTGCAAATGCACAGGCTATTGTCTAGTATGATATAATATGAGAGAAGTAAACCTTCCCTGATTCCAAGCTTATTGATCACCTAATATTTGAGAATAAATCCTAAAAACATTAATTGTCATGTGAATCAAGAGAAAACATGTAAATAAACAAGATACTTTATTCTGCCTTAACTGGAGTACGCTACATGAAAAGTGGTGTACGGTGCATACGTTCAAGCAAAAATCCAGCAAAAGAAACTTAGTTGGCGTACGTCTACAATCAACCGGTGTACGCTACACATGGTAGGTGTATGCTGCTTCCAAAAGAATCACCACATCATTGGGAAAACATAATTTAAGAGCACAATTTGATTGAATTTGAACCAGAAAATACAAAATTGATAATAACAAGCTAAAATAAAAGAATTAAAAGCACTTATAATGAATCAAACACTTAAATAATAAATCAAACGGAAATAAGAACATACAACATAACTTAGAAGAACAATTCAAGGAGTAAAATATGGGTCATTGAGAAGACCCATACCTTGCTTCCTTAGAGCTTATGGCAAGCTAGCAATTGAATAACCGGTCTCTCGGTTTAAATCTCTAAATGATGCTTGTGTTGAAGATCAAAAGGATTGATGAACGGAAGTTGATAATTGGAAACTTGTGAGAAAGAGGATAGCCTTCTAGAATAGAAACATGAAGAATAGTTGCTTGCTCAAGAGCTCTTCCTTGCCACCTATTTCTTCTTTCTAAATGCTTAGAGCTTTGCTATTCTTGAACTCTTAAAAACTCTTAAACCACTAATACCTTATCTCTAAATTGATTTGGGATCTCTGCCCATCTCAGTGTGTCTTTAACTATGGGGCGATAACCTCCTTATATAGATGAATGAATAGTCTGACTGTCTTGTTAAAGAAGTAAATTTGTTTGGTCAAGAGGTTAACTGTCTAGGGTTTTTAGAATTAAGGTTTCTGATGATAATTTGCGTACACTGGTTCAGGATGGCATACTCCTCTTGGAGGTGGAGTAGTGTACGCTATTTTACTAAAGGCGTACGCCAGTTAGGTAGCGGCGTGCACTATTTAGGTCAGAGACTATTTATTTAGTTTGGTTTCAAAGGAGATTTTATTCAGTTTTCAACACAATATGTCTAAAAGAGATTATATTCTTTGTCACTGGGACTGGGGACTTTAGGTGTTAGCTGGTACAAATTGGGGTGTCTGCAATTAGTTTATTTCTGTCATATAACTAATTAATTTAGTAATGGAAATTTTTATGGTCTCTTCCGTTTCAGTGATGGATCTATTATTCTTCATCGACATGTCTACACTATACTCTCTCTCTCTCTCTCTCTCTCTCTCTCTCTCTCTCTCTCTCTCTCTCTCTCTCTCTCTCTCTCTCTCTCTCTCTCTCTCTCTCTCTCTCTCTCTCTCTCTCTCTCTCTCTCTCTCTCTCTCTGTGGCCTAGAAGATCCTTCCACTAGCCATTAGATGTTGATTTATCTAAACTTGGCATGCCAACAATTGCCAAAATTTGCTTCCCATTGTTATCATTTCCTGATAAATGCATAATTCCAACATGTTCATTATATAATAAAGCATGGACATTATTACATGTTGCAAAGGGTTTATCATCTGCAACAACTTCAATGTTATTATTATCTTTCCAAAACATTATAACTTCATATAAAAAATAAGTAACTACCCAATTTGAATGGATCCAATCTCTTTCTAATAATGCATTATAAGCCGACTTTGTATTAATTACAAAGAAAGCAACAATAGTCACTTTACTACCAACTTTACTTTAATTGGAATTATACCCTTAGTTTTAGTGGCTTCCTTGGTAAAGTCATTGACTACCATATCGGATGGAGTTAAATCCTTCCCAATTTTGGCCAACTTACTCAACATTGAGACATACATAATATTTATTGTTGCTCCATTGTCTACCAAGACTATATTAACAAGTCTACCATCTATATGAACCTTAATGTAAAAAGGTTTTAGATGTTGTGTCATTTTTTTAGTAGGCTTTTCAAAAACAATTTTACCTTGCTCAGGCTCGTCTTCCTCTAACACTAATAATATTGGGCTTGCCCCCCGAGCTTCATCTTCCTTTATCTTAAGCCTCTCAAGAGACATAAATTCTCTTGGAATTGTTAGTACCATGTTGCAATCAACTTGATTTTCATCTATTTCAGAATCAAGTTCTTCTTTTTGCATATCTCCTGCCTCTAATTTCATTTTATCATTTGCTTCATTTTTGCTTGCTCCAACAGTCGTTGCCAAGTGATATCAGAATTAGTATGGAAAACCCAAACTAAACCCGGAATGATAAAGGATGGCTGGTAATATAAATGGAAGATGAAAACACTCAAATATAAAAAATAAATGATAGATAGCTCACCACCAACGTAATATACTAAGGGATACAGATTACACCACCCAAAGGGTAAAACTAAGGATATAGGGCTAAAAAGGTTTACCACTCAAAGGAATCCACCAAAGAGATACAGAACCAAACTCGCCACCCAAAGGAAGTCTGCCAAGGGATAAGAGTTAAACTAGAAGAAATAATTCTTATAACAAAGCCAAAGGCTAATTTTCTGAAAATACACTCTGATATTATTTATTCCAGCCACATAGCTTAAATAGTGTCGATACCGGAAAATTTCCTCTCATCCTCTTTCGGGTGGAAAATGGAGAATAATCCTATCTCAAACCCCATTTGGCAAGTCTTTGCGAAATGTATAATGTGTTGTGTGTGTGGGTGTGAGGGAACACGTGTGTGTGTGTGTGTGTGTGTGTGCAAGTGAGCACAAATTTGGAGTCGCCACCAATCATGGGAAATTTAAGGTGTGAATGGACACCTATGTTAATAGATTTTATCTTGTTTAGACATATAAAAAAAAAAAGGATCTTGAACCAGAGATGGGTTCGGGGGTTTGATTATGCTTAGGGAAGGTGTTAGGCACCCCATGACATCCGTTAAAAGAAACGGTTACCTACCTTCTAGTGTTCCCTTGCGTTTGCTTAGCATGATTGTTGGTTTAAATTAGATACAAATGTCCTAATTTCCGTCATGCGGTATACCAAGCATGGCAAATGCAATTTGACTTCATTTGGTTTTGATTAGACTCTTTGTTTCGCTTTCCCTTATCTTCGTATCTTTTATGGTTACGAGCAATTCAATGGTAGGATGCACTTGAAATCTTAACATCGAGTGCCGAGACAAACAATTATATTTTTGGTGCTATATTCGGGATTCTTTCACCCTTGATTTCTAAGAATAAAGTGGTCCATCTAATAGCAGGCTTTGGATGATTAATTCTCCCTTATAACGTGTCAACGGCAAGCCATATCAACGCATAAAGGACTCATACCATGGTGTCCCAAGACTAGGTCGAGCCATAGAACTTAGGATGAACCAATCTCGTTTGTAACGCCCATATTACCATGTTTTCTCTTTTTAAAAGTTTTCATGGCAAATGTACATATTTAAACCACATTTATATTAAAGCGAATAAATATTCAAGCAAGTGATCATGGCATGTTTGCGGCACTTTAATCACAAAGAAGAAGTAAGGAATGAATATGATATAATTACAACATTTAATCAAATTGACAAGTATGGGTGATTATGATGTAAATGGAAATAATCGAGATGACAAGTATAAAATGATCATGACGTAATTAAAGTACTTAGTAAAAAATGACAAGTATGGAATGGAGATGGGATGACAATATGAAATGAATTAGGGAAAGGGTCAAGACCTTATGGGATTGGAATTCAATGCTATTAAAAGACTTACACAATTTCCAATACCACCTTAGGATTTACATGAATAAAAGAAAGCAATGTTGAGAAGGGTTCAACACCTTATGGGATTACATGAAGGATTAGTGCTATTGAAAGGCTTATCTAATCCTCCAAGATCAAATAGGACTTGTATGAACAATAAGAGGGAAAATGTAGAGAAAAGTTCAACACCACATGGGATTACATGAAGGATTAGTACTATTGAAAGGCTTACCTAATCCTCTAAGACCAAATAGGACTTGCATAAACAATAAAAGGGAAAGTGTAGAGAAAAGTTCAACACCACATGAGATTACATGAAGGATTAGTGCTATTGAAAGGCTTACCTAATCCTCCAAGACCAAATAGGACTTATATGAACAATAAAAGTAGTCAAGATTAACCAAAGGGGGAAATCAATCAAAATGACGTCAGGAATCTCGAGGGTCCAATGTCTTATGGAATTACATGGGGTTTAGTGCTATTGAAAGGCTTACCTAAACCTCCAAGACCAATAAGGATTTTTATACCCAAATCAAAGGGGAAAAAGGGATAATCGCAATGACGTAGTAAATAATATAAATGACGGAATTAAAGCAAGGGGGATTTTCATGGGTCCAATGCCTTATGGGATTACATGGAGGTTAATGCTATTGAAAGTCTCACATAAACCTCCAAGACCAATCGAGATTTTCATACCCAAATCACAAAGGGAAAAGGGGATGATAATCAACAACGTAGTAAATAATGAAATAATAGCGGAATTAAAGCATGGGGGATTTACAAGGATCCAATGCCTTATGGGATTACATGGAAGTTAATGTTATTGAAAGTCTTACATAAACCTCCAAGACCAATCGGGATCTTCATACCTAAATCACAAGAGGAAAAGGGGATGATAATCAACAACATAGTAAATAATGAAATAATAGCAGAATTAAAGCATGGGGGATTTCCAAGGGTCCAATGCCTTATGGGATTACATGGAGATTAATGCTATTGAAAGTCTTACATGAACCTCCAAGACCAATTGGGATCTTCATACCCAAATCAAAGGGGAAAAAGGGATAATATTCACAATAACGTAGTAAATAATGTAAATGATGGAATTAAATCAAGGGGGGTGTTCATGGGTCCAATGTCTTATGGGATTACATGGTTGTTAATGCTATTGAAAGTCTTACATAATCCACCAAGACCAATCGGGATTTTCATGCCCAAATCACAAGGGAAAAAGGGGATAATAATCAACAACGTAGTAAATAATGTAAATGACGGAAAGGAAATGGCCAATAATCCACATAGTGAAAGCATTAAATGGTATTTAAAGCATAATGAAAGCAATAAATGTATTTAAAGCATAATGAAAGCAATAAATGGTATTTAAAGTATAATGAAAGCAATAAATGGTATTTAAAGCATAAATGAAAGCATAATAAACATATTTAAAGCATAATAAGCATGGATTATTGTGAATCCTTTCCCATTGTAGAATCATCACTAATCACCTCCATGAAAATGAAAAAGAATGGGTATGGGAGAGTGTATGAGTGAAGAGAGGGATGAGAAGAGCTTGGAGGGGTAGAAAGGGAGATTACCTAAGTAGGATCTCCTAATCTCTAACCAAAAACTAGTCTAAACCCAAAGAGAGAGACCCATTTCCCGAGTTTCTGCCAAAAATCGCCCAATTTTTGCCTAGGGACTCGACCCAAGCTTGTTGAAATGAGGGGGAGGGGGTCCAATTTATAGAGGGGTCTCACGCATGGTCATGCTGCGTGACGTAGCTTCATGCTGCTGGACACGTGGCAATCTTATCTGCCACGTGGCACTTCCAGCAAATCTTCCTCGATTTGTGTGCCTATACAGTTTTTTACACAATTTTCGAGGCAGCTTTTGGGGACCTTCTAGTGTCCAAAATGGGTCATGTGTGGTACTATTGAAAATCTTGAGAAGTATTCTTTCCAATCATATCAAGTTTGCACAAATTGGAGCTCGGACGGAAAAGTTATGGCTCCCGGAAGTCGGGGCGTCCAAGCTGTTTTTCTGCGTTTTTCCGACGAAGATTCCGGCCAAACGGGAGATGTTACCAGCGAACCAAGAGTTGCATGTCATAGCCGGAGTTGCAGTCTTTCTTAAAGTTCCGAACTTGTGGATCAACTTGCAGCGAGTTGGGAAGACTCTACGCATGAAGGCGGCTATCTGGAAGGAAAAACGCGTTAGATTTTCAGCATGTTTTTCTTATTTTCGTTAGTTTTCCCGCGCACGGTTGTCGTAGCTCCCGATATTGGTTTTCGATGATCTTGGTGTCCTTGGAAAGCTTACGATACCTTCTTCCTTAAAGTTTCGAACTTGCGAGAAGTTGAGCTTGGATTCAAGAGATACGGCCCCGAAAATGGAGGCCGCCAGAGTGTTTTTCCATGTCGAAGGGCCATTTTTTTATAGAGATTTCGGCCAAACCAAGGAAGATCTTGGCGATCTGAGAGTTGCACATTGTGGCTGCACGTGTCCTCTTTCTTAAAGTTCTGGACTTGCGGATCAACTCGCAGCGAGTAGGAAAGAATTTGTGCGCGAAGGTGACCTCTCCGGGGGAAAACGTGCCAGATTTCCAACATGATTTCCTTACTTTCGTTAGTTTTCCCGCGCACGGTTGACGTAGCTCTCAATGTCGGTTTTCGATGATCTTGGTGTCCCTAGAAAGCTTGCGACACCTTATTTCTTAAAGTTTTGAACTTGCGAGAAGTCGAGCTTGGGTTCAAGAGATATAGCCCCGCGAACAGAGGCCGCCAGAGTGTTTTTCCATACCGGGGGGCCGTTTTCCTATCGAGATTCCGACCAAACCGGGGAAGCTTTTGGGGATCCGAGAGTTGCACATTGTAGCTGAAGTTACCCTCTTCCTTAAATTTTCAAAATTGCAAACCAAATTGTCATGGGTTGGAAAGAATCTATACGCGAACATTGCCCCCAAAATGGGCCTGTTTTGGTCAATAACACAAAGCAAAATTTTGTGAAGTGTCGGACCATTTTTCACGGTTTTGCCCATAACTTTTTCGTTTCTCTTCCGTTTTTTACCCATAAAGTATCGAATTGAAGCTCTTGATATGCTCTATCCAATGGTCAAGGGGTAACTAATCAAGTCTTGCTTTCGGCCTGGTCAAGGTCTTGGTCAAACTTTGGTGAACTCCGGTCAACTCTGGTCAAACTTGGTCAACATTGGTCAAACCTTCCCAAACCTTCCCAAACCTCGAGAAATGTGTTCCCGACTATGTTTTGAGAGCCCTCAAGTGCAACTAGACCTCTATCAGGTCAAACTCAGCTTAGTCCAGGTTGCCTCGTTTTACATGTTGACACCCGAGAAAATTCCGGGGGTAAAAATAGGGTTATGACAAATAATAGCTTAGATCAACCCTCTAAGCATAGGAGAATGAAAATTACATTAAAGGAAATTCAAATGATACTTACGAACTAGAAAAACATAATAAAGAGACTTAAAGAAACTTGAAACAAGAGTAAATGATTTGTTTGACTTGAAAAACTGAAAATTAAATGCTAAAAATTTCCAAGAGAGTCCAATTAATTGCTGGTTGACTTCTTGGGCAAAATGGAGGGAAGTTCGTTCAAAATAATGGGTTGGATTTTCTAGACTTCAAAAACATCATAATTGGGCTTGCTGAAGCTTTTGGACATTCGACCTTATTTGTTGGGCTTGCTGAAACTCCATAATCACCAGGTAGTTCAATCTTGTAAGCATTCTCCCCAATACGTTGAAGCACTCTAAATGGACCATTAGCTCGAGGCATCAACTTAGAAGATCTCTTGGAGGGAAACCGCTCCTTCCTAAGATGAATCCAAACCAAATCACCCTTGTTGAATGTGGCTAGTTTCCGATGCTTATTAGCTTGCTTGCTATACTTCTCTTTTTGCTTCAAAATTCTTTCTCGGATCTGCTCATGCAATTTCTTGATTTCTTTAGCCTGTTCTTCAGCATCTCCACTAAAATGTTTAGTAAGTGGAAGTGGTGCCAAGTCAAATGGTCCAATAGGATTAAGACCATACATAACTTCAAAAGGACTATGGCTAGTAGTTTGGCTAAGAGATCGATTTTAAGAAATTTCAACTTTAGCCAAAAGAAAATTGTCGACACCGGCGGAAAATCTCTTCTAATTATTAAGTTTCATTTTCCTAGATACCGACCCCCATTTGGCGAGTGTTGTGTATGATCTCTATCTCTTTTCCGTTTCGAGATATGAGTTGTGTGTGTGTGGGAACTTGTGTGTGTGTGTGCGTATGAGCGCAATTTGGAGTCGCCACCAACCATGGGAAATTTTAAGGTGTGATTGGGCACCTATGTCTAATAGATTTTATCCTATTTAGACATTTACAACTAAATGGTCTTGAACCAGAGATAGGTTCGGGGGTTTGCTTATGCGTGGGGAAGGTGTTAGGCACCCCACGACATCCGTTTAAGAAAACGGTTACCTCCTTCCTAATGTTTTCTTTTATTTGCTAAGCCTAAGGTTTGTTGGTTTTTATTATGTACAAATGTCCCGATTTCCGTCGTACGATATACCAAAAATGGCAAACGTAATATGACTTCGTTCGGTTTTGATTAGACTCTTTATTTCACCATCCCTTTTATCTTTGTATCTTTTAAATTTCCGGGCATTTCGGTGGTAGGATATACTTGAAATCCTAACACCTAGTGCCGGGACAAACAATTAATGTTTTTGGTGCCATATTCGGGATCTCTTTACCCTTGATTTCCAAGAGTAAAGCGGTCCGTCAAATGGCGGGGTTTTGGATGATTAATTCACACTTTGGGGAATTTTAGACCATGATCCTATGGGAGTTAGAACGTGTAGAATCCCTTACACGAAAGCACGTACCAGCCACGCCCCCGTGTAAAGGACCATACCGTGTAAAGGACTCATACCTTCGTTTCTAACGCCCACATTACCATGTTTACTCTTTTTAAAGTTTTCATGGCAAAGTGTATTTTAATCACATTTTTATATCAAAGCAATAAACAATCAAACAAGTAATCACGGCATGTTCGCAGCACATAAATCACAAGAATGAGCATGGCATCAAATGGTAAAACATTCAATCAAATAATCACGGCATGTTCGCAGCACATAAATACAAGAATGAATGAGTATGGAATGATCACGGCATGTTTGCAGCACATAAATCATAAGAAGTTCAAATGAGTAATCACGGCTGTTGAGCGCATAAATTACTAAAATGCAAGTATGGGATGATTATGGCATGTTGCAGCATAAATGAACACAACACTTAATGAAATGTATTTCATGAGAATTTTTAGGGAAAGGGTCAAGACCTCGTGGGGTCGGGATTCGATGCTATTGAAAGACTTACTCGGAATCCTCGACACCACCATAGGATTTACATGAATAAAACAAAAGCAATCTAAAAAGAGGGTTTCAATGCCTTTTCGGGCTTACACGAAGGGTTGGTGCTATTGAAAGACTTATCCAAACCTTCGACGCCAAATAGGACTTAAATGAGAAAATCTATTTGAAAACGGGGTTTCAATGCCTTTTCGGGCTTACACGAAGGGTTGGTGCTATTGAAAGACTTATCCAAACCTTCGACGCCAAATAGGACTTAAATGAGGAAAATCATTTGAAAACGGGGTTTCAATGCCTTTTCGGGCTTACACGAAGGGTTGGTGCTATTGAAAGACTTATCCAAACCTTCGACGCCAAATAGGACTTAAATGAGAAAATCTATTTGAAAACGGGGTTTCAATGCCTTTTCGGGCTTACACGAAGGGTTGGTGCTATTGAAAGACTTATCCAAACCTTCGACGCCAAATAGGACTTAAATGAGAAAATCTATTTGAAAACGGGGTTTCAATGCCTTTTCGGGCTTACACGAAGGGTTGGTGCTATTGAAAGACTTATCCAAACCTTCGACGCCAAATAGGACTTATATGGGAAAATCATTTGAAAACGGGGTTTCAATGCCTTTTCGGGCTTACACGAAGGGTTGGTGCTATTGAAAGACTTATCCAAACCTTCGACGCCAAATAGGACTTATATGATGAAAATCTATTTTGAAAACATGTTTGCAATTTACGGGTCCAACGCCTCATGGATTTACATGGGGTTTAGTGCTATTGAAAGACTTACCTAAAACCGCCAATACCGTTTGGTATTTTCATGCCCAAATCAAAATAATGAAAATATGGAACAATATTTACAACATAGTAAAAAATGGCAAGAAATTTAGAGCATAACGGGAAGCAATAAATTAATGGAATTTACAAGGAGGGATTTTAATGGGTCCAATGCCTATGGAATTACGTGGTGGTTAATGCCTCTTTGAGGTCTTACATAGTCCACCACGACCAATCGGGATTATCACGCCCAAATCACAAAGGGAAAAAATGGGAAAATGACAATATTCACAATATAATATTTACAACGTAGTAAATGTAAATAAAGCGATAAATGACGTTATTTAACACATGGGGATGTATTTTTCGGGTCAAATACCTCGTAGGCTAACAAGGTTGTTACGGCCTCGTTAGAGGTCTTACGCAACTGAGCCAAAGCTACTCAATATTTGCCGTACTAAAACACGAGGAAACCGGTGTATTTTTCGGGTCAAGACCTCGTGGGCTAACATGGTTGTCAACGGCCTTTCGTTAGAGGACTTACGCGAGCCGCCAAAGCCACTCAATATTGCCGTACTATAACACACCGGGGGAGGGGGGGTAATCACAACAAATATTCACAAGTACGTATAAAATGTAAACAAAGCGATAAATGACTAGAAATGTAAATAAAGCGATAAATGACAAGGAAATGTAAATAAAGCAATAAATAGACAAAGAAATGTAAACAAAGCAATAAATAGACAAGGGAATGTAAATAAAGCAATAAATGAAACTAGTAAAACATAAATGAAACTAAAATGAAATAAATGATGTAAGAGAAAGGGAGAGAGAGAGAGAGAGTGGAGTGGGAAGATGAGGAGAGGTTAGAGAGAGAAGCACCTAATAGATGCTTCTCACTCTAAAAACCCCCCAAAGTCCCTAAAGAAAAAGAAAAGGGAGAAAGAGCTTAGAGAGAGAGAGAGATTACCTAGAGAGGAGTCTCTCTCTCTAAAACTACCCAAAAATCCCCTCCTAAAACCCCCTAAACCCCTATTTTCTGCCTAAACTAAGCTCTAGAAGGCCTAGTGCCCGAGCAAAAACTATGTGCTGCAAATGAGGGGGGGGAGGGTCGGTTTTATAGAAAACCGTGCACGCCTCGCGCAGCACCATCATGCGCGGCGCATGACGGTCCTGCGCGAGTTGTGGTACTGCCACGTGGCAGTCTTATCCTTCCACGCCAGCAGCCCCTCGAATCCTCCTCGATTTCCGTGCGCGTACCCTTTTTTATCCGATTTTCGGGGGCAGTTTTGGAGGTCTTCCGGAACTCAAAATGGGTCATGCGGCATATCGTCGGAAAGCTCTCGACGTCCTCTTTCCAACGATATAAAGTTTGCGCGAATCGGAGTTCGGACGAGGGAGTTATGGCTCCCGGAAGTCGGGGTGTCGGAGCTGTTTTTGTGCACTCTTCCGATGCGAAGATTCCGGTCAAACGGGGGATGCTATCGGCGAACCGAGAGTTCCACGACGTAGCCGGAGTCATTATCTTTCCAACGCACCCGGGCTCGCGGATCAACTTGTTGCGAGCAGGAAAGACTCTGCGCGCGAAGGCGGCTGTCCGGGAGAAAAAATGCGTTTTGCTCCCAGCGCGTTTTTTCTCAAATCTTGTCCCAGTTCGCGCGCATATTTGACCTAGCTCCCGATGTCGGATTTTGACGTTCTTGGTACCGTCGGAAAGCTTGCGCTGCCTATTTTTGCAAGGTTCCGGATTCGCGGGAATCCGAGCTTGGACTTGTGAGATATGGCCCCGCGAGCAGAGTCCACCGGGGTGTTTTTGGTCCGTTTGAGGGCAGTTTTCCGATCAGGATTCCGGCTGACCCCGATAAATTCTTGGCGATCCGAGAGTTCCACGTCATGCATGAATGTGTCTTCTTTCCAATGTGCCCGGGCTCGCAGATCAACTTGTTGCGAGTCAGGAAGACTCTGTGCGCAAGCGTGGCAACGTCGGTGGGAAAATTCCGGAAACTTTCAGCACAGCCTTATTTCGTCGGCCTGTTTTCACGCGCGTGGTAGACGTAGCTCCCGATGTCGGATTTCCGACGATCTTGGTATCGTCGGAAAGCTTGCGCTACCTACTTTTCAACGGTACAGGCCTTGCACAGAGGCGAGCTTGGGTTCGCAAGATATGATCTTGCGAACAGAGGCCGTCGGAATGTTCCTTATGCCAAGGGGTCATCTTCTGACTGAGATTCCGGCTTGACCGGAGGAGCTCTTGACGATCCGAAAGTTGCGTGTGGTAGCTGAAGTGAACCTCTTGCCTAAGGGTCTTGGCTCGCGGACCAAGTTGCAGCGGGTCGGAGAGAATCTTTGCGCAAACGTTGCCTCCCAAATAGGCTGTTTTGTCAACAATACTTACCAAAAATTTGGCTAAGTGTTCGGACCGTTTTTTCGCAGTTTTGTTTCTCGTCCGTTTTCACCCGTAAAACGGAATCGAAGCTCTTGATATTCTCTATACCTTGGTCAAGGGGTGGTCAGTTCGATCCAGTTTTTGGTCTGGTCAACGGTCCGGTCAAACCTTGGTCAAACTTGGTCAACCTTGGTCAAACCTGGTCGAATTTGGTCAAAGCTCTCCAAACTCTTGGAAATGTATCCCGGACTTACATTTCAAGGGTTTCTGGGCACGGTGGGTCCTAGTCGGGTTGGAAACGGCTCGGTCAAACCTCGGTCAAACTTTGGTCAACCCTAGTCAAACTTGGTCAACCCTAGTCAAACTTGGTCAAACCTTGGGAAATGTGTCCCGGACCTTCTTTTTGGGAGTATTTGAGGTGATGAGCCCTCGTCGGATCAGGCCGACTTGGTTCGGGCTGCCTCGTTTTGCGTGCCGACACCCGAGAAAATCCCGGGGGTAAAAATGGGGTTATGACAGTTGCCCCTTCTTTGTTTGGCGTTTCTTGGCACAAGGAACGTCGGACAAAGAATAAATGACTCGATTTTTGCCCGCTGGGATTTTCTCGGTTTTCGTGCCTGTCCTCAGGTACTGCGAGAAATCCTCCTCAGTTTGCGTGTCATTCTCTGTCAGACGCGCTGGCTCTCAACCGGTTGACACACGGGTCAAAAGTCTAGGTAGGTTTCAGATTCTTGGTTTTCTCAAAACTCCATTTTTCCTGCTTCTGCTTTTTTTTTTCTGGCTCAGATCTCGCGCTCCGGAAGTCCGTTCGCCCTTCTGAGGTACGTCGCCATGTGCGCATCTTTCTATGGGGCATATGTTTTGAAAATTATGGGCTGAATGTAGGACTTGCCTTATTTAGCCTTGGGATCCAAGTGGGTCCCGCAATGCAGAAGAATTTTAACTTGTCTTGGAAATTCTTCCAAATCTTTCGTGCAAAGCTGAAATCTGCTTCACATTTTAAATCAAGGATGGTTTGGCTTGGGTGACCACCCAAGTCTCAAACCGGGGATGAATTGGAGATGAATCGGCCTGGGTGAGCACCCAGGTCTCGAAACGAAATTTGTGATTCGGGTCCGAATCGGTCTGGTCCACCCAGGCCCTCGAAACGGAGACGAATCGGGGAACGAATCGGCCTGGGTGACCACCCAGGTCTCGAAACGAAATTTGTGATTCGGGTCCGAATCGGTCTGGGTGACCACCCAGGCCCTCGAAACGGAGACGAATCGGGGAACGAATCGGCCTGGTCCATCCAGGTCTCGAAACGAAATTTGTGATTCGGGTACGAATCGGCCTGGGTGACCACCCAGGTCTCGAAACGGAGACGAATCGGGGACGAATCGGCCTGGGTGACCACCCAGGTCTCGAAACGAAATTTGTGATTCGGGTACGAATCGGCCTGGGTGACCACCCAGGTCTCGAAACGGAGACGAATCGGGGAACAATCGGCCTGGGTGACCACCCAGGTCTCGAAACGAAATTTGTGATTCGGGTACGAATCGGCCTGGGTGACCACCCAGGTCTCGAAACGGAGACGAATCGGGGAACAATCGGCCTGGGTGACCACCCAGGTCTCGAAACGAAATTTGTGATTCGGGTACGAATCGGCCTGGGTGACCACCCAGGTCTCGAAACGGAGACGAATCGGGGACGAATCGGCCTGGGTGACCACCCAGGTCTCGAAACGAAATTTGTGATTCGGGTACGAATCGGCCTGGGTGACCACCCAGGTCTCGAAACGGAGACGAATCGGGGACGAATCGGCCTGGGTGACCACCCAGGTCTCGAAACGAAATTTGTGATTCGGGTCCGAATCGGTCTGGTCCACCCAGCCCTCGAAACGGAGACGAATCGGGAACGAATCGGCCTGGTCCACCCAGGTCTCGAAACGAAATTTGTGATTCGACATTTTGTCAAAGTCGTAATCTAGCAGTTAGATCTATTTTGGAAATTCATCCAAGTGGTCAAGGAAAATTGGGATTTGAAACTTGTCAAATCGCAATTGGGTAATCAGACCCGGTTTGGAAATTCATCCAAACGGTCGGGGAAAAATTGGGATTTGAGACTTGTCAAATCGCAATTGGGTAATCAGACCCGGTTTGGAAATTCATCCAAACGGTCGGGGAAAAATTGGGATTTGAGACTTGTCAAATCGCAATTGGGTAATCAAACCCGGTTTTGGAAATTCATCCAAATGGTCGGGGAAAATTGGGGTTTGAAACTTGTCAAACCTCAATTGGATAATCAGACCTGGTTTGGAAATTCATCCAAACAGTCAGGGAAAAATTGGGATTTGACACTTAGTCGAATCGCAATTGGGTGGTCAGACCCGGTTTGGAAATTCATCCAAACGGTCGGGGAAAATTGGGGTTTGAAACTTGTCAAACCTCAATTGGATAATCAGACCTGGTTTGGAAATTCATCCAAACAGTCAGGGAAAAATTGGGATTTGACACTTAGTCGAATCGCAATTGGGTGGTCAGACCCGGTTTGGAAATTCATCCAAACGGTCGGGGAAAATTGGGATTTGAGACTTGTCAAATCGCAATTGGGTAATCAGACCCGGTTCGGAAATTTATCCAAACGGTCGGGGAAAAATTGGGATTTGAGACTTGTCAAATCGCAATTGGATAATCAGACCTGGTTTGGAAATTCATCCAAACAGTCAGGGAAAAATTGGGATTTGACACTTAGTCGAATCGCAATTGGGTGGTCAGACCCGGTTTGGAAATTCATCCAAACGGTCGGGGAAAATTGGGATTTGAGACTTGTCAAATCGCAATTGGGTAATCAGACCCGGTTCGGAAATTTATCCAAACGGTCGGGGAAAATTGGGATTTGAACTTGTCAAATCGCAATTGGGTAATCAGACCCGGTTGGAAATTTATCCAAACGGTCGGGGAAAAATTTGGATTGTTTGATTGTCTTTTCCTATCATTGGGTTTTCGAGTATGAAGTTTACCTGGCTTTTCTGACTCTTGGATTGCCTTGTTGTTGCTTTCTTTGCAGATGTCTCATCGAGAGGTAGTGGTAGCGGAGATCGTCGCCGGTCCTCACGCCTTGGATTCTTGTGAATGTATGAACATTGAGGGTCAGATCTTAAGAAAGACCTGAGGTAGACTTGGGGTCATGTGAATTTAGCTTCCCCTTCTTGGGTTTGTCGCCGATGGTGGCATTCCCATGTGGTCCATTCCTGAGGGATTTTCGGCTTTGTGTGCTTTAGGTGCCATGCGAGCTTCCATTGAGGTGGTTGTTGCTCTGTCTGCTGGGTCGGAGTGCACTCGCATCCCATACTTTAGGCTTAGCTATCTCGTAGGTTAGCTGCGGATTTGAATCATCAAAGGATTGGGTCTTATACATCCAAGAGGCCCACTTCTATCATCATTGGGTCTTACTCCTTTCTTGAGGCCCATTTCATCATCATAGGGTCCTACTCCTTCACGAGGCCCATTTCAGCAGATCCTGGGTCTTACTCCTTCACGAGGCCCATTTCAGCAACTCTTGGGTCTTACTCCTTTACGAGGCCCATTTCTATCAATGTCGGGACTTACTCCTTCACGAGGCCCATTTCTATCATCATTGGGTCGGGACTTACTCCTTCACGAGGCCCATTTCATCATCATCGGGTCTTACTCCTTCACGAGGCCCATTTCAGCAACTCCTTGGGTCTTACTCCTTCACGAGGCCCATTTCTATCAATCTTGGGTCTTACTCCTTCACGAGGCCCATTTCAGCAACTCTTGGGTCTTACTCCTTCACGAGGCCCATTTCTATCAATGTCGGGACTTACTCCTTCACGAGGCCCATTTCATCAATGTTGGGTCTTACTCCTTCACGAGGCCCATTTCGGATGACTCTTTCGAATTTTTCCAATTTTTCTCCTGACAAAAATGGAAAAATTTGCCCCAGTGTGTAGCGTTGAATAAATTTTTCTAGCTTCTTGAAGATAGAAAAATTTTGCCCCAGTGTGAAGCAATGCATGCTGATGCGGAATCCTGGATTTCTTCCTCTATCTCCTTTGCATCGGACTGCGATAACCACCCGAGAGTCGAACTATTTTCCTTCGAAATTTTTCAAAACCCTTTTGAAAAATTTTGGCCCAGTATGGAATATCGAAACAAATTTTTCCAGCTTCTCGAAGATGGAAAAATTTTGCCCCAGTATGGCATTATCTTGATCGGTACGAGTTTCCAAACTCTTCATGCACATACTTCTTGGTTTGGTCCAAACTAACTGCCCGAGTCTCGAACCAGCTCTTCTTCACAATTTTTCAGTTTACTGAAAAATTTGCCCCAGTGTGGAATCACACGTGTCGATGTAGAATCTAAATTTCCGCTTCTGTCCCTTTCGCCCTGGATCAAGACAGCCGTTCAAGTGTTGAGCCGCTTTTCCCTTCAAAATTTTTCAAAACCTGCTTTTGAAAAATTTGCCCCAGTGTGTTGTCAAATTCAATCATGAGACATTCCTCGGTTGCTTCTTAACTTTTCCGGTCTTCTCAGTGCTGACAACATGCTTCTGGTCATTAGCTCATCTAGTCGGTCTGTCTAATGCTCTTGATCATTTCGGTCAGACGACACTTTCTCAATCTTCGATCCGCTTGGTTGAACCTTCGGCTCTTTCAACTAATTCCTGATGGTGGTAGCATCTTCCTTGATCTCTGGTTTGTCTTCTAATTTTTCCGTTCGCGGAAAAATTGCCCCAGTGTGGTACAATAAGATCAATGGTGAGACCCATGGATAAACCGAAGGTCTTTGTCACACGTTTTCCTCCAATTCCGGGTCTCATTTCTTTCTCAGAAACCTTTCTCGCATTGGCTATTCAGAATTCCTTATTCCCGGGCTTCGATACTATCACCGATTTGGGAGATTCTGCAAGAGGTGTCCATTCGCCTGGATGATGTAGATCTTCAGTGACCTAGAAATCTGCCTCAGTATCGACCTCCATGTCTGCTGAGTGTGTCTATGATGAGAGATTTCCTTCCAATTTTCTGGAAACCTTTGAATACCACCCACGGTTTGGTAGAACCAAGAAGGAAAAATTGCCCCAGTATCAAGGTTGAGACTGGGGCTTGGCCTTCGTTTTCTTATGGACAACATTCGACCAAAGCCAGTGTATGGGATTGTGTTTGGGCATTTTCTGGTCAAGGCATGCTGTTTGAAGGGAGTCTAGGGGGAAAGTGCTTAACATCTTTCAGGGTTTTTTGGCCAGTGGCTTGACTGGTGGTTTAGAGGGTGAAATGAATTTCATAGGTTGTTGCAATTCTGCACAAATCCTTCTTTGAAAAATTTTCCTCATTCAAGATTTCGAGGACTGTTTTTTAGAAAATCATTTTTCAAATCTTTTTATTCTTGGAAAATCATTAAAGAGTATAATCTTTTGAAAATTCTTTCAAATGCATGCATCGTCTGAGAGAGGCTAGGCAAAGCCTTGTTTCCTTTATAGTTAATGGGTGCCTCTGCTCAACAACCATCCCTTACCGAGAATGGAAAGCATGGTCCCTCGGGTTAATCTGTTTGGCATTATCCTGTGAGCTTTCTGAGTGAGCTCTTCTTTTATTTCTTTTGAATTGGGGTGAGGCTTCAAACATTGAAGTCACTCTTGTTTGGCCCGAAGGCCATGGTGCAAAGTGGACGGTGCCCTTTATGAGATACGACCTCTTGAAGGTGCGTGATCTAGATTCCATCATTACCAGTTTTTGACCAAAAGTTCATTGCTACATGACCAACCGATCATCAATGATCAGTGAGGTCTTTGTTGGCTTGTAACGTGGCCTTGGGGTTAAAAGGGTGCTTGAAACGAAGGATATAAGGCTCAAAATTACTTCGTGATGTTTCCTTGGCACAAGCTCCTTAGGCTAAGCAGTCGCTCCCAGTTAGGAAGGACTTTCAAAGGACCGTAATGTAAGGCTTTGGTTTCTCCTAGGCTTATGGGAGGATAATTTTGGCTTTGAAATTACTTGAGGGGTTTTCCTAAAGTCAAGGATTACTCTTCGTTTGAATTTCACTCCATTAAGCACTACCCTAGTCCTTAATTTGAACATTTCACTAGATTCTCCTATTCACTGAGTTTAGCTTTCCTTGGGTTGACTTTCTCTTCAGTTTTTGGACTTCTTTCCCCTCTTTCTTTTATTTTGGGGGGAATTCACTTGATTGACTTTGTTTCCTTTGGGAGTCTCATTTACTCACTTTGTTTGCTTTTGCCTAGTGTGAGACTCTCACAACCATTTAACCTGCCCCAGTGTGGGGGGTAATCCTTGACTGGTTTTTCATAGAAGAAAAACGAACAGGCTCAACTTGGTTAGCAAGTGGCATTTTTCTACAAGTGGGAGGATAGTTGAACGGAGGCCTTTTCCGTCATCCTGAGTACTAACTTCTTAGCCTAGAGAGCTTAAGTGCCATTTCATAAATCCGGGTGAATTTTTTTTTAAAAATATATTCTTTGGATCAGCGGGGTTTACAAGCGGTATAACTGTTTGGATAGTAGAAACAATGCCTCCATCATTTCATATCCAATCAATTGGTCAGTGAAGCTAGAACTTTTAGTCACCTACTGGTTTAGGATCACACCAACATTGGTCGTGAAAAGTAGGAATCATGTGCAAAAGGGTTAAGTGCTTCATGTGTTTGAGAAAAAAGTGTTTCGGGCGTGGGTGTTCAGAGAACACATGCCGCTCCTTCTCAGTAGTGGATAGTAATTTTACTTAGACACCTCATTTTCCATGAGTGGAATTATGGTGTTGACTCGTCCCTCTCATGGATGCATGCATTTCAAACAAATCTTTTTGTGATTTTGAATTTATTATGCACATTTTGAAAGATTTTGAAAAATTTGTACAGGGTTGCAACAAACTACTCAACATAGATATATAGATATAGGAAAGTTTGTGGGATCGTGATTGAATCTCAAAGGTTCTCTTGTGCTTTGCCTTCCGTGGGTGGTATGGATGTCTCCTGCTGGTGGGGGGTCAGTCCGCTTAGTGTGTACTTCTTCCTCTTCGGTGGTGGTGATGTCTAGGTCTTGAGAACTCATCCTTGGCGATGCGGGATCCAGGCTCCGGTGCTCCTTGGAATGGTTCGCTCTGTCTGATCTCTTGATGGCCCATTGGCGCCAAAGCCAAGTGTTGACCTAGCCTTCTTCATGGGAACAGTATGCATACTTGGCTTCCTAGCTTGGACCATGAAAGGTACATCTGGCTCCGAGTGACCAAGCCCTTGTATCTTCCGTTTGAGTGTCACGCATCTGTTGGTGCGGTATTCGGCTTTCTCCTTATCAGAACTGCACTGGTCATCTAGATTTCGAAAGTTCGACATAAGCTTTGGTTGAGTTTTGGGCACTGTATGCTCCCCTACCTCTGAGAGTGTTGGTAGCATGGTCAAATGAACTGGCTGAATGCCACAGGTAGTGGGCCCTTGAGACTGAGGAGAAGGGATGACAGTTTCATCTTTGCAATGCTCTGGGGGCCATGCAATGATCACACTTGGAGTAGAGCCCTCATTGATTCTAAGAATCCCATGATCAACAAGGTCTTGTACCTTATTCTTCAAAGCATGACAATCCTCTAGCGAATGGCCAGGTCTTCCAAAATGGAATTCACATTTTTTGGATGAATCATGAAGAAGATGAGGGCTTTGTTTCAAGAAAACCGGTGAGATTAACCTTTTTCTCCAACAACCTTGGGTAAGAGCTCATCCATAGGCATAGGCAAAGTACAAAATTTTCTCGATTCTGACTTTAGTTTTGCGGACGGAAGAAAGATTTCGACCTGGATTGGTATCGCTCCAGTGTGAAGCATGAGAGTTTCCTTGCCTTCGGTGTCTTTCTGTTTCCCGTTTGCTTAGTGACTTCGTACTTGCCTGTCCTATAGGTAGAGTGAGAGGCAAGGTCCCTGATTGCCTTTCTATTCGTCTTTCAAGCAAAGTGCCCGTAAGGGTGATCAGCTGGTGCATTGATTGGACCACTTCATCGAGTCGTTTCTCTAACTGCTTCAACTCTCTCAACCACATTCTTGGGTGTGTACCGCTTGTGAGGGATCATAGGATGATCAACTTCCTTTGGCTCTTCTTTCTTGCTAATCGGACTTTGAGCTTCTTTTTCAGATTCTTTACTGCCCTTCGAGGAATGCCCATCTACGTCAGAATGGGGTTCAATTGTATCTCCTTGGTTGCTAGGGTATAATGGTTGTCCTTGCAAACTTCTGATGTCTGAGTGATCATCTTCCTTCTTGTTCATCACATTCTCTTCTCCATTGCCATACATTTGTAGAGACTGAGGGCCCTCAAGGGTGTTCCAATTCCCTTTTGGAGATGGATCGTTCTCGGGTGCGACGTTGGGATCAACTGTTCGCGCTTCATTCTCCACATCAGGCTTGGCCAGTGCTAGTAAGGCTGATGCATCCACCATCTTTGTACTCCTCATAGTCTTTTCGACCTTGGCATCTAATTGGAAGTCTCTTTCTTCAGGCTTTGAAGGTTGCACCGGTGGTGGGCCCAAATTGGTGTCAGAATGTCCTCCTGTGTTATCTTCGGATGTACCTTTGTCAATGTCTTCTACTTGCTTCTCACTTTCCGTGTCACGTTTCACCAAAAGGCGTACGAAATTCAGAAGGTCGTTGAACTTCTCCTCGAATGAAGCCATGCGGATATCCTGTGCACTAGGCCCACTTGTTTCTCCCATCATTTGTTCGTGAATGTAGATAAAACCTAGAGAGGGAAACAAGCATCAAGTTAGATTTTGAATTCACAGTTGAGTGCATGACCTTGGCTCACTTTGTGGGTAAACCATGGCTAAGTATTTATGCGTATGCATGCTATGCATGAGTACAATATGTATGGACAAACAAATGGGTCCTCCTATTGGGTTGCCAGAAATTGGCGAGCCTTTCGGCCCATGGTTTTATTTTGAAATTTTGGGTGACCACCATCAATCAATATGAGGATCGGGATGACACAGGTAGACATCTATAGAGTTAAGAACTCGTGTATGTACATAGTGGTATCGTCAACGGAGAAATAGGCTTTTACACCGACAAAATTCGACGAGCCTTTCGGCGCTCGGTTCCATTTTGAAAGATTTTTTTTTTTTTTTTTTTGGGAACCAGTGTCGATAGGTGTGAAAGTCGTATTCTTAGTTGACGGACAACACAATGGGTAAATATCTACATTCCCACATAGAGTTGAGAACTCTTTAGGGTTGACACATGTATGGACTCATCAACGAAGAGATGGACTTTCACACTATCAAAATTTGACGAGCCTTTCGGCGTTCGATTCTATTTTGAAAGATTTTTGAGAACCGATGTCAATTAGTGCAAAGGTCATACTCTTGGTTGGAAGTGACGAGACTCTACACGACCTTACAGAGCTTGGAAGCTCTTGGGGTTTACAGGTATGTACATGATGGACAAGTCAACGAAGAGATGGACTCTCACATCACTGAAAATTGGCGAGCCTTTCGGCGCTCGGTTCTATTTTGAAAAATTTTGGGGAAACCGATGTTAGTCGATGTGAGAGTCATACTCTTGGTTGAAGACAACACAATGGGTAAATATCTACATCCCTATACAGAGTCAGGAACTCTTAGGGCTTATACGTGTATGTACACTATGGTTACGACTCATCAACAAGGAGATAGACTCTCACATCACCAAAAATTTGACAAGCCTTTCGGCGGTTCTATTTTGGAAAAAAAATTTTTGAGAACCGATGTCGGTTGGTGTGAGGGTCGTACTCTTGGTCGAAGACAACGCAATGGGTGAACATCTATATCCCTATATAGGAGCGGAAACTCTTAGGGTTTACATATGTGTATACTACGGACAAGTCGACAAAGAGATGGACTTTCACACTATCAAAATTTGACGAGCCTTTCGGCGTCCGGTTCCATTTTGAAAATTTTTGGGAACCGATGTCGATTGGTGTGAAGGTCATACTCTTGGCTGGACATGACAACACTCTATACATCCCATGTAGAGTTTGGAACTCTTAAGGGTTTCATGCGTATGTACATGATGGTTACATGCGTACCAACAAAAAGGTAGACTCTCACATTACCAAAACTCGACGAGCCTTTCGGCGTTCGGTTCCATTTTTGAAAATTTTTGGAGGGAACCGGTGTCGGTCAATGTGAGGGTCGTACTTTTGGTTAAGGACGACACGACTCTATACAAAATGGTTACAAATGTATCAACGAAAAGATGGACTATCACATCTTATCCAAAATTCGACGAGCCTTTCGGCGTTCGGTTCCATTTTGAAAATTTTTGAGGGAACCGACGTCGGTTGGATGTGAAGGTCGTACTTTTGGTTGAGGATGACTTGACATAGACTATGGTTACAATCGTATCAACGAAAAGATAGGACTCTCACATTACCAAAAATTTGACGAGCCTTTCGGCGTTCGGTTCCATTTTGAAAGATTTTTGGGAACCGATGTCGGTTAATGTGAGGGTCGTACTTTTGGTTGAGGACGACTTGACTCTATACACAATGGTTACAATCGTACCAACGAAAAGATAGGCTCTCGCATTACCAAAAATTGACGAGCCTTTCGGCGTTCGGTTCCATTTTGAAAGATTTTTGGAGGGAACCGATGTCGGTTAATGCGAGGGTCGTACTTTTGGTTGAGGACGACATGACTCTATACACGATGTATCAACGAAAAGTTAGACTCTCACATTACTGAAAATTCGACGAGCCTTTCGGCGTTCGGTTCCATTTTGAAAATTTTTGGAGGGAACCGATGTCGGTTAATGTGAGGGTCGTACTTTTGGTTGGGGTACGACAAGACTATGTACACGCGTATCAACGAAAAGATAGACTCTCACATTACTGAAATTCGACGAGCCTTTCGGCGTTCGGTTCCATTTTTGAAAATTTTTGGAGGGAACCGATGTCGGTTAATGTGAGGGTCGTACTTTTGGTTGGGGTACGACAAGACTATGTACACGCGTATCAACGAAAAGATAGACTCTCACATTACTGAAATTCGACGAGCCTTTCGGCGTTCGGTTCCATTTTTGAAAGATTTTTGGGAACCGATGTCGGTTAATGTGAGGGTCGTACTTTTGGTTGGATACGACACGACTCTATACATCCCATGTAGAGTTTGGAACTCTTTGGGTTTGAGTGGTTTGCAACGGGTATGGACAACGTGGTTATCCTATCCCTTTATCAAACAATGACATGCAAACAAAGGTTTAGATAGATAGAACCTGACTCGGCTCCAATTATTTTATCACCACCTGGAAAATAGCACAACGCTTTTCCCTTGACTCATTTTGAAAAGACACATCCTATTTTTGGGTATCCTATCTTAGGTTGGATGTTCACTCGGTTGGCTTTTACCAGAGCCCTCACAGGTAAGTTTTCTACACTATAGCTTACTATATGCAACATGGTATGACACAGCTTGGAATTCTGTTTCCTAAAGGGGCCGATGATCATGCCCGTTTCATCCTCCCGAAGGAAGTCGAAAGGGTATTGGATCACCGGGGAAGCACTTGCACGCCCCCCTCGATCTCCACGGGTGTGAAGGGAGAAGGGTGGATTCTCGTGTTCCATGTCCTAGATATAAAAGGGTTCGTGGTGGAGCCTGTACTAGCCCAGCCCCACCTGAGTCCGGGTTCGACCCAAAAGTCCAATGAGTGTATATGTCATGATTTTGAAAGTAAAAAGGGAAAAGACTTTTTTGTACAAAGCACAATATACAATATGTGTTGCATAAAATAAATCTCTATCCTATGTTCGCAGTTTATATACAAGAATATAGACATGCTAAAATCAAAACACTATACAAGATGAAATAAAGAATGAATCAAATAATGAATACCAACAAATATATACACACATGCTTAGCAAAGAAAACACCGAAAGACTATAGGCTTAAACCCTCTAAGTCCCCAGTGGAGTCGCCAAGCTGTCGACACCGGCGGAAAATCTTCTTCTAATTTATTTAAATTTTTATTTTCCTAGATACCGACCCCCATTTGGCGAGTGTTGTGTGTGTTCCTCTATCTCTTTTCCGTTTCGAGATACGAGTTGTGTGTGTGTGGGAACTTGTGTACGTGTGTGCGTGTGAGCACAAATTTGGAGTCGCCACCAATCATGGGAAATTTTAAGGTGTGATTGGGCACCTATGTCTAATAGATTTTACCCTCCCTATTTAGACATCTACAACTAAATGGTCTTGAACCAGAGATAGGTTCGGGGGTTTGCTTATGCGTGGGGAAGGTGTTAGGCACCCCACGACATCCGTTTAAGAAAACGGTTACCTCCTTCCTAATGTTTTCTTTATTTGCTAAGCCTAAGGTTTGTTGGTTTTTATTATGTACAAATGTCCCGATTTCCGTCGTACGATATACCAAAAATGGCAAACGTAATATGACTTCGTTCGGTTTTGATTAGACTCTTTATTTCACCATCCCTTTTATCTTTGTATCTTTTAAATTTCCGGGCATTTCGGTGGTAGGATATACTTGAAATCCTAACACCTAGTGCCGGGACAAACAATTAATGTTTTTGGTGCCATATTCGGGATCTCTTTACCCTTGATTTCCAAGAGTAAAGCGGTCCGTCAAATGGCGGGGTTTTGGGATGATTAATTCACACTTTGGGGAATTTTAGACCATGATCCTATGGGAGTTAGAACGTGTAGAATCCTTACACGAAAGCACGTACCAGCCACGCCCCCGTGTAAAGGACTCATACCTTCGTTTCTAACGCCCACATTACCATGTTTACTCTTTTTAAAGTTTTCATGGCAAAGTGTATTTTAATCACATTTTTATATCAAAGCAATAAACAATCAAACAAGTAATCACGGCATGTTCGCAGCACATAAATCACAAGAATGAGCATGGCATCAAATGGTAAAACATTCAATCAAATAATCACGGCATGTTCGCAGCACATAAATTACAAGAATGAATGAGTATGGAATGATCACGGCATGTTTGCAGCACATAAATCATGAAGTCAAATGAGTAATCATGAGCGCATAAATACTAAAATGCAAGTATGGGATGATTATGGCATGTTGGCAGCATAAATGAACACAACACTTAATGAAATGTGCAATTTCATGAGAATTTTTAGGGAAAGGGTCAAGACCTCGTGGGGTCGGGATTCGATGCTATTGAAAGACTTACTCGGATCCCGACACCACCATAGGATTTACATGAATAAACAAAACAATCTAAAAAGAGGGTTTCAATGCCTTTTCGGGCTTACACGAAGGGTTGGTGCTATTGAAAGACTTATCCAAACCTTCGACGCCAAATAGGACTTAAATGAGAAAATCTATTTGAAAACGGGGTTTCAATGCCTTTTCGGGCTTACACGAAGGGTTGGTGCTATTGAAAGACTTATCCAAACCTTCGACGCCAAATAGGACTTAAATGAGAAAATCTATTTGAAAACGGGGTTTCAATGCCTTTTCGGGCTTACACGAAGGGTTGGTGCTATTGAAAGACTTATCCAAACCTTCGACGCCAAATAGGACTTAAATGAGAAAATCTATTTGAAAACGGGGTTTCAATGCCTTTTCGGGCTTACACGAAGGGTTGGTGCTATTGAAAGACTTATCCAAACCTTCGACGCCAAATAGGACTTAAATGAGAAAATCTATTTGAAAACGGGGTTTCAATGCCTTTTCGGGCTTACACGAAGGGTTGGTGCTATTGAAAGACTTATCCAAACCTTCGACGCCAAATAGGACTTATATGAGGAAAATCATTTGAAAACGGGGTTTCAATGCCTTTTCGGGCTTACACGAAGGGTTGGTGCTATTGAAAGACTTATCCAAACCTTCGACGCCAAATAGGACTTATATGGTGAAAATCTATTTTGAAAACATGTTTGCAATTTACGGGTCCAACGCCTCATGGATTTACATGGGGTTTAGTGCTATTGAAAGACTTACCTAAAACCGCCAATACCGTTTGGTATTTTCATGCCCAAATCAAAATAATGAAAATATGGAACAATATTTACAACATAGTAAAAATGGCAAGAAATTTAAGCATAACGGGAAGCAATAAATTAATGGAATTTACAAGGAGGGATTTTAATGGGTCCAATGCCTATGGAATTACGTGGTGGTTAATGCCTCTTTGAGGTCTTACATAGTCCACCACGACCAATCGGGATTATCACGCCCAAATCACAAAGGGAAGAAAAATGGGAAAATGACAATATTCACAATATAATATTTACAACGTAGTAAATGTAAATAAAGCGATAAATGACGTTATTTAACACATGGGGATGTATTTTTCGGGTCAAATACCTCGTAGGCTAACAAGGTTGTTACGGCCTCGTTAGAGGTCTTACGCAACTGAGCCAAAGCTACTCAATATTTGCCGTACTAAAACACGAGGAAACCGGTGTATTTTTCGGGTCAAGACCTCGTGGGCTAACATGGTTGTCAACGGCCTTTGTTAGAGGACTTACGCGAGCCGCCAAAGCCACTCAATATTGCCGTACTAAAACACACCGGGGGAGGGGGGGATAATCACAACAAATATTCACAAGTGCGTATAAAATGTAAATAAAGCGATAAATGACTAGAAATGTAAATAAAGCGATAAATGACAAGGAAATGTAAATAAAGCAATAAATGACAAGGAAATGTAAATAAAGCAATAAATAGACAAGGAAATGTAAATAAAGCAATAAATGAAACTAGTAAAAGCATAAATGAAACTAAATGAACTAAAGAATGTAAGAGAAAGAGAGAGAGAGAGAGAGAGAGGAGTGGGAAGATGAGGGAGAGGTTAGAGAGAGAAGCACCTAATAGGTGCTTCTCACTCTAAAAACCCCCCAAAATCCCTAAAGAAAAAGAAGAGGGAGAAAGAGCCTTAGAGAGAGAGAGAGATTACCTAGAGAGGAGTCTCTCTCTCTAAAACTACCCAAAAACCCCCTCCTAAAACCCCCTAAACCCCTATTTTCTGCCTAAACTAAGCTCTAGAAGGCCTAGTGCCCGAGCAAAAACTATGTGCAAATGAGGGGGGGGAGGGTCGGTTTTATAGAAAACCGTGCACGCCTCGCGCAGCACCATCATGCGCGGCGCATGACGGTCCTGCGCGAGTTGTGGTACTGCCACGTGGCAGTCTTATCCTTCCACGCCAGCAGCCCCTCGAATCCTCCTCGATTTCCGTGCGCGTACCCTTTTTTATCCGATTTTCGGGGGCAGTTTTGGAGGTCTTCTGGAACTCAAAATGGGTCATGCGGCATATCGTCGGAAAGCTCTCGACGTCCTCTTTCCAACGATATAAAGTTTGCGCGAATCGGAGTTCGGACGAGGGAGTTATGGCTCCCGGAAGTCGGGGTGTCGGAGCTGTTTTTGTGCACTCTTCCGATGCGAAGATTCCGGTCAAACGGGGGATGCTATCGGCGAACCGAGAGTTCCACGACGTAGCCGGAGTCATTATCTTTCCAACGCACCCGGGCTCGCGGATCAACTTGTTGCGAGCAGGAAAGACTCTGCGCGCGAAGGCGGCTGTCCGGGAGAAAAAATGCGTTTTGCTCCCAGCGCGTTTTTTCTCAAATCTTGTCCCAGTTCGCGCGCATATTTGACCTAGCTCCCGATGTCGGATTTTGACGTTCTTGGTACCGTCGGAAAGCTTGCGCTGCCTATTTTTGCAAGGTTCCGGATTCGCGGGAATCCGAGCTTGGACTCGTGAGATATGGCCCCGCGAGCAGAGTCCACCGGGGTGTTTTTGGTCCGTTTGAGGGCAGTTTTCCGATCAGGATTCCGGCTGACCCCGATAAATTCTTGGCGATCCGAGAGTTCCACGTCGTGCATGGATGTGTCCTTCTTTCCAATGTGCCCGGGCTCGCAGATCAACTTGTTGCGAGTCAGGAAGACTCTGTGCGCAAGCGTGGCAACGTCGGTGGGAAAATTCCCGGAAACTTTCAGCAAAGCCTTATTTCGTCGGCCTGTTTTCACGCGCGTGGTAGACGTAGCTCCCGATGTCGGATTTCCGACGATCTTGGTATCGTCGGAAAGCTTGCGCTACCTACTTTTCAACGGTACAGGCCTTGCACAGAGGCGAGCTTGGGTTCGCAAGATATGATCTTGCGAACAGAGGCCGTCGGAATGTTCCTTATGCCAAGGGGTCATCTTCTGACTGAGATTCCGGCTTGACCGGAGGAGCTCTTGACGATCCGAAAGTTGCGTGTGGTAGCTGAAGTGAACCTCTTGCCTAAGGGTCTTGGCTCGCGGACCAAGTTGCAGCGGGTCGGAGAGAATCTTTGCGCAAACGTTGCCTCCCAAATAGGCTGTTTTGTCAACAATACTTACCAAAAATTTGGCTAAGTGTCGGACCGTTTTTTCGCAGTTTTGGCCACAACTCTCTCGTTTCTCGTCCGTTTTCGACCCGTAAAGTACGGAATCGAAGCTCTTGATATTCTCTATACCTTGGTCAAGGGGTGGTCAGTTCGATCCAGTTTTTGGTCTGGTCAACGGTCCGGTCAAACCTTGGTCAAACTTGGTCAACCTTGGTCAAACTTGGTCGAACTTGGTCAAAGCTCTCCAAACCCTTGGAGATGTATCACGGACTACATTTCAAGGGTTTCTGGGCACGGTGGGTCCTAGTCGGGTTGGAAACGGCTCGGTCAAACCTCGGTCAAACTTTGGTCAACCCTAGTCAAACTTGGTCAACCCCAGTCAAACTTGGTCAAACCTTGGGAAATGTGTCCCGGACCTTCTTTTTGGGAGTATTTGAGGTGATGAGCCCTTGTCGGAACAGGCCGACTTGGTTCGGGCTGCCTCGTTTTGCGTGTCGACACCCGAGAGAATCCCGGGGGTAAAAATGGGGTTATGACAAAAATCCCATTGCCAAATGTTCTTCCCCACAAAGCTTCTCAAAAGATTTCCTAAGCTTCGATTCACCAGCCACCTCAGTTTTTCCATCAGTTTGTGGATGGTAAGAAGAGCTTAATTGAAGTGTAGTACCAAGCTTCCTCCAAAGAGTACGCTAACAATGGCTTATGAACTTTGAATCTCGATCAAAGGTGGTAGTTTTTGGAACCCCATAGAGCTTAACTATGTCTCTAAAACATAAGTCAGCTATATAAGATGCATCTGCAGTCTTGTTACATGGAACAAAGTGAGCCATCTTGGAGAATCGATCAACAACCACCATAATAGAATCCTTACTTCTTTGGGTTCGAGGCTGATGATGTCAAAAATTAGTGGGTCCTGTCACACTTCAGTTGAGGGTTGGAAGACCTGTAATCACTAACAATAGGTCGAAGGAGACACCGGAGGGAATCCGATGTAGGTTTCTCCAATGGTTAAGTCAGTGACCAAATAAGAGATGAGTAGATCCTTGATAGAAGATATGTAGAGAGTAGGTAGTAAAAAGAGAGAATGTTGTACCTTTGTTGCTAGAAAGAGGCTCCTTTTATAGGGTTTGTAGGCTTGTTGACCGTTTGATGGAATTTAATGCCAACCTTGATTCTTGCATGTGATTAATGGGTCGTTATGGCAAATCATAACGGCTTGCTATTAAATGAGGGAGAGCTGGCATAACTTTACCATGGTTGTAGTGTCTTTTAATGATGCTATTTAGACGGTCGTCCATGAAGGTGTTCTGTATGGACGACAATCGCATAACTTTTCGTAATGGTCGTCTTTATCTTGTCGTCCAGGCGTGTTTATTTTGGTATTATCAGATGCCCCCCTAATTCCTTAAATTGAGTTAGTAGGATGACTCATTTAATGGAATTAATGAAGAAAGGGGTATGGTGGTAATTTTGGCTCTTTTTCCGTATTACCGAGGTGGGTTAATGATGGGAGGCGACGTTTTGGTGGAAATTTTTGACACGTATCGTTGTGTCAGTGGGTGCAATTGGAGCAATGTGACCTTTTGTCTGCCAACGAGGATTTCGGTTTTGAATATCAAAAACACGATTGCTCCCTCACTTTTCTTTTATTTTCTATTTTTGGCGTTGGTGTTTTGGGTGTTCTCTCTGGCGACCTTTTTCTTTTTGCGCTAGAAATTTCTCCAGTGAGTGTCCTATTTCTTATCCTTTATGAATTTTGGTTTTGAAATTTTTTGCACTGGATTCTTTGAGTATTCTGTTCAAAAATTTCTTGTGGGTGTTTGTCAGTTTGCCGATAGTGGTCTAGGACCTCTTCCCTTAAGTGATTACCTCCCTTCTTCTAGCGTGCTCCATTGCTTATAGGCAGAGCTTTATTCTTTGTCTTTTCTTGCAATACGCACCTGGGGAGTAGTTAGGCAATCGATGGCCACTGATGGGACTGATTGGCCAGCCATTTTGTCCGAGGAATTACCTGAGGGTTTGTCCTTGTCAGGGAGGGAAAACGAGGAGACGTCGTCTGAGGCTACTACCTCAACGCGTGTAACGTCTAAACTGCCTAGGGTATATAAGCGTTGGTCTGTTTATTCTTATTTTTCTAAGTTCAATACTGAGTCCATAGAGAGGATTAGGTCTAGGTATCAGGTTCCTGGGGATGTCGTCCTTAGGATACCTAACTTAGATGAGCAGGCATGTTCACCTGTTGAAGATGTTGCTTTTTACAAGTCGATGTTGACAGCTGGTCTTCATTTTCCTGTCCAACCTTTTATAAGGGAGCTATTAGATTTTCTTTCTTTGGCACCAGGCCAAGTTGCCCCAAATGGGTGGAGGGTGATCATTTCTTCCATGGTGATGTGGAGAGAGAGCAGTAATGGTTTGAATGACATCACTGTGGAGGAATTCCTTTACTATTTCGAGCCGAACTAGATAGCCACTTCTTCAGCCTTCTAGACTTTTAGAAATAGGGACAATTTGGTGAAATTGATGGAAGGGTTGCCATCGTCCATTCGTGGTTGGAAGGATAGGTATTTTTTTTGTCTGTGGAGATAATTGGGAGAGACTCCCTGAGGAAGGTGATGACTACATCTGGATTCGGAGGACGTGGGGGACTCCTTTGTCATCTGGTGTGTGTTACATTTGCACACACACACACACACATATATATATATATATATGTTCCTGTCTTGTGTCGAAGTATGTTCTTCCTGACGGGTTTTTTATATCATTTTCTTTTTTAGCTTTAGCTCATCCAGCGCTTTCTAAAGTTTGGAGGGATCATGTTCTAAGGGCTCATCATCTTTCCAACCGTCATTCTTTTGGTCCTAAACCTAGTGCCGCCGTCCTTACTCTTATTCAGACTAACGAAAAAAGTAAGAGTTCCTGTCCCTTCATTTTTGGATCGGGTGTTGTCATGTGTTTACGTTTTTTTCTTCTTCTTCTTGCAGGAATAGCCACCATGAAAATTAATAAGAGTAAATTGAAGAATATGGTGGAAAAGGGGGCTCCAGTGGTGCTTGCTAGCCTGAAGAGAAAGAAGGTCGACGAGGGTCAATCGTCCATTCTCCCTGAGCAGAGTGGTCCTTCTTCGAAGAAGGCATCTGTAGTACAAATGCCTCTCCTTGTTCCGCAACCGCATCCAGTTGTTCAAATCTCTGACTAGGAGATAGCCGTCATCCAAGCTACTGATGATGGATCGACCATATGTCGGAGTCATGCACTGGCGGCAAAAAGAGCTGAGGCTGTGGTTACTGAACTCGACTTCGAGGAATATGCTAACGCTCAGACTGAAAATGTTTCCAAGCTGATGGTTCATTCTCTTATGAGGGTAGGTTCAAAGAAATTTTTTTTTTTTTTTTTTTTTTTAACTTGATGTATATTTTATTCTTTTTCAGTTTTTGAATGAGGCAAGGGTGATCAGTCTTCGATGCCTTATTCTGGAAGATGACCTTGTTCGTCTGAAAGAAAGGTTGGCTGAATCAGAGGCCTCCCAAAAGATTTTGAACTGGGTGGTCTTCGAGTTGAGTAAGGAAAAGAGGGATGCGCTCGGGGAGTTAGAGAAGGCTAAAGTCGACTTGGCTACTAAGGATGGCGACGTGAAGGCTGCTGTGGACGCTTTTGATGAAGCTATGAAGGAGATGAGGCACTTGATGGGCTAGGTGGAAGGTGCTAGGGCAGCGGCGGTGTCAGATTACCAAGCTTCTGAAGCTTTCGAAGCTTTCAAGAAGCAGGCTAAAGAAAAATATCCTGACGTTGACTTTTCAGAGTTCCAGTCGTATGATGATATGAAATCTGTGAATGATGACAGGGGGGGGAATGATGGTGATCAAGAAGACGATGCTACTATTTAGTTTTTTTTGCATCTTTTACGAACAATTGGTTTATGGGGCTTGTGTTTTGGCCCTTTTGTTCTATTGTATGAATGGTTTACTCTTTTGTTTTTGACAACTCCTTGGGTTTTATGAATATTTTATAAGTTTCTAGGATAATTGTTTGATGTTCGGACGATTGTCACAGAGGATTGTGTTTTTGTGTGTTTTAACTGTTTGTTCTGAATGACGTATCCATAGTTAGAGGATCATGACATGGTTTTAATTTGGGATAATAATTTTTTAGTTGGTCGATCAATTTAACTTTGGATGATTTCTAGTTAAAAGATCGTGTAGGACGATACAGTTTAACTTAAGATATATATATATATATTAGTTAAAGGATCGTGTTGGATGATACAATTTAACTTTGAGTGATTTCTAGTTAAAAGATCGTGTTTGGAGGATGTAGTTTAACTTGGGATAATTTTTAGTTAAAAGATCGTGTCAAACAATGCAGTTTAACTTGAGATAATTTTTATATTTAAAAGATCGTGTTAGACAATATAGTTTAACTTAGGATAATTCTTTAGTTAAAAGATCGTGTTGGACGATGCAGTTTAACTTAAGATAATTTTTTTTTTTAGTTAAAAGATCGTGTTGGACGATGCAGTTTAACTTTGGAGTGATAACTTGACACAGGATTTACCATGGTTCTGCAACTATGCCTACGTCCACCTTATTTAGTTTTTATTGGAGATATTCTTTCTTACAGATACAATTTTGGCCAATCTGGTCTAGGGGTAGTAATTTTTGAGATGTTCAATATTCCACAGATGAGGGAGTCGTCTTCCATCCATTACTTCTAAGTGATAAGTACCTCGTTGATGGATTTCAATGACTCTACATGACCCTTCCCAATTTGGGCCTAATTTTCCTTGAGTGGGATCTTTGGTAACTAGAGTGACCTTTCGTAGGACGAGATCTCCTATATCAAATTGTCTTTACTTGACTTTCATATTGTGATGATGGGCCATGTTCTTCTGATATCTCTTCATCCTTGTTCCACCTTTTCTTGGACTTCATCGACTAGGTCTAGGTTGAGGCAGATCTGCTCGTCGTTTTGTTGATCGTCATACATCGCTATGCGGAAGGTCGTCAGCCCTATTTCTACTGGGACAACTGCTTTAGTTCCGAACGTCATTCGAAATGGCGTTTCCCCTGTCGGTATTCTTATCGTTGTCCTATATGCCCATAGGATGATTGGGAGTTCTTCTGGCCATAGCCCCTTTGCCCTCTCAAGTCGGGTTTTGATGAGTTTGAGCAAAGACCGATTTGTTACTTCGACTTGTCCATTGGCTTGTGGATGGCCAGGAGATGAGTAATGCTTGTGAATTCCCAATTCCTCGAAGAATTGCCTGAATCTTGGATTATCGAACTGCTTACCATTATCTGACACGAGAACTCGTGGAATGCCGAACCAGCATATCACTGTCTTCCAGACGAAGTTCTGGACATTCTTTTCTATTATTGTGGCCAGTGGTTCGGCTTCTACCCATTTGGTGAAATAGTCAATCGCGACTACCAAGAATTTTAACTAACGTCTTCCAGTTAGGAAAGGTCCCATGATGTCAAGCTCCCATTGTGCGAATGGCCAGGGTGCTGTCGTGGGTGTCAGTTCTTCAGACAGGGAATAGAGCAAGTTGGCAAATCGCTGGCATTTGCCACAATGTTGGACGAGCTTATTGGCGTCCGTTTGTATGGACGGCCAATAATATCCTGCTCTGATGATCTTCTTAGACAGCGACCGAGCTCCTGAGTGGTTTTTGCATATTCTTTCATGAATTTCTTTGAGAACATATTCTGCTTCAGCTGGTGCCAAGCATCTGAGGTAGGGAAGGGAGAAGTTTCTTTTATACAGTATTCCCTGTAACATTATGAATCGTGACGCGCATACCTTTATTCGTCTTGCTTTATGGCAGTTGCTTGGTAGTGTTACTCCCTGTAAGTAAGAGATTATCAGTTTCATCCAACAAGTCTCAATCTCAATGGGGTTTACTTCCATCATTTGTATGCTCGATTATTGGACAACTTCGAATTTCTCGTTCAGTTCGTCTGATGAAGCTAATCTGGCTAGTTGGTTTACAGCTACATTCTGCTCTCGGGGTATACAAGTAAGTTTCACTTCTAAGAATTGGCTCATTTGATGTCAGACAAGATTGAGATATCATTGCATCCATTCTTCTTTTGCCTCATAGTCCCCGTTGACTTGTCCCATAATGAGTTGTGAGTCGCTATGAACATCCAACTAAGTTGCTCCTAGTATTCTGGCCATTTTTAGCCCTGTCAGCAGGGCTTCGTATTCTGCTTCCTTATTGGTAGTTGCATATTGCAGGAGTATTTCTTGTTTGATGACGTCCCCCTCGAGAGATTTTAGTATTATGCCTACCCCTCTAGCTTTCTTTGTTGATGAACCATCTATATGGATTGTCCATCTTGATGCTTGGCGTTCTTCTTGGTCTTTAGGTTCGTCGTCCTTGACGGTGAATTCTGCCACGAAGTTGGCTAATGTCTGAGCCTTGATGGCTGTTCGAGGTCGATAGTCGACGTCGAACTCACTCAGCTCAATCGACCACTGTATTAGTCGTCCAGCTACATCCAGTTTGCTCATTGCTTTTCGTAACGGGTGATTTGTGAGGACTACTATGGTATGGGCTTGGAAGTATGGCTGTAGTTTCCTTGCTGCTGTTATGAGTGCGAAGGCCAATTTCTCCATAGGTGGGTACCTTTCCTCTACTCTTCTTAGTGCTCAGCTGGTATAATAGACGGGTAACTGTCGTCTGTTTTCTTCCCAGACGAGTGCTGAGCTGACGGCCGTTGGTGAGACAACTAGATACAAGTAGAGTTCTTCACCTTGTTTACAGGGGCTAAGCAACAGTGGTGTTGCTAGGTAACTCTTGAGTTCCTCGAAGGCTTGTTGGCACTCATTCGTCCATATGAAGGCTTTCTTTAAGGTTTTAAAGAAAGGCCGACATTTATTGATCGATCGAGACACGAAACGATTGAGCGCAGCTACTCTTCCTATTAATCCTTGAACTTCTTTAGTGGTCTTTGGTGGCAGTATGTCTAAGATCGCTTTGATCTTATTTGGGTTGGCTTCGATGCCTCTCTGCAAAACCATAAAACCAAGAAATTTACCAGAGTAAACACCAAATGCGCACATACTTGGGTTCAGCTTCATCTGGTACTTGCGGAGTGTCTTGAACGTTTCTCCTAGGTCGTCCAGATGACTCTCCTCTTCCTCGGACTTAACGAGCATGTCATCGACGTAGACCTCGACGTTTCTACTGATCTGGTCATGAAACATTTGGTTCATGAGCCTTTGGTAGGTGGCTCCTGCGTTCTTCAATCCAAACGGCATTACCTTGTAGCAAAAAAGTCCTCTGCTTGTGATGAAAGAAGTCTTTTCCTGATCATTCTTGTCCATCACAATTTGGTTGTATCCTGAAAAAGCATCCATGAATGTTAGTAATTTATGACCAGCTGTCAAGTTGACTAGCTGGTCTATTCTTGGTAGGGGTAAACTGTCCTTAAGGCAAGCTTTGTTAAGGTTGGTGAAATCGACGCACATTTGCCATTTCCCAGTGGTTTTTTTTACCATGACTACGTTTGCTAGCCATCGAGGCAGAAGACTTCCCTGATGAAATTTGCTACTAGGAGCTTGTCTACTTCTTCCATGATGGCGTCATTTCTTTCGGGTGCGAAGACTCTCCGTTTCTGTGTTATTGGACGAAGGGAAGGATTAACATTCAATTTATGAAAGATAATAGAAGGATTAATACTTGGCATGTCTTCGTGGCTCTATGCAAAAACGTCTTTATTGTCCTTCAGAAATTGAATTATTGATTCTTTCATTTGTGGGGGCAGATTAGCTCCAACTCTGATTGTGTCTAATTCTTCAGATGGCTTGGCCAAAGTCTTTTGTTCCTCAATCATCATTGTTTGATTCTATCCTTCCTATCCTTGTGAGGTAAGATAGCATTCTCTAGTGGCTACTTGGTCTCCTCTGACTTCCCCTCTTCCATGTTTAGTGGGGGATTTGATGAGCAGATGATAGGTAGAAGTTACTGCTCACAATCGATTAAGCGTTGGTCGTCCAATAATGGCATTGCACGCTGAAAGGCAGTTGACGACGAGGAAGTCAACAGTTTGGATAGGTTTCGACCGTAATGGTCAACGTTACGATGCCGACGAGGAAAACCTTGTCACCTGTGAATCCTACTAGTGGTGCGTCCATAGGTCGTAGTTTGTCTTTATCAAGCTTCATTTGTTGATACGCTGGTAGGTACAATATGTCTGCCGAACTGCCGTTGTCTACCATCACCCGTCTGGTAGTGAAACCAGCGATATTCACGGTTATGGCGAGAGCATCATCATGTGGCTGATGAGTTGCTCTAGCGTCTTCTTCACTGAAAGAGATTACCTGATCATCTAGGCGGATATTTTTAGGTGGTCGTTGGACGACTAGGATGTTGTGTACTTGTCGGGCATATGCTTTTCTCGAAGCGCGCGATGTTCCTCCGGACATAGGGCCTCCAAGGATGGTCCTGATCTCACCAACAGGTGCAGGCCTGTGGTTTTCGATTTGCTCCTTCAGTCTTGGAGCCTTTGGTGGACGAGTATTTGCTGGATGACTAACATATTTTTGTAACTTACCCTGTTGAATGAGTGTTTCTACTTGTTCTTTCAACACCATGCAGTTCTCGGTGAGGTAGCCATGGTCTCTGTGGAACCAGCAGTACAAATTTTTTGGTCGGCTATCTGGATCCGAACGAATTTTACCTGGCCACCGAAGGGAGGGATCGTCCTGTATCTACATGAGGAGTTGATCAATAGGTGTGTTCAGAGGTGTGAAGCTATTGAATTTTCCAGTGGGGGTGGCTGCCCTTTTTTGCTCTGGTGTTTCAGAGAATTTAGGAACTTTTTGTTTGGCCGATTCTAGTTTGCGGTCGTCAACGTCTTTTCGTCTCTTTGGAGGGGGGTCGTCTCGGGACTCTATGGCATCTTCAGCATTCATATGTTTTTGGGCTTCGTACATGAGTTCCGATAGAGTTTCTGGGGGGTCTTTGCAAAGATCGTAAAGGATGTCTCCCTTTCGTAATCCTACCATGAATGCGGTCAAAGTGATGTCTTCCTTTGGGCGATCGATCTGCAAGGCTTCTTTATTGAAACAGTGCACATATGCCCTTAGCGACTCTCCTTCCATTTGTTTAACGTTGAGCAAGTGAGTGAGAGAGCGCCCCCTTCGTTGGCCACCAATGAAGTGGTCGATGAATTCCTTGCTCAGTTGGACAAACGAGCTGATTGATTCTGAATCGAGTTTGTTGAACCATACCCTTGTCAGTCCTCTCAGGGCCATTAGGAACGCTCGGCACATTATTTCTTCAGGGACAGCCTATAACTACATGATTGTTTTAAATGCTTCAAAATAGTCGAATGGGTCCTTAGTTCCGTCGAAATTTTCGAGCAACGGTACTTTGAATCTGGTTGGAAGTGGAAAGTTAGCGATCCTGGGAATGAATGGTGAATCAGCTCGATGTACAAGGTTGTCCAGATTGCAGGCTGCTTTCGCTTTCAAGCTGTTCTTCATGTCTCTCATTTGCTTCTTCATTTCATGCAGTTCTTCTTCTAGGCAGGCAGTTTTGTCATCTGGCCCTCTAGACGATCGAGCCGAATGATCGGGCCTTTTGGACGATCTGGCTGTCTTAGCGGGCTCATGTCGACCAGGGTGAGTGGAACTTCCTGCACTTTCTTCTCAATGTTTTCCAGGATAAGGAGTTTTCTGTGCATCGTCTTCCTCGTGGTCTCGATGGTTCATCCGGCGACTGTCAACTTCTTGATCTTCTCTCCTATTCTCCCTTTGTGGGGGAGGTTGATGGTCATTGAGGGGTTGTGGAGGAGTCGGTGGTTCCTTCCTGATCACCTGCCATAATTCTTGGTTTTGCCTTGTTGTTTCTCGGGCGAGGTCCTGGATGCTAGTTGCAATGACTTGCATTTGCCTCTCGATGGGGGTCATAGGAGGATTAGTGCTGGTTCCTTCATTGTTGACACCTTCCATAGTTTCAACTGATTTGTGTGGAACCCTTTTTATTTCAGGAACGAAAACGATACGTGTTGTCTCGTTCCCACAGACGGTGCCAACTGATGATGTCAAAAATCAGTGGGTCCCGTCACGCTTCAATTGAGGGTTGGAAGACCTGTAATCACAAACAATAGGTCAAAGGAGACACTAGAGGGAATCCGGTGTAGGTTTCTCCGATGGTTAAGTTAGTGACCAAATAAGAGATGAGTAGATCCTTGACAGAAGATATGTAGAGAGTAGGTAGTAAAAAGAGAGAATGTTGTACCTTTGTTGCTAAGAGAGAGGCTCCTTTTATAAGGTTTGTCGGCTTGTTGACTGTTCGATGGAATTTAATGCCGACCTTGATTCTTGCATGTGATTAATGGGTCGTTACGGTAAATCATAACGGCTTGCTATTAAATGAGGGAGAGCTGGCATAACGTTACCATGATTGTAGTGTCTTTTAATGATGCTATTTAGACGGTCGTCCATGAAGGTGTTCTGTATGGACGACAATCGCATAACTCTTCGTAATGGTCGTATTTATCTTGTCGTCCAAGCATGTTTGTTTTGGTATTATTAGAGGCAATCCTAAAACAAAATCTAAGCTAATATCTTCCCATGGAGCTTTAGGAATAGGTAGTGGTATGTATTAATTGGTGTTCTTTCCACGACTCTTAGCAATTTGGAAAATTCTGCAACTCCTCACAAGGCACTCTACATCATAAGCCAACATAGGCCAAAAAACCGTTTTCTTTCACAAAAGCGAAAGTCTTGTCTCTCCCAAAATGTCCCGCCAAACCTCCTCCATGAACTTCTTGAATAATTTCCCTTTGTAAAGAACATTAAGGAATGCACAATATGTTGTTCTTGAAAAGAAAACCTTCTTGCACAAAGAAATGGCTTACTAAAACCTTAGAACAACTATCCCACACATTGCCAAAGTTAGGATAATCCTTATACAATTCCTTGAGAACTTCAAACCCTAATACTTGCACCTCCATAGTGCTGAGCAAAAAATGCCTTCTGCTTAATGCATCAGCCACTTGATTCAACTTCCCAGATTTATACTTGATAGAAAATGAATAGGATTAAAGGAATTCAACCCAATTTGCATGTTAGCTATTAAGTTTCTGTTGGCCATTCAAATACTTCGAAACTTCATGATCAGAATGTAATAAAAACTCATTTGGAAGAAGATAATGACTCCAATGATCCAAAACACAAACAATAGCATAAAACTCCTTATCATAGGTAGAATACTTCCTACAATTCTCATTCAAATTCTCACTAAAGAAAGCAATAGGTTTACCTTCTTGGCTAAGCACAACAGCAATTCCCACACCTGAAGCATCACAATCAACTTCAAAAAGCTTGCTAAAATCTGGAAGAATAAGCACTGGAGCTTATGTCACCTTCTTGATAATCTCAAAATTCTTTTGGGCTTCCTCATTCCATTAGAACTTCCCTCCTTTCAAGCATTTAGTAATAAGAGCAATAAGGCTGCTGAAACACCTTATAAAACTACGAAAAGGAAGCAAGCCCATGAAAGCTTCTGATATCATAGAAAGATTTAGGCACGGGCCAACTGATTACTGCCTCTATCTTGTTAGGATCTATCTTGATTGCTTCAGCCAAAGCCACATAGCCTAAGAACATAAGGCTATTAGTTAAGAAATGACATTTCTTTAAATTAACAAATAGCTTTTTTTCTCAAAGAGTTTGAAACACTTGACAAAGGTGCTTCATATGATCTTGTTGAGACTTGCAATATACCAGAATGTTGCCAAAATAAAACAACAACAAAAATCCCAATGAAAGGCTTGAACACATGATTCATCACTCGCATAAAGGTACTAGGAGCATTAGAGAGCCCAAAAGGCATCATTATCCATTCATACAGCCCTTCTCTAGTCTTGAATGTTCTTTTCCACTCATCTCCAGGCCTCATTCTGATTTGGTGATAACCGCCACGAAGATTAATCTTTGAGAAAATAATGGCTCCATAAAGCTGGTCAAGAAGATCATCTAATCGCGGAATAGGAAAGTGATATCTGATGGTGATCTTATTTACCGCTCTACTATCAATGCACATACGCCAATGGCCATCCTTTTGGGAACAATGAGTGCTGGAGTAGCACAAGCACTCATGCTCTCTCTAACAAGCCATTTTTCTATCAACTCTTCAGCTTGTCTCTACAATTCTTCATGCTGTGGTCCATTCCAACCTTGAGAGACAGGCATTTACTTTGTCAAACTTTAATTGGGGAATAGGATACATATCCAATTTTGGTTGAGAATAGTACTTTACAGATGCCTTTAGCTTAGAAAAAAAAGAAACGAATTGATCAGTCCATAAAAGGATTAAAAAATTTGTATACCCATAGTCTCATTCATTCTCATGCATTTGTTATGGACATAATGTCTTCTTCTTCTTCTTTTTTTTTTTTTTTTTTTAAGTTTTTTCTTTTGGATGTCTGATTCGTGGATCACTGGCCCACGCTACTTTATTATTTTTCTTAGGGGAGGGTCTACTTTGATAGTAGAAAAAAGTTAAAGAAAAAGAAAGGACATCAAGATAGTAGAAAAAAAAAATAAAAGAAGAAGAAAGGATTAGGTTTTTTTTTTTTGCCAACTTAGGTTGGTGCCCCCTCATTGCATCATCATCTCGATTTGCTACAAGAAAAGTGGCGTATGCTACATACGTTCAAGCAAAAATCTAGGAAAAGAAACTTAGTTGCCTCTTCCAAAAGAATCACCACATCATTGGGAAAACATAATTTGAGAGCACAATTTGATTGAATTTGAAATAGAAAATATGAAATTGATAATAACAAGCTAAAATAAATAGAATTAAAAGCACTTATAAGAATATAGGGAATAAGGAGTGCCGGAACAACACAAGGACTCATGCTCTCTCTAACAAGCCCATTTTCTATCAACTCTTCAACTTGTCACTGCAATTATTCATGCTCCTTAGGGTTCAACCTATAGGCTGGTTTGTTAGGCAACATATATCCTGGTACGAGATCAATGCAATGCTGCATATCCCTTATAGGTGGAAGGCCATGGGGAATATCCTTTGGAACAACATCACTGAATTCCTTAAAGAATGGAATCAAAGAAGGAGAAGTTTATGTTGGTTCTTTCTCTTCTCTCACCACAATTGCAAAGCCTGCACCATTCTCCATCAACACCTTCTCAACCCCAGATCTAGTCAGCCAATTAGTTCCCTCCCCAAAAGAAGGTTTGGGAACATGAACAATTTTCAAAGCAACCAAAAGGACCTTAACCCCATCTTTTTCAAAAGAATAAGTATTTTTGAAACCATCATGCTTAGTCTTTCTATCATACTGCCATGGTCTACCAAGTAATAAATGACATGCATCCATAGGCACGATATCACAAACTACTACATCTTTATAATTCGTTGCTAGACTTCTTGCTCAAATAATTAGGTTGCGAGCACAATTTTCTAATTATCCAATTAAGAAAATTCATTTAGATAATGCAAGTGAATTTACATCTAAAGCATTTGATGATTATTGCATGTCAATCGGGATTGATGTAGAACATCTTGTTGCTCATACTCATACTCAAAATGGTTTAGTTGAGTCTTTTATTAAAAGACTTCAAATGATTTCTCGTCCTTTACTTATGAAAATAAAACTACATGTTTCTGTTTAGGGACATGCTATATTACATGCTGCATCATTAGGTCGCATCAGACCAACTGTTTGCCATAAATACTCACCATTGCGCAACTTGTTCTTGGTCAACAACCAAATATTTTTCATTTTTGAATTTTTGGTTGTGCTGTATATGTCCCCATTGCACCCCCACAACAAACTAAGATGGGTTCTAAACTCAAACTTGGAATTTATGTCGGTTTTGATTCTCCATCCATAAATAGATATCTTGAACCTCTAACTGGTGATGTTTTTAAGGCACGCTTTGAAGATTGTCACTTTAATGAAACAGTCTTCCCACCATTAGGGGGAGAAAAGTCGTTGCCAGAAACACGATGAGAGATTACCTGGAATGTTTCAATGTTATCTAATTTTGATCCTCGTACAAATCAATGTGAACTGGAAGTTCAAAGGATTATTCATTTGCAAGGTATTACAAACCAATTACTGGATGTGTTCATTGACAGTAAGAAAATAGTGAAATCTCATATTCCAACTGCTAACATTCCAGCTAGAATTGAATTCACTGAAGGACAATTGATTAATATAATAACAAATAAATATAAGGCACATTTGAAGCGTGGAAGATTTATCGGTGCTAAGGACAAGATTCCCAGGAAGAAGAAAACATAAGAAAAGCAAGTTACAACCCCTGAAGAGACTATACCCATTATATAGGCAAATGAAATAGTTGATCTATCGAAAACTTGTACACAAAAATATCTTGAAAATAGACCTCCTGAAGAGGTGTCTCCTGAAGAGTTATCCCTTGAAGAGGAACAGGTACCTCAAAACAACGAGATCTTGATACATTATATAAGTACAAGAGAAATATTGGATAGAAATAAACTATTGTCGACAACATATTTTCATTTAAAGTTGCTCTTGACATTACCAAAAGTAATGATGATGAAATTGAGCCACAAACTGTCGAAGAATGTCGACGTAGAAATGATTGGCCAATGTGGAAAGAAGCAATTCAAGTAGAGCTAAACTCACTAGTAAAATGTGAAGTATTTGGACATGTAGTCCAAACGCTTGAAGGTGTAATGCTTATTGGATACAAGTGGGTATTTGTACGTAAACGTAATGAAAAAAACAAAATTATGAGGTACAAAGCGCGACTAGTGGCACAAGGTTTCTTGTAGAGACCTGGTATAGATTATGAAGAAACATATTCTCATGTCATGGATGCAATTACATTCAGATTTCTGATTAGCTTGGTAATTATAGAAATTTTGGATATGCGCTTAATGGATGTAGTTATAGCATATCTATATGAATCATTAGATAATGATATATACATTAAAATTCCTGAAGATATAGAATGCCTGAAGCATATAATTCAAAATCCCGAAACATGTATTCTATCAAACTACAAAGATCCTTATATGGATTAAAACAATTCAGACTCATGTGGTACAATTGCCTTAGTGAATATTTATTGAAAGAGGAATTTGAAAATAATCAAATTTGTCCATACGTTTTTATTAAAAAGTCAGAATCTGGATTTGCTATTGTAGCGGTATATGTTGATTATTTTAATCTTGTGGGTATTCTATAAGAGCTCACGAAAACTGTCAATTATTTAAAGAATGAATTCGAGATGAAAGATCTCAGTAAAACAAAATTTTGTTTAGGCTTACAAATTGAACATATTTCGAGTGGAATTATTGTTCATCAGTCAACCTACACAGAGAAAGTCCTAAAGCATTTTCACATGGATAAAGCTCATCCTTTGAGCTCTCCAATGGTTGTCAGGTCACTTAATGTCAAGAAGGATGTTTTTCGTCCTAAAGAAGATGATGAAGAAACTCTTGGTCTTGAAGTACAATATTTTAGTGCAATTGGTGCTCTGATATATCTTACGAATTACACACGGCCTAACATTACATTTCCTGTCAACTTACTAGCGAGATATAGTTCCGCACCAACTCGAAGACATTGGAATGGAGTCAAGCATGTATTGTGTAACCTTCGTGGTGCGACTGACATTGGATTATTTTATCCAAACTGATCAATCTATAGTTAGCTGGATATGCAGATGCAGGTTATCTTTCTGATCCGCACAAAGGCTGATCACAAATAGGGTATTTGTTCACTTATGGCATTATTGCTATTTCATGGAGATTTATCAAGCAAAAAATATCTGCTACTTCCTCAAATCATTTAGAGATCATTGCAATTCATGAAGCAAGTCGTGAATGCGTCTGGCTGAGATCAGTAATTCAACATATTCAAGAACAATGTGGATTGTCTTCAATCAAAGGAAGTCCAACAATATTATATGAAGACGATGCTGCTTGTTTCACTCAAATAAGAAGAGGATATATCAAAGGTGACAAAACTAAACACATTTCACCAAAATTCTTTTATACACATGAGCTTTAGAAGAGCGTTGATATTGCTATCAAGCATATACACTCAAGTGACAATTTGGCCGACCTATTCACCAAGTCATTACCGACTGCAACATTCAAAAAGGTCGTGTACAACATTGGCATGCATTTACTTAAAGATCTACATACTCATAAGGGGAAGTAAATGTTCAAAATATTATGTGATGATTGTACTCTTTTTCCTTTACTAAGGTTTTTTCCCATAAGGTTTTCCTTTGCAAGGATTTAATGAGGCAATCTTAAGGCACTTGTAGAAACACAAGAATATTGTACTCTTTTTCTTTCGCCATTGATTTTTTCCCGATCAGGTTTTTCCTTGACAAGGTTTTAATGAGGTATATTCTTAGTAAGTGGTCATCCAAAGGGGAGTGTTGTAAATACATTAGCTTTCGGTGCCGTGCCAAGCCAACCTTATTTGAAAATTCAAATTGCAACCGCAATTTGTTACGGCTTTCAAAGCCACAATTTGATGCGGCCTGTCATAACCCTATTTTTACCCTCGGGATTTTCTCGAGTGTCGGCATGTAAAACGAGGCAGCCGGACTGAGCCAAGTTCGACCGAAAGAGGCTCAAATGCATCAAAAAGTTCTTAGAACATAGTCGGGGGCCAATTTCGCAAGGTTTGGAAAGATTTGACCAGAGTTGACCAGGTTTGACCAAAGTTTGACCAAGATCATGACCAGCCCAAAAGCAAGATTTGATTGACCACCTTCTGACCATTGAGAAGAGCATATCAAGACCTTCGATTCAATACTTTTCGGGTTGAAAATGGACTAGAAACGAGAGAGTTATGGGCAAAACTGTAAAAATCGGTCCGATACTTAGTCAAATTTGACTAAGTGTTATTGAAAAATACAAGCCCACTAAGAAAGAGGGTAACTTCGACTGCGACGTGCAACCCTCAGTTCGCCGGCAACATCTCCAGTTTGGCCGGAATTCTCGTTGGAAAAACACAAAAAAACTGCTTAGACATCCCTACTTCCAAAAGCCATAACTTTTCCGTCTGAGCTTTGATTTGCGCAAACTTGATATCGTTGGAAAGTAGACTTCCCAAGATTTCCAACGGTACCATGTATGACCCATTTTGGATACCAAAAGGCCCCCAAAAGCTTCCTTGAAAAAGAAGGTAAAAAGCTGTCCAGAATTCCGGGCCAAAAGAGGTAAGTTCTGCAGGAAGGGCATGTGGCAGATAAGAATGCCAGGTGTCACGTAGCATCATGATGCGGCACGCAGCATCATGGTGCGTGAGCCTTGGCTATAAATTTAGCCCCCCTCCCCCTCATTTCAACAGGCATCCCTCGAGGGTTTTAGGCAGAAAATTGGGTTTTGGGGCAGAAACTTGGGAAAAAGAGTCTTTCTCTCTAGTTTAGACTAAGTGTTGGGTTAGAAATTAAGGGTTTTACTTAGGTAATCCCTCTCTCTACCTCTCAAAGCTCTTCTCTTCCCCCCTCTCTTCATTCATACACTTTCCTATACTCATTCTCTTTTGTTTATAAATGGAGATAATATGTGATGATCCTACAATGGGAAAGGATTCACAATGATCCATGGATTTATTTATCTAATGCTTTCATTATTTGTTTATAGCTTTCACTATGTGTTATAGATTTCACTATGTATTTATAGCTTTCACTATGTGTTTATAGCTTTCACTATGTGTTTATTGCTTTTACTATGGATTATATGATTTTCCTATTATGTCATTTACATTAACTATGAGGTTGTGTGAATAGGGATGATATATGAGAATCCTATAATGGGAAATGACTCATAATGACCCATTATTTAAAACTTTAACTATACCTTTATTGCTTTACTATGTGGATTATTTTCTTTTTCTTATTATGTCATTTACATTAACTATGTGGTTGTGTGATTATATGAGGATCCTACAATTGATTTGACGCATGATGTTTATCCCCCCCCCCCCCTTTCTCTTTAATTCCATATAAATCCTAATTGGTCTTGGAGGTTGAGGTAAGACTTTCAATATCCCAACCCCCTTTAATTCTTTTGATTCTATGTAAATTAATTGGTCTTGGAGGTTAAGGCAAGACTTTCAATAGCACTAACCTCCATGTAATCCCATAAGGTATTGGACCCTTGAGAATCCCCTATGCTTTAATTGCACTATTCCCCCCTCCCCCCCTTTAAATGATTTTCCCTAATTTGGGCATATAAATCCTAATTGGTCTTAGAGGTGGAAATAAGACATTCAATAGCACTAACCTCCATGTAATCCTATAAGATATTGGACCCTTGAGAATCCCTGATAAGTCATGAAATATAACTTATTTACCTATATTTTAAAGAGAATTTAATGAGAAAAGAAATTCTCCGGTGTCAAACAGAAATTCTCCGGTGTCGACATGGCCTTTAACTTACAGTGCTGTAATGAATTTCGACCTTCAACAACAACAGTACCACGTTGTTCCACCAATTACAATTTTGCTGCACTATTAAGTTATCGACTTTGAAGGTCTTTAAATAGTAATTTTCAGTTTTATTGTTGAATGCATTTTATCAGTATCAAAACTGGATTGTGTGGATGACCGCTTAATAAATAAATTTATCTATCATTTCATTCTCACTTTTTTTTTTTTATTATTATTTTATAAAAAAAATATATTATTAGATTGATATATCTATATATATATATATATTTTGAATGTAAAATCACGCGTTATATTGATTCATTGAATGGTCAATTAAACTAATACATGCAATTCAATTGATGTTGACATACAAAAGGGAATAGATAAGACAAATGGATAGACACGATTCAAATCCAATGAAATGACCTCTTCAACATTGAAAATATATTTATATTATTATATTAGTCAATTAATGAAATTGTTCAATACTTCTTCTACAACTACAAGCAAGCAAGCAACGAGGAAACAGAGAATAAAAAAAGTGAGTATGTACAGTACTAATCAAGTGAGAACGCGTGTGAAGTACTCGCCAAGACAAAACGTGGGATCATTTCCTAGACGTTAAGTTTCCAATCTACCTGTCATGTCACTCAGTACTCCAGTACGTCCACTACTACAGAGAAGATCCGTAATTTCACTCAAAATCTTGGGTTCAGGGGCATTGACAAAACTCATAGTGTGATGACGTGGTTGTTTTCTATTGGTTACTTGAAGATCATGAGGCATGGAAACCGGACCACCTGATAGTATATAGTACACCAGCACAGCACTGTGCCACTTAACCACTAGAAAGTAGAAAGTAGATATAGGGTTTTGATCTTCAAGAGAATGGATAGAATGAGGAATTGAGGATCCCACTTGTAAAGGCCCCACTAATAATATGACTAGTTCATTCATGATCCCAACAAATATGTCATGGTCACTCTCACTCCTATTCTTAATAATTTTCACAAATTTCTTTCTCACCAATCATTATTATTATTATTTTTTTGGGTAAAACTCACTAGTCATTCATATTTCACAAGTTTGAAGTTCATAGTAAATTTTGGAAGTTCAATTGAAATTTAAAATTTGTGTTATGATAAAAATAAAAATAAAAAATAAATGCTAAACTATACTTTTGAAAAATTCATAGTTTCAATTTAGTCTTTGAAAAAAATAGTATATCAATCTGGTCCTGATTTTCTCAAAATGTGTCATCGTGGTTCTTTTGTTATAACACAATGATATATATATATATATTAGAAGAATGATGTGAAATATGAGCTCATGCAATGAATAAGAAAATTAAATAAAATATGTTTTTCTCTCTCTGTTTTACTTTATCTAAATATAGAATTTAATAATAATGGTAGTTATTGATAAACATTTATTAGGATTGTGTTTGTATATGAAATTATCTATTTTACCATCGTAAGAAAATAGGCAAAAATACACTTTTTGTCCTTATATTTTAGGGATGTTTTCATTTTGGTTCTTATGTTTGATAATGTTATAGTCCTTGGTTTTTGGACATATGGTACATTTTATGAGAAGATTTCAAAAATTAATAAGGAAAATAAGGAGGGTAAGGACTCAAATGAACTTGAATCCAAAAATCAATGCTTAAAATGAAACGTTATAAAATATAGGGATCAAAATAAAAACATCTTCAAAATATAAGGACCAAAAGTATATTTTTGCCAAGAAAATATAACATGGTAAGATTCTAATGGAATCCTTACTAAAATTTAAAATCAATTAAAACATACATATTATAATATAATGACGTGAAAAAAAAAATGTGGATCTTCAAAATGTTATAGCTGGTCACAAGACAGTTCCAGTCAGGAGAGGGAAAACTTGCCACCCAACCTGGCCAATTCATGTGGTGGGAAATATAACTTATCGCATTCGATTAGAACATTCGACCAAACTGGGTTTTTAGATTCGCGGTTGGATGATTGTTGAACATCAAGAGAGATTGGTAAAGGGAGAGGAGTTGATCGGAGAGGAAATAGAATTTTGGTGGTCACAAGTGGCATAAGACAAAGAAGGCTTTAAATAAGAGAGAGAGAGTAAAGGGAGAGGAGCTGGAATTTTGGTGGTCACTAGTCAGGGTCGACCCAACCCTTAGGCAAGTTAAGCCGCCACTTTAGGCCCCCAACGAAGAAAAAAAAAAAAGAAACTTATAAATCAAGACCCCCAAATTATAAATAAAGAAAGCACATAGAGCCCCCATAGACAAAACTAAATTAAGCTGGACTAAGCCCTTGCCAACATCAGAAGAAAAAAAAAAAAAGTTCTCTTTCTCTCTTGCAGATGACAGGCAGCATAGAAGAAACAATGAATAGAAATAGAATAAATAGAGGAAAAACAAGAAGAAGAAAGAGGAGAAAAAATAAAAAACAGTTTTGATTTCTCTTTCCGTTGTTCTTCTTCTCCTTCTTCATCTTCTTCTTCAACTTTCTTCATCTTCTTCACTTTCTCTTTCTCTCTCATTTTTTTTAATTTCAAGGTATGATTGATTTTTGTGTGGCTTGTAACTTCTCTTTTTACTTTTGATTTTTTTTCTCTTCTTTTTTTGAGTGGCTGGCAGCCTTTCACCTGCCCATAGTTAAGTTTTTGTTTTTTACTTTTCAATTCTTATGATATTTACGGTCAATGTTGGGTTGTGGATGGGTGACCCTTCTTTTTTTCTTTCTTTCTTTTTTTTTTTTTTTTTTTTTTTTTCAAATTTTTATATTATTAAACGGGTTGGACGTGGGCAATCATGGTTGGGAAATAGATTTCATTTTTAACAAAGATTTTAAGTCATAATTAAATATATAAAAGTTTATACTTACCAATAATTGTTGATTATATTAGTTTAATATGACAAAATTATCTGCCAGCAGACCCATCACTACTCCCTCCCTTTTATTTTTTCTAGAGCCCCCCCACTCCCACGTGATATTATTGTACTTAATAATTTGTCAGTTAATTTGTTCTTTTTTTAATTTTATTTATTTATTTATTTTTAACTTGAATCATGATGTAGATTTTTGCTTTTTGTCTTTTACTTGAATTATGATGTAGATTTTTGTTAGACTTGAGTTTCTTATAAATATATATTTGTATTGGGTTTGAAGTAATATGATAAGTTAGTGATTCACATATTGTTTGCTATAAGTTTAGCATTTTAATTGGGTTGCTTTGTTGTGCAATGTGTATTAATGCGTAACACTACTTTGTTTTATTTAACAAGAAGAATGAATCGATTTAAACCTTAGATTCATACTATAATCACGATGATTCAAGAAAACCTCGAACACTCAAGAAATCCGTTGGACAGGCGACAACTGGATAAGACCCAATACCTAGAGCTAACATCATATAACACGATAATTTTTGTATATGAATGGAGGAAAGAAAGATGTGGAAAACGTTATTCTAGGAGAGATGATACCCGTCGGTACGGGATTAAACTGATTAGTTTCAATAAATATTTTTTAAAAAACATTAATATAATTTAGCATTGAATGATTAAGGCCTGAATTTAAAATTTTGCTTGAGGCCCCCAAAATAATTGGGCTAGCCCTGCACCAGTGGCATGAGGCAAAGAAGGCTTGAGAGAGAGAGAGAGAGAGAGAGAGAGAGAGAGAGAGAGAGAGAGAGAGAGAGAGAGAGAGAGAGAGAGAGAGAGAGAGAGAGAAGGTGGGGAGGGCAATATATAGGCGAGTCGGGTTCGACAGGTGACAGGCACCGACACCGGTCCATTAACCAATAATGGTTGAGTTTGAAGGCTAAAAACCTGCTACCGATCTTGGATCCCATCGAAACCATCCATTTGCTATAAGGTTGACTCATATTAGGTAAGTGGGTTTGAGTGTTTAGGTTTTCAATAGTTTTTTTTTTTTTTTTTAATATAATAACCATTATAAACCATTTACATTATAAGCGATAGTCCTTACAAGAATGAAATATTTAGTGGTGGAAAAAATTCAACTTTTTTATGTATGTAAAGGTGAAAAATAGTAGTTAGAGGTGGTTACAGGCTAATTGGACTCGGATTGGGTTCAAGTCGTCACTCAATACTATCATGATGGGTGGGGGAGAAGAAAACTAGTGCAAAAAGGTCACCTGATCGTTCGAAACTCTACAGGTTAGTGGTCGAATATATCAAAACATGTTAAGGTGTGGCAATGGTTGTAGATTTTGCCAAAACAAGCGATGAAGGTGGTTATAGTTGCAGATATAGTTTGAACGAGTGATGAAGGGCAACAATATTGAGATAGAGGAGGAGTACTGAGAAGAGGTAAAACGAAAAGAGAAGAGGTTGATGTCATGGCAGTTGTCAAAGATAGAGGTTGGGAGGATGGAAATTCAAAAAATAAAATAAAAAATCAGATGTATATTTTTTTATTCGATATAGTTATGTTAGGTAAAATTTTAACAAACCCGCCTCCCAACCAAAAATTTATTTATTTATTATTTTTTTTTCTAAGGAAAACGCCTAGACTAACAACTCAACCGAGAAATTATTCAATCCACCGGGTGAATCACGTCATCTGTCCACCATTCCAATAATTAAATGACACGTCTGTTAATTAATACAGTCAGTTTGGGGCTATTTGGTCATTTTAAAAGTATGGGGTTAATGGTTAAAAGCTGACTGTATTAATATTAAGTTGACTGTATTAATTATCAGACGTGTCATTTAATTATTGGAATGGTGGATGGATGACGTGGTTCACCCGGTGGACTGAATAATTTCTCCAACTCAACCACGCTCATATGACCAAGAGATTCAAAAACCGCATGTGATCCTTTGAGTCATTGGGTGGGTCGTGTGAACGAGTTGAGCATTGTTGCTCAACCTAATATTAATCCTCTTTTTATCAAAGAAGTGAATAACATGAGGCTACAAAATGAGTTGTGTCTTAAACAAATGGTTTATAAAAAAAAAAAAAAAAAAATGGTTGAGAAAGAGGTCATAGGTTTAATACCTATTACATGTGTGTGACTTATTAGCTAAGATAAATATAAAGTAATAAAATGAGTTGCTCCAACTAATAATTTCTCATACAAATCAATGTAAAACACATACAATTTATAAAAACTTAAATATATTAATTGGCACCGGTCAACTTCCCCAATTATCTTGTGAAAAGGACACAATCTAATTATACATAATAATGTCAAACATTCTTATCATCAAATCAATGTCAAAAATTAAGATAACTCATTGTTAGTAATATTTTGTATCCAATAATCTTTTGTCTGACTGCCATTAATTCTTTTATGAATTTTGTTAACGGATGTTTATAATGTAAAAATATTAAATGATTTCTTAACAATTATCTTAAGAGCACGTGTAAACATGATTTTTTTTTTCTTTAAATAATGTTACTTATACACTTTTGTTACACTTCTCATATATATCCTCAACATTACATCAAGAATTGTTACTTTTGTTAATTTTAGTTCAAAATCAATAATAAGAGATACATTTTGAATATGAAAAAATACCCAAACAATATATTGTAATCTTTTTATACTTTCCTTCGGTATTCTATGATTTTGACAGAGTTTGGACTTTGGATTACTTTGCTTTTCTTATATATTATTTATAGTCTCCAAATAAAGGCCGGTTAAGTCTTGATTGGTGTACTTGACCTACTCTTTCTAGGCAAATTTCTTACTACTTTTATTTTTATTTTTAAATTCCTAGGCCTTAGCGATAAGTCATTGTCTAACATGTTGCAACAAGAAAAGAGAAATATACTAATTAGATAAACAAAATAAAAGCAAAAGAAGTGATTGATACTTTGATGCAGGACACCCAGTTTCCCAATAAACAAATTCCCACTGTTCCCAGGGAAAAAAAAAAAAAAGGGTTTCCACTGTCTGACAACTGACAACCTTTTATATATATAACAAAAAAATATTTCTTTTGCCCAATGACAAAAGATATCTTAAGTAAGCAAAGTTATGGAATCCAATTTATCATTGATTAATATACAATAGTATTATTTTCTCACGATATGTTGTTAAGAGAAATTAGTTTCATTTCTTTCAGATCTGGTGATCAGTAATCTAATCTAACACTGGCTTGACTCTTTTGTCATAAGCTATTCATTATCAAAATATATTTTACAATAAAAGAGAAAGTGACATATCATGAAGTTATGAACTTTAAGGAGAATGCTAGTCCCGCATTCATTTGTGGAGCGTGAAAGCCACGGACTATTAAAGGGTTTTTTTTTTTTTTTTTTTTTTTTTTAAGAAAGCTTGGTATAACTTACTTTTATGGATCCATTTTGCCTTAAAAAATATGATAAATAAAATTATGGTTCTTAGTATAACTTATTTTTATTTATTTATTTTTCTTAAAAAATATGATGAAAAAAAGTAAGGCCTTTTCTTTTTTCTTTAGTATAAAGAATCTAAACTATTTATGCAAAAAAAGAACAACAAGATAGAAAAGACACGTTGTTTGCTATGCTAGGTCAAAAAGCACCGGAGCAGGATGGGCTACCAGTATTATTTTACAAAACCTTCTAGTCTACTGTGGGTGAAGCTGTCACAAATGCTGTTAAAGACTTCTTTACAGGAGGTAAATAAAACTCTTATCACCTTATTTATTCCAAAAATCCCAAACCCAAATTCATTTAAACATTTTAGGCTGATTAGTTTATGCATAAATGTGGTGTACAAAATTATTGCTAAAATCCGTTATTGCATGAATAAATTAATCTCTCCAGTGCCAGTCAGCATAGCTTCAAGAAAAGGAAAGTTTATTCCGGTTCATTGGCAATTAAACTTGACCTTCAAAAAGGATTGCTGAAAATGAAGTAGTAGTCCAGGAGGTATTGCATAGCTTCAAGAAAAGGAAAGTAAGAGAGGATTCATTGCAATTAAACTTGACCTTCAAAAAGCCTATGATAGAGTCAGCTGGCCGTTTTTGTTGAATGTGTTATGGAATTTTGGCTTTGAGGAGAGATTTGTTACATGGATAATGGAATGTATATCCACTGTTTCATCGGCTTTACTGATTAATGGTGGCAGGACTGAATTTTTTAATCCAACAGGGGGATTGCGATAGGGGGATCCCTTATCCCCGTATCTGTTCATCTTGTGCCAAGAGGTTCTATCTAGAATGGTTAAGAAGGAGCATAGGGAGGACACAATCAGTGGGGATTTAAGTTGAACATCGGCGATCCTTCTCTGACCCATGTGATGTTTGCTGGTGCACTGCTTTTACAAGAGCCAAGCGAAATGAAGTTGAAGTTTTGAATGAATGCTTGGAGAGGTATTGTAGTTGGTCTGGTCAGAACATCAACCAAGACAAATCTGGGATAGTGCTGTCTAAATTAATACAAAAATAGCTTGGAAGAGATTTAAGGCAAATACTACAAACAAAATGTCTATGTAAAGATGCCTTTTATTTTGGGGCTCCATTGTTCCTCACAAGGAATAGATCCAAGGATTTCAAGTTTCTACAAGATAAAATGGAAGCTTGATTAAGAGGATGGAGAAGCAAGAGCCTTTCGTGGGTGGGCAGGTGCACCCTTTTCAAATAAGATGCACAAGCCTTGCCAACTTACTCAATGTCAACATTTGAACTACCCAACAAGGTTTGTGATAAAATGATGTGCAGACTAGATGATTTTGGTGGAATCCCTAGAAGGCTTGGGATTATCTATGTCAACCTAAGAAGAATGGAGGTCTTGGTTTTAAGCACACAAAAGAATTTTAATGAGGCCCTCATAGCTAAGGCTAACTTGGATGGTGGTCTCTAATAGAGATAGTTTGTGTATGAGATGCTTGAGAAGCAAATATAAGGTCCGACATAACTGGTTGCAAAGCGAAGAAACTGCCAAGAATGCTTCTCCAATTTGGAGGGCTATTGAAAAGGCTAAAGGCTTAATTCGGAGAGGGGCGTATTACCAAGTGGGAGATGGGAAATCTATTGATGTGTGGATGGATACTTGGATACCTTGGATATAAGGATTCAAACCAAAGCCAAAGGAAAACTCGGTAAACATAAGATACTCTTTTGGTACACAACCTCATCAACTCTAACACAAAGAAATGGATGGTTGAAAAGATTGACAAATCTGATTTGACGCAACAACTGTTGAGGCCATTATAAAGATAATTATCACCTCCTCTACTCGACACGACAAACTGATTCAAATGGATGCACAAGCCTTGCCAACTTACTCAATCAAACCCAACACTTGAAATGATGTGCAGACTAGTATTTTGGTGGAATCCCTCTCCACAAAATCAACCTAAGAAGAATGGCATGGTTTTAAGCACACAAAAGATTTTTAGAGTTAGTCTAAGCTAAATGGTGGTCTCTAACAAGATAGTTTGTTGAGATTGGTCAACAATGATGACATAACTGGCAATGAAGAAACTGCCAAGAATGCTTCTCCAATTTGGAGGGCTATTGAAAAGGTTTAATTCGGGAGGGGCGTATTAAACTGTCTATTGATGTGTGGACTCCTTGGATACCTTGGATGATTCAAACCAACAGAACAAAGTAAACATAAATACTCTTTTTACACATTACCTCATCAACTCTAACACAAAGAAATGGATGGTATTGACAAATCTGTTTGACGCAACAACTGTGAGGCAGGAATCATAATTATTACCTACAAACTGATTTGGATCAAAAGGTAGATTCTCCACAAGAATCATATAGAGTTAGCTCATCTTTGGAATTGTTGGCAAAGTTTAAGGAAGATATCCATGACAAATTGTTCTTATTCATGGCGTATTGGTGTAGGAATTACCTACCAAGGAGTCAGCTCAGATTGTTCTGGATACAAAATCACTATTTGCCCAATGTCCTGCAGCTAGAGCTATATGGTTCGGGTGTAAATGGGGATTAAGAACAGGGAACCTACAGGTTAGCAACAACAGTGATATCGTTAAGCTAGTCTTGGAATCTCCTATTGCTCCTCATAGTGAAGATTTATCCCCTAAGCAAGAGCAAGAACAAAATAGCTTGAGAATGGCATTGACTTTGGAGGCAATATGGAATTTGAGGAATCAGGTGTAGCATAAGGGGAGTAAGGTTAACATCCTATCTGTCATTAACTTGCTGGAAATTAGATAAAATGAGTCTCTGCAAATGTCAGGACATAAAGGCTCGATTACTGCTCTTGAGGCAATGCGTTGGCAGAAACCACCAACGAGTACTATTAAATTGAATGTTGATGCTGCGTTAAATAAGAATTCTGCTTGGCTGAGAGTGGTTGCTAGAGATGAGAAAGGAATCATTTTAAAGGTGTGGGAAAAGGATTTTCCAACTTGCTCTCCAATGGTAGCAGAAGCTGCTGCACTCTTATGGGCTATTCAAATTGCTAAGGAGAAAAATTATCACTCAATCATTGTGGAGGGAGATGCCCTTGCTTGCGTCAATGCTATAAATGGGGGAGAAGAAAACCAAGATTGGTCTATTACCTCAATTTGTAGTGACATAGATGATGCTAGAAATATGTTCCATTCTTTCTGTTTTTGCTGGATTAATAGAGAGATAAACATGGTTGACCATGAGACAGCTAAGTTTGCAGCTTTAAATTGTTTTTCCTTCGGTTATTTTAAGTCATCCCTGCCTCCTTCCATTTGGGAAGCCTGGAACAGGGATCTTTTGTTGGTGGTTGTTTAATGTTAATATTCCATTTAGCAAATAAATAAATAAGGGTACTCAATCTTTATGCACAAAACAAAAATAAATACGATCACCCAGCCTCAACCCTTTTAAAATAAATGTATGGTTATACTAAAAGTTGGACTTTAAAATTTTATATTTTGTATGAACTAAAATTTTAAGTTAACCAATAAGCTATACTAAAAGAGACCGAGTGTGTGATTGTGTACACGCTTTGTAATTATGAGTAACTAGACTATAATTCGCACATTGCGAGACTCTTTTTCATTGTTTTTTTTATAAATATCTTCTTAACAAAGCAACTAAACTAAGAAGAAGGAAGAAATAATAACAATAATGAAAAGGAAAAAAATTTTAGAAAAAAAAAAGTGTAAAATAGAAAATGTAAATAATTTTTCTTTGCGCTTAAAAATATAAATGATCATTTTTATTATATCTCATCAAATGTATTATACTGATTTTTATTATATTTCATCAAATGGGATATTGAACATAAAGTCAATGGGGGTTTATATCCCGGGGTTGTATTGACTTAGCAAAAAAAAAAAAACTCACTTCACATCGTTTATGAATTTCAATCACTTTGGTGAACCTCAATTGTTCATATAAGGATTCTAAATGTTGAGAGATTTCTCATTTTTGTTTAACTTACAACACTTTGATAGTACAAATAAATAATACAATTTGTCACATATTTATCTCATCTTTACCTTTTTTGACTTTCTTTTGTTTCTCTTTTCATCTTTTTTTGGGCAATTTATCACTTATTAATAATCACATAAACAATATTTGTAACCTTAGAAGTCCATCATATAACAAATTGGTCTACAGAGATAAAAATGACAATGTCATCTTAAGTCTAACACATATCTTAGAAAAATTTAAAACATAGAAAAAAAAAAATGTGAAGATGTTATCCCCTCTATCTCGTTTATGAATTTCAATCACTTTTGTGAACTTCAATTGTTTCATATAGAGATTCTAAATGTTGAGAGGTTTCTCATTTTTGTTTAACTTACAACACTTTGATAGTATAAATAAATAATATAATTTGTCACATATTTATCTCATCTTTACCTTTTTTTACTTTCTTTTGTTTCTCTTTTCATCTTTTTTTTTGGGCCATTTATCACTTATTAATAATCACATAAATAATATTTGTGACTTTAGAAGTCCATCATATAACAAATTGGTCCACGGAGATAAAAATGGTAATGTCATCTTAAGTCTAACACGTATCTTAAGAAAATTTAACACATAGAAAAAAAAAAAATATATGTTAAGATGTTATTCCCTCTACCCTAAAAAAAAAAAAAAAAAAAGTTTTACATAGGGATTGAACCCACACCCTCACCCTCATAGAAGGGTGAGACTTTTTGAAGAGAGAAATGACCACTGGGACAAATGTTCAAGTTGTAATTTAAATACATATTTGAAATAACATATATTGTGTTTAACATATTTGGCTTTAATTGGAGCATATAATTGGGTAGTGGTATTTAATTTATTAATGGTGTTATTTTTATTATGGGGTAGTGGGTATTTAATTTATTAATGATGTAATTTTTTTTTTAATAAACTGACACATGGCAAACAGAAGACGTTGCCTTAGATGCCACGTGACAGATAAATGACAATGTATTCTACTTTAATTTATATATAGATAAGCTTCCCGCCAATTATATATATATATAATTAAAATTAAAAAATGAGGCATTTTTTGTGGTAATGAGGTGTTGCACATGTTACCAAAAACTGTCCTAATTGATCAAAATAAGACAAAATTGCTTGGTTCTTAGCTGGATGTGTACTTGGAATAATTTTGAAAACCATAGACTATAAATTATTAGGAATGATTTGTGTAAATTATTAAAAGGAGAGAGAGAGAGAGAGAGGTAGCAGCCTTATATGAACTTAAATACCAACTGAAATCAAATGCACAAAGGATTGACATTCTAAAATAAGAAAGTTCCTACGGCATTTTATGACTCTTTTAGAGATTGGGCAGTAAGAGTGAGTTATCGAGATGCACTGCTTTACATAACAATTTCTTTCTGTAAATAGACAATACCAGTAGTTGGGATTAGATCATTTTCAATCATTTTTCTAACGTAATTTCTTTGAGATCATGTGCATGGAAAAAAGAAATAAAATTGTCTATTTT